>JBBBDQ010000555.1:4257500-4392500 GCA_037127315.1 Ascarosepion bandense
GAATGAAGTAACAAAAGGGAACGATGAAAAACAGAGTTAAACTCCAACTGCAAAAGCGGGTGATATCGCCGTAGAAAAAGATGCTATGTCAGTTATGGATATGATTAGAGTCTGAGACGTTCAGAAAATTTTGGAAGCGGACAAAAATGCTCGCGAAATAAATTCGCTACTGGTTAAAAATTATGTAATCACGTGTCTCGCAATGGTCATTTTCTAAGTGTGTCTTAGATGTGGTGTAACGACGAAAATTTGCAGCACCTAGTGAGGATCGGGCTCACTTCTCAATTGTAATTCTTCAAGTGCTAACCATTACACTACGTCGTGGTGCAAAATGTATAGACGGACGACATACAAAGTGGAGGTTAAAAAGACAAAAGGAAAAAGGACACATTTTTATGCAAATCGCGTTCTGGTTTGATTTATTATTATGCTTAACTTAGATTTCATACTGGGGAAAGTGTTTTTTTCGCGAAAAAAAAACATGCACACAATTGCAGGAAGTAGAGAAGTATTACCTTTGATATTGAAAACTTTGTATTACTATTGTTTGGATGTATTATTCGGTATTATTTATTTAATTTAACTGATGATGCAACGTAACATCCAGAAAAAGAGAAAATTGTTTCATATGTATATGCTTCAGTACAATTGCCTAGGTTGTGTGAGAGGATGCATGAACTTAAAAACTTTATAGGCAAATATTTTGAAAAATGAGTGTGCTAGGAATGTAATATATTTTTGTGACCTGAGGGAGGTGTGATTGACACCGGAAGCAATATTCAACTGTAGTATGATTCTATCTCTTAGATCAGGGTAAACGTAAAAAACAGCAATAAAGAGGTGGTTCCACGATCCTCAACACCTCTAATCTCCAGATCAGAGGCGTTGCTGCTGAACAAGCAGTAAATGGTTAATAGAAAAGTGAGGAGGTGGCGGAATAATAAAAAGAAAAACGTTGGTAAGAGCTACAAAGGGTAAGATGCTAGATCCTGAATCGTCACTGCCCGAAGAAGAGCAAAAAGACGAAGAAGTAGAAGTCATTTGATAAAATTTTTTGTTGCGTGCTTAGGCGGCAGCATGTTCAGCAAATATTCTAGTTTGAAAAAAGTTGGTCATATATCTATATCTATTAATATCCCTGTCTTTCTTTCTTTCTTTCTTTCTTTCTTTCTCGCTCTCATTCTCTGTCACTCTCACTTTATATATATATATATGTATATATATATATATATGTATATATATATATATATATATATATATATATATATATATTGGAATAGAAAAGAGGAAGAACATAATCAAGTAGTGAGTAAGAGTTTAATAGGTTCGGCTTGCACCACGATAACCTTTATGATAGATGCAATCTATGTTTAGATATAAAAATTAGAATATTTAAATATTCTAAACACAATTTGCTTTTGAACTTGAGAAATGTATTTATAAGCAAATGCCGTCATAAATTTAAATTTAGATACAAACTTTCTAATAATTAATAAAAGAAATTAAAATTCCTTTAAATAGTTGTTTCTTTTCTTCTTATTAACCGTATAATTAAATAATATAAAACTTCTTTTCTTAAATCTAGTTTCCTTCAAATTTTATTTTTTTATTTTTAACTTATGTTTAACGAGTCTGTTTAGATGTAAAAATTAGAATATTAAAATATCCTAAGCAAAATTTGCTTTTTAACTTAAAAAAAATATTTATAAGCAAATTCCGTTATAAATAAAAATTTAGATACAAACTTCTTATAATTCATTAAAAATTAAAATTCCTTCAAATAGTTGTATCTTTTATTGTTATTAACTTTTTTTGAAATCTCTTTTCCGTCTAATTTTATTTTCTATTTTTAACTTGATTTGTGTTTAACCTGTTTGTTTTAGTATTAATACCATCTTAAATTTAAATTTAATTTAATTTCCTAGTAATAAATGAAAATTAAAATTCCTTAAAATAGTTGTTTTGTTTGTTCTTATTAGCGATATAACTTAATAATATCATATAACTTCCCGTTCTTAAAATTATTTTCCTCCATGTGTCAATTTTTAATTTATATATATTTTTATAGTAATATTACTTGTAACCATTTAACCTTGGCTTCAAAGCCGTTATTAAGTCTGTCTTATTTCTTTCTTATATTTATTTTTATTTTTAATTTATTTTATTGTATCTTTTCGCTTCTGTCACTTAAGAGGTAAACTCACAGGTCCCGAAAGCAAAGATCTGCACCAATTTTCTTTTTTTTTCTTTTTTTCCTTTTTCCTACTCTTACTTTCACGTTTTACACGCACACAAACAAATAAATTTATTTTCCCTAAAATTGTTCTTACTGATGAGATGGGTGTTAAATTTACTCCTCAAAATGGCAATCATATTTAAGAAAATGTTTATTTCTTTATATATATATATATATATATATATATATATATATATATATATTGATTGATAATTGATTTCTGGTGTTAATAAAAGCAGTGCTCAATATAAAATAGCAGAGATAACGTTTATACTACTAATAAAAAAAATTATATTTAATATTAGTATATGATGATTGAGTAAAAACGCATTATATTGTGAATTCTTGTCAACCACTGTTCACTAGGTATTTATTTTAAAGTAATATATATGTATATATATAGTGTTAATTTGTGACAATTTTGGCGCCAAGTTTGTTGTTTTTTTGCAGTATTTTTAATTATAAAACCGTACTTTCGCAAGCGACTTTTTTTATCGTAAAGTACTCGTTATTGCGGTGGAGATAGAGCGTTAATAGTATTACCGCAAAACATTTGTCACTGAGCAGGTTAATGGCTACTTCGAAGTTTCAAGAATCCGACGAGCAAGAAATCCGGCCCCGATAAGTGAGGGCTTCATAACAGTGTCCTCACGAAACTTTGAAATCGGTGAGAACTTGCTCAGTTAAAGTGACAAATTCTTTGTTCTTATATATATATATATATAAATATATATATATATATATTGTAAGAAAATGTCAGAACAAGTGGATTTTAAACACACTGTTCAAGCATTTACTTTAAAAATGCTCGATACAGAGTAGAGCTTTATGTGGTAATAGCTTTTACAATGGTTTATAAAAGCATAGTTTTATAAACCATTGTAACAACTATTACATATATATATATATATACATACAAAAGTCAAAATTTCCTATTTCTTTATTTTATCCTCTTGTCGGATTTAGATCAACTCAGAATGATATATACACATATATATATATATATATATATATATATATATGTGTGTGTGTGTGTGTGTGTGTGTGTGTGTGTGAGTGTGTGTGTGTGCGTGTGTGCTTATGTGCTTGTGTGTGTAACATAAATTTTAGAAAACTGTGGTTATCACTCTCTTATAGCCTTTTATAAGAATAAATTAAACGTGTCGACATATGTTTAAAACACGTTAGAAATATATGTAGATTTGTGATTAAATACTTTCATATCCGTATGTGTACATCGGCGTTCATCATCAAAATGTATCTCCTTCTGCAAATTTGTATAAATATTTGTGTGTGTAGCTGTGTTTATAAGAAAGCACACACACACACACACACACACACACACACACACACACACACACACATATATATATATATATATATATATATATATATATATATATATATTGCGTATGTTTGTGTGTGTATGTGTGTTTGTGCTTTGCGTCTACAATTAAGTATACGCACAATTTTCGTTCCTCTGTTGCTGTTGCAGTAGAGTGCATACCCGTGGAGACGTACACGTCTCATTGTACCTATTGAATTGCATATTAAAATATGGTTTGAAGAATAGCGTCTTAATTTGCAAATTGTTACCGCCTTTTCAGAGAGCTGTTTTGAAGATTTATTGTAAATATTTTTGTCCAAATTCCTACAGTCGATGATCTGCTGATCTGTGCCTCCCTGCAGGCATTCGATCAATAAATTTGGATCGCAATTACATCTCTCACTTTCTTTCTTTCTTTCTCTCTCTCTCTCTCTCTCTCTATATATATATATATATATATATATATGATAGAGAGAAACAGAAAACCAAGTGATAAATGAAAGATTTTTAACGATATATGCGAATGATTGTTTGCGTATGTTGATATAGATTATGCATAATGTTTAAATGTCTACGTACTTTTTTGTCAAGTGGATTCCATACTAGTGTGTATATGATATATATGAATAGTGACCTTTTAATAAATACACCAGGTCTTCCTGTTATATATATATATATATATATATATACTTAATAATGGCTACAGAATATATGCCTATGCAGACTCAGTTGTATAAGGTAGATTTTTTTTTAAAGATCGGCGCCAATAAGTTTAGGCGAAGCAAAGATAAGATTAAAAATACATATTTTCATGGAAAATAGTTTGAAATGCGATCTAGACAATCTTCTTTTTCTAATTATTTTTATATGCCATATGCTTAAATGAAATGCCTTATACTTTTCTTCATTGCCATCTATCTATCTATCTATCTATCTATCTATCTATCTATCTGAAGGCACCACAATAAGTCATCAAGTTAATGTTTTAGTAAAGGTATTATTTTAAACAAAAATATCTATTTATCAAAATAATCTCATTCAAAGTAATTAACCCACTGCTTCTGATGTAACAACTTATATCATAGGTTCATGAATACATTTTTGGTGCTAAAATGAGCTCTTCAGTGATATCCTGCCTTCATTGCCGATTTCGGGTTTTAAACATCATATCGACTCCGGCAGTAACCCCGAATTTCGGTTCAGAAATACCAAGCCGGCTTCTTCCTTTTGTCCTACTTCTCTGGATTTTTTTTTTTTCGTCAGAATTCATACTTTTTATTGTTAACTCTGTCCAATGGGAAGAGTTCATTTTCCCACCCTATTTAATAACAAATCCGAGTTGCGTCTATTTTTTGAATCTTTAATCGCAAATATATACAGAAAATTTCAGAAGGAACTTCAGTTGGTAACTGTGTTAGACGATATGGGCTCAAATACACAATATATATATGTATATATATATATATGTGTGTGTGTGTATATATATATATATATATATATATATATATAATAGAATAATTAAAGAGAAAGTTCGAAAAGTGCTTTTGATCTAACATGTTTCACTTTATTAAGTTTCTTATGAGATTTCTTGCTAAGAAAAATCACTGAAGAAATTTAATAAAATGAAACATTTGTTTATACTTCTGAGATGAGGTTGTATTAACATTATTTAAATCTTTCGAACTGTTACTTTCATCTTTATTGCCATATTCGAAATCCTGACGGCCGTTGAAAGCTCCGGTCTTCTTCAGGTGACTGAAGTTTCGAACAGAATATTTTTTTTATCGACCACTGGGATATATTGTTTTCGTTCCATGTGCTATGCCACTTTCGGATGTCTTATTTATATCCCTTGAACTCAACTCTCTATGTTATTTGTTATCATTGCTGTAGCTAGGTTTTGAACGCACAACATTTTGGATTAAGTCACTAAATCTAACCAATTTTTCATCCACTAGGCCATGTTTTTTGAGGCAATAAAGATGAGGACTACAGTCCGAACAATGCAAATAATGTAAAGTGAAATATATTAGAGTAAATATATTTTTCCTGCTTGTTCTTTACTTATTCTATTATCATGTTGATTTCAACCCATATATATATATATATATATATATATATATATATATATATGCATATATATATATATATGTCTCTGTGTGTGTGTGTGTGTGTGTGTGTGTGTGTGTGTGTGTGTGTGTGTGTATGTGTGTGTGTGTGCGCGCGCGCTCGTGCGCACATGCGTGTGGTAAAATACAAATTCAAAAGCTGGTCAGAATATCAATTTGAATATTGAAGTGAGACGAAAGAAAAAAAGATCAAATTTGGCGACAGTTATGAGCATTTTAAAGACGATAAACGTTGTGGATAAGCCAGCACGATTATTGTAAATCGGCGACCGTATAAAAAAAAACAGAATTAATTGTTCAAAATGATCGTTTGTGGAACATCGGGCTCATTGGAGATATAGTTTCTATTGATAAATTTTATGTATAGCACATTTGTGCCTGAAAATCTGATCATGCCCTACAAAAAAGACCAGTTCCAAGTTCAACACTCACTCACCTGAAGCTATACAAAGATGGTTAGGTATGGTTTTCAGATAATATAAACTCATCATTCTAAACAAGTGGCAAAATATATGGTACTACTAAACAAACAAAAAACTTTACAAAACGAAACTCTTAGATAAAGATATGATCTCAAATTTTCTCGGAAGGATGAAAACGTTCTATCAAAAATGAGAATAGAACGCACACATCCCTCACTCATTTTACCTAAAGAAATATAGAAAAAATGAAATTCAGCGTGTATACAGTATATCAGAAGTTATATACAGTAAACTATCTTCTAACCAATTGTAGTGACGTTAACCCTCTACGTCAACAGTTTTATGATCTGACTAATCTAGAGCAGGAGTCAGCAACCTACGTGGCACGCAAAGCAATTTCTCCTGGCGCGATTTGTTGAACTTAGGTGGCTGTCCCTCTTACCCTCAATCTGTCTTGTGGGTATCAGATTTTCCAATCCTTCATTCCTCATTACGTGTCCCAGAAAATTTCTTTACTGCACAACTTCAAATGTACACATATAGTTAGTATTAACAAAAAAGAACAGCCTTGATAATGGCTAAATGAATAGCTAAAAGCAATCTGTCTAAAGAACATTCGAATGATTTTTGTACAACATATGCCGAGAAGTTAAATAACTTATACTAAGACAAGAAAAGTTAAAAGGTTTAAACAGTACACTGTCAGTCATCTTTAATGAAACTTATATATCCGATTGAGCTCTCTGGAGCGAAAAATTTTACCACTTCTGCAATTTACGTGTTACTCTTTAGCAATGAATTGAGTTCTTCCGGAAATGGCTGGATATTATATCCAGTGGGTATCATATTTTTTGGAGTAATCAGTGGTGATGGCGACATTAGACCTCCATTCATCTTCACACAGGACCCCAGACACAACACAGGATTCTACATCGAGCCTTGAGGAAATAGTGCCGTCTCGTCTCAAGAAGGTGGCTGCTGAAAGTTCCCATATCTAGAAACATGATTCTGCACCATGTCACACAAGTAAGATAACTCGATCATGGCTATCAGACAATTTGTACGAGCACATCACCCGTTATATCTGGTTGCCTAACACCCCAGACTGCAACCCACTTGATTATTATGCGTGGGGGACAGTTGAACGAGAGACCAACAAAACTCCTTGTAACATCAAAAATGAACTAAAGGCAAGGATTATGGCAGCATTCATCACCTTGAACAAGGATACCGTCCAGAAACGTTCCTGGTAATTCCGAAGTTGTCTGGATGTCAATGGCGATTTTATTCAATAGATGTACTTTTACGTATTTCAAGATAATTCTGTGTGATTTGGTAAATATTATCTGTTAAAATGAGATGCCAGTGTTATTTTCATTTTTGTGTAATTTAGATGCTAATTCATCCATCATTATGTTCATACTAAATATGGCGTGTGTTTATGTTGATAAGAATTAAGAAACGTGTGAAGAGTTTTATGGGAATGTGTAGAGTATTCCTTTTACATGTTTTATTGATTTGTTTCTTTCTTACTCTCACAAAGGTTTTATTTATCTCTTTCTTTCTCTCACACACAAATACACAAACGTGCGCACAAATAATGACTGAGTGTTCCTTTAAATGTATAGCAGTTCCTGGAAATACAAGCGCGTCTTTTGACAACATAAATTTATATACGCGACGCCAAACAGCCAAGCACACAGCGAACTGAACAAAACATACTCCATGAATTGTGCGATTAATTCAGATTAAATCTTATTGAATCACTCGGCTCTTTGTAATTCATTAAACCCCGAAAATCATTAACGACAACGCTTCTCTTTTAACATTAATTACTTCATAGTGACAAGCGACCAGATTTTAACGACAACATTTGTTTATTAGCCTAACATTTACTGACAATCCTAACTCCGATCTACCGTCATTCTGTTCCGTTGAAGAAACGTAAAATAAAATTAAAAAGAATGTTCTTTCATTCAATTACGAAAGACAGATAAAAATAGCAGGAGAATTTACAGAATTTGTTCTTTTTTTTTAATTTGCGAAACAAAAATACATGCATATGCTAATAGAAAATAGTGATACTTATCTTTTCTTATTCTTCTTTTGTGTGCCGTGTTCCTTCAGGATGTAAGTGGTCATAGCCCTCTACATCTTCCAGTCCCTTGTAGGTCTTAAAATATTTTCTTTTTGCTATTTCTTCGAAACCCTGTTCTGTCATAAATTTACCTAACTTGTCAATTATGTTAAGCCCTGCTTTCCTTTGACCCTATTTCCATCAATCTGTCCTGTGAGTATCAAGTTTTCTAAGCCTTATTACGTGTTCCAGAAACTTCACCTGCCCCTTCTTGATGTTAATTATATGTTTCTCGTTAGTTTCTATAATTTCTCTTAAACCTGGTCGTTGCTCTCATATTCGGTTAATGGTATCCTTAACATCTTTTTGTAAAAACACATTTCTGTTAATTAAATTCTTCATCTTTGAAGAAATTGTCCTACAATACAGAAGGATAGATATTTCGTAACAGTCCATTACCGCTTTCTTTGTTTCTAACGAAATTTAATACTTAGCTTTTGGAATGTATTTTTCTTCATCCCATACGTCTTTATTTCTCAGATTCACAAACTCCATCTTCTATTAAAATACTTCCTAGATATTTAGATATCTAGACTTGTTTGATTTTAGTATACTGATAACCATGCAATCTATCTTCTTGTAGTTTATAATGAATCATTTCTTCTTACTCTCCTTTGCTACCTTATCTAGAGGCTTTTGTAGTTTCCTGTCTGTGTCTGTTATAAATATTCTACCACATGCATATCTTATATTGGTAAGATTGAGGCCTCCAATAATGAATCCTGGTATGACTTCTGATTCTTTTATAGTTGCCTCTATGTATAGGTTGAATAAATCCGGAGAAGAAGATACATCCTTGTCTTACACCCCTTTATATTTCCTATATCTGCTGAACACATTTTCTACCTGTAAACAGGCGGTTTGTTGCCAGTATACATAGTTGAATATAGTAATATCTTTTCAGAATATATCAAGGTTTCTAAGCAGCTAAAACAGATCTTTTATGGCGTACTTTGTTGAACGTCTTTGCTTACGGTCATATGACACCCCTTCTCTTTTATAATTACGAAAAATAATAAAATCTTAGGAAAAAATATTTTTACTTAATAAAAATAGTAGAAACAAAAGAGGAGCAAAATGCATATTTTTGTAAATAAAAAAATCATAATAGGCAAATGCTTTTTATAATTAATAAACAAAAGGTAAAATTGATAAAAATGTCATTTAACATATTGACTGCCAAGATTTTATGATATCAAGTTATTTCGAGTCGAACTTTGCCTTTTCTAATACATTTCTCTCTACGAGTGCCAAAAACGAGTTTATTTGCAATGATACCTTTAGTATGAATACATTGTTAAAACTTCAGTTGAAGTTATAAATTAATTCACAAAAAATATTCTATTGTCAAAATTGACTATTATAATGTCGTTTGAAATCCGATTTTGTAATTGTCTTCTGGCAGTCAAATTTCCTAATTTCCATTTTGTAATTGACCTCTGGCAGTCAAAAAAGTGTTAGAGAAAGTAGAAAATCAAAATTTCGAAAGAAAATAAAGAATATTTTTCAAGACATAAAAATAACAAAATTAACAAAAATATACATAGTAGTTTAAAAAAAATTAAATTGAACTTTAACATCAGTCAGTTAAGTGCCATACGTTATACACGCTTGAGCAATCATGTCTCCAAAGAGACATGACTGACTGGGCAGAAGATTATCCCGCAGTAGGTTGCCATTGCTTTCTGCGGTAGACTGGTTGCCGACCAAGGCTATAGAACCCAATCTGTCCTGTTATTTAACCCATAACTGGAAGGAAGAGACGGATTAATACCTTTCCGAAGGGTATTTGCGCGTAAGTGAATACAATGGATTCAACTGGAATTTGAACTCGGCTCTCCGATTTCTCGTTCCGAGTCGATATCCACTGCGCCACAAATCGAAATAGACTTGAAAATGTTATGAAATATAATTTACAGTGTTGGAAAAAAATAGGATTTATATGGAAAATTAAAGGAAAATTTTAAAGGAAGGAATACAAATTGAGGGTAAAAAATTACTTAACATGATAAAAATAAGTATAAATAAGCTTGGATAAAAGAAAATAGAAAATTCTTAAAATAGGAAAAAATTTAAAATAATCTCTTCAAATAAATAATCCATAATATAGAAAGTGTATTTTTGTTAGTCCTTCCTGCTTGTTTTGTCCTTTCAAAAACCGAAAGTATTTTCGTAGATTAAGTTTCTCAGATCGATTGATTGGATTATGCAAGATGAAGTAAATCCATGAACGACATCCATTTCTATTGTGCATTAATAATGCACGTCTAATTACATGCTTTATTTGCTAATGAATATGTGTTAATTCCCTTAATTGTATTGGATTGTATGCCATTTGGCTTTAGGCATAGATCGCACCGGTTTACAATATAAAGCAAAGATTTCATAATTCTGTATGTCATTGTCAAAATTAACCCTAATATACAGGTGAAAAGTCAACATATAAATAATTATATAATATTAAAAAAAACATTCGATTTTTACTCGATTTCATAAAAAACAAAAGCTAAAGGTTATGATCGACAATAGCATCCCATATTTCCAAGAAACTTTCTATAAAGTCAGGTCATATTTAGGAACATATTCTTCATATTTCATTTTCAATCTGAGAATGGAAACAGATCACTTTATTTTATGAAAAATAATTAGAACATTTTGATTATTTAATAGAAACCATATATTTAATAAGATATTTCCAGACTAAAATACTGTTTTCATCATATTTAAGTTCAGAATATGATGCTTTTTGACTCTAATGTCATCAACTATGTTATGGTTGCTTAGCAAATTTCAAATTGAATTGCTACAATCTCAAGGATCCAATGGATGAATTACAAAATTTATAACTGATGATTTGCCACATTTTTTAACTTCAAGACAATTTCTTTTGTCAGAATAAATTATATTAATCACAGAAAACCCCCCATCAGCCGCCAGAGAATATATTGCAATGATATTAAATATATTTTTAGCTCTTTGAATAGTTTTGAGTACAACATGTTTATGGTAATTTATCGGTTACATTTTCAACGTAATCATGGAAATCATTAATAGATATGTCATGGTAACTTCTTTTAAAATATTTCCGGAAAACTACAGCTTCTTCCATATTCCAAAGGTCCGACAACTGGTTAGCTAAACTGTTATAATTTTAACAATGAGTTCAAGCGAATAGGTAGGATACGACACTGGTTATACGGTAGATTAAGCTATTATTTAACGTTACTTTAATATATTCTAGTATTTATAAAGTAAATGATTTTTACGAGAAGCAATATAAACAATTATTATTTATTAAAATTGAATCACCTTTATTTCCAACAACTGCAGCTTTACGGAGAAGTAAATCAGGGTTCACACCCAAAAAATGTATGTTTACTTTGTTTCTGTACGTTTAACTACTTATGAATTATTTCCGTTATAGAAATATATTAACATCTGTAGAGGATAAAACTAGTGAGTATATGACGCGCGCCTCCAGCTGGCTGGTCTAACCTGGTCACGGAAACCAATTATGATGAGGTTCGGAACCTGAGTCAGGGTTTATGCTGTCGATAAGACACCAATTATGACGACGCTCTCGGGTCACTAGTCATCTGATGGCTTCGACACAGTAGCTGGTTTTCAAGTTGTCTATTATAACGGCGCTCCCCCTTGCCCATGCTGTGAATTCTTATCCAAGTAAGGCACGCCGAAATCTTGCTAGCTGTATCTTTACCACGTCGAACCAGACCGGGCGCGCGCTTACATTTGGTTAACAAAAAATAAATAAATAAATAAATAAATAAATAGATAGATAATTTTGATAACGCCTGAAAAGGCTGCGGAAATGGTTTTTATATATATGAAAAAAATAATAACAAACAGAAACAGAATATAACAGTCGTGGAATATCTATTCTCACAACGGAGCGAAAGTTTTCGTTTAAGAATAATCGGAGCTTTCAAGTTTCCAAATTTTAAAAATGTCTTTTCAGGGCTCTTAAACGAAGCCTTACAGAAACAACCGAAGTGGGGTGTTTGGGCGGCAGAGGCGGCGGCAATAAATTCGTCTTGTTTCTTTAGCTCGGCGCGGCAACAATAACTCAACTAGTTTAACTCTTTCTCGGCTCTTTCTGTTTCCATAAATCTTCAACCAGAACTCTATCAAAGGCGCGTTATTTGATTTTAACTCGTTTAAGTCGGTCAGCAGCAGGCATCTCTACGTTTCTTTACATCTTCAGCCAGATGCTCTATGGGGGGGGGGCGACTACTCTTTCGGTCGTGGCTCCCGGTTGGGAACACTTTTCTCTCAATCGTTACATCACTGGAACAAGAACCGACTGGACTCCAACTCCAACTGATTTTAGCTTCCTCAGCTCTGGTTTTTATGCGTGTCCCAAATTCTCTTGATTGATGGACACGGGGTGTCCATGCAAATCAAATCTTTAACCAATGAGATTACTCCCAGCTCGCACCATGAGGCAGAATGATTTTTAGCTTAACCATTGAATTACAAATATTTCTGTTGAGGTCATTTCCTTTCATCTTCTTGATTCAACTGATTACATCAACAAATCTAACTTTTAGCTTGGAAATTTATTTTAATTCCACTGAGACTTATAATTCACTTTTATTTCCATAGCCAAAGCTTTAATCTTTTTTGCACCCATCAACATTTTTTAAAAGTCGTGTTTTTACTATCGCTATTTTTCACTTCCACCGGCCAAAAATGTCCCAAGGTTTCTGATCCACTTTCATAAAAACAATGCAAAAATATATTTTTTCTTTCTATTCTCTTCGATTTCTAACTAGTTTTTTTTTCAACGTTTACATATTTTGTAACAAATCATGTTTTTAACTCAACTCATATTGCGAATGAAAATACACTACGGAATCAACAATACTCCTAGTAATAATTTCTTTCGCTACGTCGTATATACTTAGGATTACATTTTTTCCACATGCAGTCGTAAGCAGGACAAATACGGGTTATAAGTATTGATGATGTAGAAGTATCTCCGTCCTTTACAAATTTATTTTTATTGTGTTTGCTTTGTTGAAATTGAGAAGAATAACTTGTCAGTTTAACAAAACGGTGAAATTCCGATCAATTTCTTCATTTATTAAGTGAAGTTGCTGGCAACAAATTTCTAAAGTGTTGGTCCTTCCTCTAGTTTATGATAGACGACGCCTTGCATATTACTGGAGACCCAAAGCAAGAACTTCTGTTGGAGCCCACTTTACATCACCTGTAAAAATGCGATGCAAATCTTAAAGTATGGCATTCCTGAGTAAAAGAGAGCCACAAATGAAGGAATGTTACATTCTGTTCTCTTCCTAATTCTCACGTTGCAAATTTTCTCAATTTGCTTAAGAGATGTTCACGGACAGTTTATTGCTCTAATTCTCTGGTGCAGTGGCGTAGATCAAATTCAATTGTTTATTTCAACATTTCTTTGTTCGGGGTGTGTTTTATTTTAGAGTAAGGTTTGTCGGATAATCTCAGTTGCTATTTTAAACATAAGAAATTACACTGGACATATACGAGACTTCACTTCAGGCGTTTAAGCTGTAAGTATATAAAATGTCTTTCTTGCAATGCTACGTATAACAGAATTCATACAGTAAGCAATATCGGATATGTTGCTTTTAAACTTATAATTTCTTTTGAAGTTAGGCTCTGAAATGCGCTCTAAATGACAAACTGCTGTATAGAAGAAATTGTAAACTAATTAATTTCGCGGTTTCGTGCCATTCAGTGTTGGTTCTGGCTGATAAAAGCGTAATTACTTCACGAAAAATTAATATGTTAAATAATCCTATACCCCAAGAAAGGCGATAATAGCACTAAGACGCAGAAGAGTTAAAGAGACTGAAAGAGAATAAGAAAACATTAGTGAAAAGATATAAAGAAACTATAGTAAAGGAACGGGTTCTTTGAAGACAGAAAATTGCGAATCGCGTTGTGTATAAAATGTTGAAGATTGTAGATGGCAAAGAAGCAATAAATGCGAAAGAAGATCCACAGTTGAGAATTTCGAGAAAAGAAACTATTATAATAGAATATTATTGCGTCGAGCTGATTAGGAATTAAAACGATGAAACCTAAAATATAAGCAGCCGACGCATTTTGAAGGAGAGGTCATCTGAACAATTATCATGAAAATATTTTTAGAAAAGGCAGAGAGAAGTCACGTGACGTTGATGAGAAAATGATTGACGTCAAGATGCCTGGTCAGAACCGATTATAGTATACACACTTTGAATATTTTAATGTTTTTATCTGTCATATAAAGTTAGAGAATTAAATATGTTTAAGATGTGATAATGCTAGCTATTTTAATACTGACATTAACGTTAGCAACACATGAAACAGAGGACCAAATAGAATTGTAAGATTGTATAGTGCCAATATCTTAACTAGGCAAGTTGGTTTACCTTGAAAATCAGCATTCGAAATTTTCCCTCGAACTTTAGTGGGCTTCCTATAATTAAATGTTTTTAACGCTAACGAGAGTGTAATATGTTTTTGCGATTTTCTTCCTGAATTATTTATACCATGTTTATTGAAATTCAGGATATATTGATATGTTATTAAAACATATCAAACTTTTCAAGGAGTAGATACAATCATTAACTTTTCTGGAAGACCAGTTTTACACGCGATTTGATAAAAAATCTGTTCATCCTATTTTAAAAGAAAAGTAGCTGGTATGATTTTACAAATAATCGACTATTACATGAGTGTATAAAGTATTTTGTTCAGTTTTTTTTTCCATTTCATTCATGTTTTTCAAGATAAAGCCACTTGCTAGTTCAGAACGATTAATGAAGTGTTCGAGAGAACGTAATCACAGCCTTTGCTGTTGTGCTACGTGGATATGTATTGAGCTAATAATCAGTTATTTATGAAGGATACGGAACTGAGTATACATTTATACGAATATAACACAGAAATAGAAAAGATAAACACAGAAACGAAGATTTAAATTGATGTGGAAGACGATGGAAGGCGAATAACGATGATGCACAATACAGTGAATTACAAAGGGCAATGCAAGATATATTGCAGCGAAATTTATTCCAGATTTAAAGTAGCCATTTCTTTTTCTGTGCGTCTCTATGTCGGGGTGTATATTAAGTTAAAAATAGCAAAAACAAAAGCAAACATTAACTCGACGTCAAATGGTTTCAATTTGCAATAAATACCCGTGTTAAGAACCTCCGATTTACGAACAACTCATACTTAGAATCAGAAAGATTATTATAAAAAATGTTTACGTTTTAACCTTTCATTTCGATTTTTTCATACAATCTCTTATCAATACTGTTACTTTAATGCTTTTTAGAATACTGTAAAAACAAGCATAAAGAGATTCTTTCTCTTAATCTTTTTCTCTCTTTATAAATTCCGTCACTACTGTAACGTATGTAGCTACTTTATTATTATTATTATTATTATTATTATTGTCATTTTTCATCATATGAAACTCGGCTCTCCGATTTTTCATTCCGAGCTTATATGCATTTACACCACAACGCACATCTAGTAGCGGAGATATTGAAATTATAAATTTAGTAACTGTTAATTTTACACATCTTGAGATTTTCAGACTCTTTTCTGATCACTGGAAGTGTAAACATTTTCACTCTGCAATTTTGATTCCACGCACAAACGCACTATATATGCGGTTTTCATTTCTTCAGTATCTATCTATCTATCTATCTATCTATCTATCTATCTATCTATCTATCATTATTATTATTATTAGCAGTAGTAATATTTTATTATTATTATGTCATTTTTCATCATATTTCGATTTCTGCTTTGGTCTCACTACCAACCAAGTCTGCGGGGAGACCTAAGGCAGGTAGTGGCGTGTTGTTATGACTCCATTTCATGTTTTTCTATCTTCCCTATCACCCCCAGCATTACATATATAAAGTTTTCCTTAGTGTGTGGGCTGTACTTAAGACAATTTTTTGTATATCTCTTAAGCTGGGGTTTCCAGGGATTCTTTGAATGTGTTCTTTTGTTCCATTTTTATCATTCCAAGTGCACCTACTATCACTGGCACAACTCTTGTTTTCAATTTCCACATTTTTTCTATTTCAATTTCCAGGTCTTTATATTTTGACAGTTTTCAAATTCCTTGATTGCTATGTTACAATCCGCTGGACAAGCCATATCAATTAATAGACAAGTTTTCTCCTTCTGGTTTTTAACAATAATGTCTGGCCTGTTTGCTTCAATTTTTCTGTCTGTGTAGATGGTGTAATCCCATAGAATGGTTACATCTTCTATTTCTGTAACCGGTGCTGGGTGATGTTCATACCAGTGTTTGTTTACAGCCTTTCCATAATGTTTGCACATTGCCCAATGTAAATATTGCCCAACTCTATCGTGGCGATTTTTATATTCATTTGGGGCAAGCACAGAACAGCCTGAGATTAGGTGGTCTATTATTTCTTGGTGTTTATCACAAAACCTGCATTTTGGGATCCATATTATTATGCATAATATTTGCCTGAAAGTTTCTAGTGAAAAGACTTTGGTCTTGTGCTGCAAGAATAAAGCCTTCAGTTTCAGACTTTAATCCAGATGCACGTAACCATCGATGAGTATTAACTTTGTCAACATTGGATTTATTGGCACGTACTGGATATTGGCCATGCAGAGGTTTGTCTTGCCAGCGCTGCTTCATCTGTTCGAGAGCTTTATCTTTGGCTTTTATTTTCATATCTTTTGCCGCAATAGTTGGTTCTTGGCTTCTGTTTTGCTTTTCTACAGAATCTACTAACTGTAAATCTTGTTTGTATTTACTGCCTTCTTTTATTATTGAATATTTTTTCTTTCTTTCTTCATGTTGCCTAACTAATTGTATCATCCAATCCTTTGTTGTTTCTATGTATGTTAGTAAGCCAATAGTTGTTGTCTTGTATGACAATTCCAGCTGAATAAGACCTCTTCCACCTTCTTTACGGGGTATGTATAGACGGTCTACATCAGCCTTTGGATGATGCATCTTATGCTTAGAAAGAAGCTTTCTTGTTTTAGCATCCATTCGCCTGATGTCGTTTAGAGTCCAGTTTAAGATGTTAAAGCTATATTGGACAACTGGGATTGCAAGGCTATTAATGGCCATAACTCTGTTCTGTGAATTTAATTCAGTTTTTAATATTATTATTATTATTATTATTATTATTAAATTTAGCTACTTTAGCCAATTTGTAAACGCTTCTTAAGTGTTTCATATGAAAGAAAAAGAAATATTCAAATTTATACTACGACAGTTATGTGACTGACATGAAATAAAACTCCTATGTGTCTGTTCCAACTTTCGCGAAACATACAAGTTCCGAAATTCAGTTTAAAAACAAACTCCGTAACTTGATCGTAATCCAGGAAATGCTTGCATTCCAATCGATTTCACTTAACATACCCACATCCTCCTCTTCCTGCTCCTCCCCCTCTTTTTCTTCTTCTTTTTACTCTTTCTCCACTTCTCCCCTCCTCCTCAAAGCGCAAAGATTATACGAAAATTACATCAACATGCTTGTAGGACGATCGAGGACTGAGTACTTAACGAACAAATGTTGAGTTAATGTTTTTGAGTATGCACAATTTTGATTTTAATTTTCCAATGGGGACGAACTTTTGCAATAATCTAATATTACAATTACTTTTACAGTGTCCGGCACTTAAAAACATCATCGATAAAAACATCAAAAGCAGTAGGAAGCTGAATGATGCCGGCTAGGTGTTGTATCGAACGAAAGAAAGTGTCAATTTAAATTTAAAATCCAGCATCCTTCATTTTCAGCGTTCCACTCGAGGTATCATGATGACCAAGGTATGTTTGTATTTATACTATTTACTAAAACTTGAATTATTTTGCAACACGCCGACGCGTGTAAAAATCCTCAAAATATTTAGTATTGTTGGCATTTTGTCGAGATTTACATTTAAATTGTGGCAGATGAATCGATGACATTTTAATATACTAATTTGTTTGAAAAAAATATTTTGGCAGATACCCTATTTCGCGTTTTAACATTTTTTTAATTTAATTTTATAGGACTTCATCGTAAGCAATACATTTTATGAAAAATTATTTTTTTCTGTGTTACTTAACAATATTGCATTTTTATTAAATAAAATTAATTTATTACTTTAATCATTAAATCGTTTTTTCAATAGTGGGACTATTTTGTATGCTAAATAATAAACTTTTAATTTCTCCTAAAACTCGAGTGAAACTTTATTGTACTAAGCTACGTGCTCTCGTAAAATCAACTGTATTTTGTACCCCATTATCCGTTTACACTTTTCACCAAAACTTCGTTTCGATCGGTCTATGTATGGCTATGCCAGAGAGAGTGACGTACGGACAAGAATAACAGAATTTGATATATAGATAGATTTTACCTTTTTAAATGTGAACGTATTCTTTTGAAGAAAGTTGTTAATATATTAAAAAACGGAGCTATAAACATCACCATCAACGAAAGCTCAGAAAACTTATATGTGAACCGATGTCAAGATTCGCAGACACACTGATCATCAGAGTCCTATATTTTCATTGAATTACATTGGACACAGATAGATATCTATTTATATTTTCCTATATCAAGAACAATGTTACGAAAAAATGTACACAAAAGTGGCAAAGTTTTCTTGTGACGCGATTTGTCGAGTCCATTATCATATACAAAGGGGAGATCCCACAATAGTATGTAAGTCACGTGAAAAAGAAAAATAGACTATTATTCCATAAGAAAATATGAGCCTTTACTTTTGTCCCTCTTTTTGTAACCCATCCTCTACATGATGCATCATAAACGCTGGTTAGGTTCAAAATATATCAAACTTGTTATATGCTATAAAAACTTATCATATGACAACATTTAAAATTTCAAATGCACTATACCATGATAACGTTAATCTTACATTGTTTGATTTTATCTTTTGTTTACTTTGGCGTTGTAAAAGGTATTTGTGCAGGAGAAGGAAAATGTGAATAACAATCAATCCCTTTATGTATCAAATTATTCAACCATGCGAATCTGCATTTATTCGTTTCTTTACTTACTTGCTTCCTTCTCAGTACATCGTTTGCTATATACACAGAGCTTTTCCCTTAAACACAACCGCCATTACGAGTGATTTGGTAAAAAAATCAGCAGAAACTTTTGACACAGATTTCAAATTAAAATTAAAGTGTATTCTTCGTTATTTTATTCGGATATTTTTTAGCTTTTACGATAATAAACTCATTCAAAATTCACTTTCTTGATTGTTTTCCCAAAATTATTGCAAAACAGCATGACAGGCTGCGTGCGCTCGCCTGCTAAAACAAATTACTTTGAAATGTCTTCTCCAAGCATTTAATAAAAACTGAATAATCAAACATTGCTTTCTGTGAATGACTGCCTACGTTGGAGTGCTGTTGATTAAGATTGTCGGGAATATGGATGTGAATCCATGTGCATTGCTGTCGACATATCTGTTTATATTTGGAAAGCGTATGTATTTCTTCGTTTGTTCGCAATTATGTCAATGATTGATTTAAACATATAGAATTGAACAGTTGAAGATCGGCGTGAAGGTGTTCGTAACTTATACTGAATTCACTTCTATATCCAATGTCTTTTATGCAATCTCACTGAAAATTTAAAAAATATAATGGATTGGAAACAATTAGTTTCCGGACTTGCATGTTACGGTCCATATTCTAGTAGCAGTTATGAGTAACTAAAATAATGGAAAGGCATTTTATATTATCTTTCACTATTTACTTTAATTTCCGTGTCTGCTGTCGATTATGCGCGACAACCGTTATGTAACTTTATGTTAAAAATGTCTGAGTAGTTTAAAATACTAAATTTTTCAGGAGTAAAATAATTTTTTGTTTACTTTTCGACTCCGTCAATTTAATATTGGGTTAATGTGTGTTTTTTCAGAAGCTTCCAACATTCTAATTTTCTTTGCGTGGGAATGTAAAAGACGCTCTCTTCTCTCTCCCGTTCTTCTTTCATGTTGGTGTATATACTAACATTTCAAGAAAACCGATTCAATACTTAGTGACTACGAAATTAGGTTCTACACCATTGTTTTTTTACTAACCTTTTTTCTGATTTTTGATGTTTTGTTGTGACACCGAGTACAAAACTTAGTTTTCTATTTTTTAGAGTGAGCCTAATATATATTGACGTCATCATAAATCATTTCGCCTTTATGAAAAGACTGAGAGTTGAAATCCTGGTACTTATATCTGCCGCTATGAAAGTCGGCTCTCTGTGCAGGACCGGAAGTTTTTCCCACCTGAATCTATCCTGCACATATACAAATCTACCATCCGCCCGTGTATTGAATACTGCTGCCATATCTGGTCGGGTGCCCCTGCTGCTCTCCTTGGGCTTCTTGACAAAATAGAAAGGAGGATCTGTAACGTGGTTGATACTGACTTGGCAGACCGGCTGCAACCACTCTCTCGCCGGCGTGATGTGGCTTCCCTGTGCCTCTTCTACAAGTACTTTCATGGCTTCTGCTCCGATGAACTTAGATCACTGGTGCCGCCTAAGCACGATTTTACACGAGATACTAAATTAGCAACTAGGTCTCACTCTTTTTACAGTTAAACAGATGAGATGTAACCGTAAATTCTACTCCAACAGCTTCTTTTCTCGCGCTTACCGCCTGTGGAATTCCCTTCCACAAGTCTGCATTCCCGACAGCTACAACCTCTAGATGTTTAAATGTAGGGTCAATAGACACCTGCTATCACACTAACTCCCAATTATTCTCAGAAAACTCATCTACCCAACCCTCATTCTCGGTATCCTTACTCGCCTACCACCCACCCTCTGACATTTCCTAAATTTAACCATTCTCGGTATCCTTACCCGCCTATGACCCATCCTGTGACATTTCCTATATTTAACCATCCTTTCTCCACTCTATGTAGCCCCTACGCAGTAGTAGCAGTGACATGCCTTGCTCGGGGTGAAACGCTATATATATATATATATATATATATATATATATATATATATATATATATAACATTATCTGCGATCTCTATGTAACGCTTGCCAGTGTGTTCCTGTAATGTTATTACTGTGTGGGCGTGATAAAAATCTTTTATGTGTTAACATCAAAGTTTGCAGTGGCGTGAGGTTTGATGAACATAGTGGCTATTCATTGATACCTCACCTCATCCTCTAATTGCTCTGATTGGCAAGTTCTCTTAATAAGATGGGCGGTTAGTATAATTTCCATTGGGAACGTAGAAAAATCTTTGAATAATTTCTGACGAAATGATATTCTTCAAAATGCGATAGATATTCGTGTTGGAAAGATTCTGTCACAAGCGACTTATCAACCAGATTTACTTCGAGTTTTCAAGAGTCGTATTTATATAGTACGTCACGAAATTATACCTGTCATCAGCTTTCGTGTGTGTGTGTGTGTGTGTGTGTGTGTGGATATAAATACCTTAATACATGCATATTATTGTTTGAAAGTTATACAGTATTACTCATCAATGTGTAAACCCCAACGGTGTTTTTTACGGAAATTTATTTTCTGAACCCAAGTTAGCTGCGTTTTATCATTTCTAGTTGGACATTAAACAAAACCTATATTATTATCAAGTATTGAAAACTATTTGTCATGTACATATGTAGTCGTATAAAAATGTGTACACTATAATTTCATTTAATTCTATAAACATTTTTAAACCATTATTATTTTTCTATTACTCGAATTAAATAGAGACTAAAAATGTTAAAGTAGTTCTTAAGATAATGATTAATATTCTATATAAGATAATTTTTAATCAAATTTACTCCAACCAAGGCAGTAAAGCCACTAAGGCAAAATGGATTACTGTGTGTGAAAAAATGAGAAAACAGGACTCTTATTAAAGGGGCGCGACAATGAAAGAATATTCAGGAATACAGCAGATAACCAATGACTTTGCATTTACAATTTTAAATATCAAAGTTGACAGGAAAGGATGGAGACGAGACAGAGTTCCACAAGCGGCAAGTGCGACAAAAGAACTGTTCGCATATAACTAACGGTTACATTTAGACAATTTGACTTTAAATTGTTGACACCTTGTTTCTAGTCAAGTATATGCGCTGAATTTTGCAGACTTTGGATGTAAGTCTTAAATCATATTTTTTCTCTCGCTTTGACGTGGGAATTGAAATACCTTAAATACCTTTAATTACTTTATCTCATGCGGATGATATCAGCTTCTGAGAACAGCTTGCCTGTTTCATATTCGATATGGTATTCTCTTTTCAGTTGATTATAAGGTCATATTTTTCTTCTTTTTTTTTTAGTTTTTTTCCATTATTCCCATCTCGTGTTTGACGATTGACCACTCAAATCTTAGCCAGTTTTATATATATATATATATATATATATATATATATATATATATATATATATATATATATATAGGGTAGTTGATATTAAATCTTATTTGACTCGGTTTGTTTTACCGATTTGAATTACCAAAATAGGTGAATTTTCACTTTCCGGGTAACTTATTAATATTGAACAGCTACCTGTTTTGGGTTTTTTGTTTGTTTTTTATTTATTTATTTATTTTGTTTTCTCAGGTGTACTTCTTTACTAACCCTTATCCTCTGTGGAATAAATAACGAATTTTCCGATTTTTACAAAGTTAAAATTAACTATTTTTATTTTATTTTTTCAATTAGAGTAGATAGCGCCCCCAATGCCCGTTTCAGATTCCTTGCCCTTCTCTTTAACAAGAATAGAGGCTTCATGTCTTAATAGTAATGCTCTTGAGAATTTTCTGTGACGTGTGTGGACGGTGGTAACGTCTCTTCATACTGAGGGTATGAAGAGGGTATATATTTGGCAGTATTTTGGTTGCTTCTTCCGACTGATAGTTACAAGTCTTATCACTTTGTAGCTCCTAGAGTGGCTTCTTCGAAACACGATTGCATAATATTGGGGTTATTACATTGCAATGACACGCATGGATGGGTGTCTTTGCAAGCGCTTTCAGTGGCTAACCCCAAGGCCACACTATGCTGCAGTCTACGCCAGTTCACTACGTATACATGTCACTGTCGATGAACGTCTGTGACCAGAACTCGATTCCTCCCCTTACCAAAATAATCCAAAATGAATATTCACAACCAAAGATACAAGACTAAAACATCCAAACAAAAAACACTTAAGCCACTCAACATTTCTTTCTCGAACTTTTGCAGAGTGGAAGCTTCCTCTACGAAAAGTCCCCAGACATCCGAGCTCACTGCGAAACCAACATTACCCCCAAAAGCATCTCGTTTCTCGATTTCTGGTTACCTTCGACTTTTTAGGAAGGACTGCTATGTCAAACATGCATGTCCTGGGAATTTATGTCAACAAACACCTCCCTCTGCCTAGGCCCATTTCTCTTGAATCTTCTGATCAGATTTAGTGTCTCCGTCTCGCTCTAATTAACTCAGCTATTTTTCTTTTCTCTACTGCTTCCCTTCATCTCCTGACTGTTCCTTGCTAGACAGTATTTCTGATAATATAGACAAGGCGGTTGCTAACATATTTGTGTTCAGTAAGTTAAGTGCTCACCATGCCAAATGAGTGAAAAACTTTGCTACTGATCTTGCTGAAATCCATGCCCTGGACCTCTCAATCACTCAGTCTGTCACGCAAGTGGTGAATTTCCTCACTCGTTTTCCTAGTATCCCTAAAGAACACGCTTCCCTGCTAGATCTCTGCTTCACTTTTGCTCCTGATTCCTGCCATGCTATGCAGCACTGCCCTCTTGGAAACTGTGATTATGCTGTGGTTTCTGTTAATATATCTTTCCACTCCTCAGGAACCTCCTGCCAGCAGAATAACTTACTGCTATCAACGTTCGGAGTGGGAGTCATTCTGTGATTTCGTTTGTGTTCTCCTTTGGAATAAAGTTTTTTGTTTCTTTGTTAAAAATTGTAACCTTGAAGTCTCTTCTTGGGTGAAATCTGACGTCGATGCATTCATCTCAACCAGAAAGTTCCAACTTAAACCTTATTCATCCACCTGTTTCACTGCTTCTTCCTCAACAGCCATTGCCCAAAGGAATCACTTCCGGCTTTAACGCAGCGCACGTCTGATTATAAAAGGCAGCATTTTGTCTCTGCTCATAATTAGTGCAAGTAAACTGGCAGGTGTAGAGGGTGCTAAGAAGTCCCTCAAACAAATAATAAAAAGAAAAATGCACTACAAATAAAGTAAAATAAACTTTTGTTTATTTTCGTAAAAAAAAATAAAAGAATTATTTTTTTTGTACAAAATATGAGATTGTCCGTACAGCTGTAGAAAAAAGAGAAAGAAAGGAACTGGGAATGTGAGAGGGAAAGGTAGGACGATGTGTAGCGAGCGAGATGAGAGAAAGAGAGGGTGAAAGAATGTTCACTGATACGGATTCTGCCTGTTGTGTGAACTGCTGGATTTTCTCTGTGTGTATGCTCGAATCTGTCCGCGTGTCCTTTGATGTCAGCTTGTCGCTGGTCTTCCTCTGGTCTGATGAGAGTTTCTCCCTTCCTTATATCTGAATGGTGGGGCTCCTGGGAGATTGAAAATATAGGTTTCTTTTGTCGAGCCCTGATTGGTCAATAAATCATATTTTTGACCACGTGGTGTGCTTTCCACTACGTCCGAACTTTTGGGTGCGCCGTCCTTGTTTTTGACCCCACAAGGTATGGTAAGGGGTGAATTCCAGCGCAATTGTATTTTTTTGAGATACACGTGTGTGAATTAATTTTTATTGCGTGTGTGTTTGTGGAAAATAAAATAAGAAACAGCACACAGGACAAAATACTGCTCTTCAACAGGATTTATAAAATCTAAGGATGGAACAATCATTTTGGAGAAGGAGGAAATACTCAAACAATGGGAAGAATATATAAAAGATCTTTTCCACGACAAAAGGTAGCAACCGATAATAAGCAAAGTTGAGGACGGACCGGAAATATTAAAGACTGAAGTAGCCAAACTGAATAGAAACAAAGCAGCGGGACCAGACGGCATATTCATAGAGCTGCTGATAGCCCTGGAAGAATTTGGTATAGAAAAAATTACTGAAATAATAAATGAAATATATAATAGTGGAGTTATACCAGATGACCTCAGCAAGTCTATCTTCATAGCACTACCTAAAAAGCCAGGACCAAACGAGTGCGAACTCCACAGAACCATCAGTTTAATGAGCCATATAACAAAACTGATCGTCTGAATCCTGATGAATAGAGCGAGAAGCAGAATCAGGTCAGAGATAGGACAAGAACAGTGTGTTTTCATTAATGACACGGGAACGAGGAATGCCATATTTATGATTAGGATGCTCTCTGAAAGGGCAATACAAATGAAGAAGGACTTATACCTGTGCTTTATCGATTATGCGAAGGCATTTGACAAAATACGCCACAAAGAACTGATGGAGATGCTCGGCAGTCTGCATATATTTGGAAAAGACTTGCGAGTAATCAAGAAACTTTACTGGCAGGAAACCGATTGTATACGGACAAGTAATGAATTTTGTAGATATACAAAGACAGAAAGGGGCGTAAGACAAGGATGTGTCTTTTCACCGGATCTGTTCAACTTGTACAGCGAGAATATTTTGAGGACCCTAGAAGTTATGCCTGGATTCATAATCGGAGGCCACAATTTAAACAACATAAGGCACGCAGATGATACGGTGCTGATAGCAGACACAGAAAGAAAACTACAAGACTTCCTACAGAAGGTAGATAAAGAAAGTAACAAGAAAGGACTTGAAATAAACTGCACGAAAATTGAATGCATGGTCATCAGTATAAAGGCAGCCCAAAATGTTAAATACAGGTCGGGGATACTAGGATCAAGCAGGTATAAAAATTTAAATACCTGGGAAGTATTATAACAGAAGACAAAAAATGCGACACACAGATTCGAAGGCAAATTGGCATGGCGAAAGAAGCATTCCAGAAGTAGAATAAGGTATTTAGAAACAGGACAATTTCACTAGAAACAAGAAAGAGATTACTGAATTGCTACGTGCTGTCCGTCTTTCAATATGGCAGTGAATGCTGAACAATACCATCAAAGATGAAGGAAAAACTTGAAGCAACTGAAATGTGATTCTACAGAAGGATGCTGTGAATATCATGGATCGAGCATGTGAGCAATGATGAGGTCTTGGAAATGATGTAAACAAAAAATAAATTAATATTGAGTATCAGAAAGAGACAGCTGAAGTTTCTGGGACACGCAATGAGGAAGGAGGGCTTGGGGAATCTTATACTAACAGGCTAAATAGAAGAGAAAAGAGACAGGGGAAAGCAACGGATAACATATTTGAAGGACCTAATCAGGTGGATGACGGAACGAGGATTGCATGGTGTATCAGGAGAAGGCGTCCTCAGGGCCACCAGGGATAGGGAAATGTGGAAAGCCATGATCAACTACGTCTTGAAAGGGACAGGGCACATAGAAGAAGAAGAATTTTAAATGATGCTAAGCTGTTGTTTGCTGATAGAATAGAGTACCAGAAGTTTAGCTTTAAAGACTACTGGCGGCTCTGCAAAAGTGTGTTAAAAGTTATCACTGTTTTATCCGATGGCGTTCATAGAACTACGTACATGTTGTTTCAGATGTTAATGCATCTATAATAAAGTACTATAAGCAAGCTTGAAATTCCAGTGTATCTTGTTTCGCCGAAGTGTAAACAACTTTGCTTTTAGTAGCGTTAAACATGTCGAATTTTGTGCAAAAAAAAAAGTTTGCAGGGAATTTTACTTCGCTACTTTATTCGAAAGAAATCTGCAGCTGAAGCACACACAATTCTTGTTATAACTTACGGCGACAACATGACGAGATTGGTTTAGAGACTTTAAAAGTAATAATTTTGTTGTTGAAGATAAAAGCCGCTCTGGTTCACCGAAAAATGTTTGAAGACAAAGAATTAAAGCCATTACTTCATAAAGACTCGTGTCTGGCGTAAGGTTAAATTGTAGAAACATTAGTAGTTGATCACACAAAAATTACGAAACGCTTCAAAGCATTAGGAATGATTCATAAGCAAGGACATTGGATGCCGTGCGATTTGAAACAAAGAGACGTCGAACGGTGTTTTGTCACGTGTGAACAGCTGCTTCATTGCCCGGCCATACATCAACATCGGCGAATATCCATGGTTAGAATCTTTGCATTGTATTTGGTGCGATCCTCTGGGTGTAGCTTATTAAGAGCTGCTCAAACCGACCGAAACCATCACGGGAGATTGCTCTCGACTGAAATTGATGCGTTTAAGCCGAGCATTGTTATACGAGCAGAGACATGACAGTAATTTTGCAACATGGCAACGCTAGGCCACAGGTTTCAAAACAGGAAAAACCTAATTAGAAACGCTTAAATGGAAAGTCTCCCACCTGCCGTATTCACCAGACATTACCTTGTCCCACTAATACTTTTTTTCCGATTGAAGGTACATGGCCTGGCTGAGCAGCACTTTGATTCTTATAAAAAATACCGAAGTATGGGTTGATTAGTGGTTAGCCTCAAAATATGTGTATTTTTTCCGACGTGGAATTCAAATGCTGCTAGTAAGTAGTGTCTAGCAATAGACAATAGTTTTAGTGAAATTATTCTGACTATTTATTTTTTTAAATAAAACATTACTTTTCATGAATAATCAGCGAAAACTTATTCAAGGTCCTAATAACACTTTTAAACAAGTCATTTAGAAATATAAAAAGTATTTGAATTATTGCTATATATTGCTGGCCACTCTTATCCAAGGATGCCTATTAACTAGGGTGTTAAGCTAATCTCCTTTGCAGACTCCTGATCAGAACATCTGTGTTTGTTCAACACCCACAGAGCCCACCCGCAACTTTGTTTAGCGGACCTTAGTTGTTCTTTCTGGGAAAGAGCCACGCAATATCTAGCGTGAGCAACAGTTTGAAAAATGTTAGGATGCTCAAAACCTTGGTCACGATGACTTGTAGATTCTTGTTAGAACAACCATCTCCTTCGTCAGACCAATCGTATTAACAAGTCACCTTGTGAGATTCAAACCCGGGTTCATGGTCAGAAAGCAAACGTTTACTCGGCCACACGTTGTAAAGACAGTTAAAATGTAATTCATTCGTATTTCTTTCTGCAAGAGAGTAAATTTTAAAAGTTAAGTCTATGCATTTTATACTTTTTTATCATTTTACCCCAAGAAAGGCAGGACCGCTATTAATGTGCAGGGATTTACAATCAGAAAAAAGACTGGGTACACGGACTATTAAAGACAGGATAAAAGATAAATGGGATGCAAGAAAATAGATGGCAAGTGATGTTGCATTCAAATTTTTGGAAATTGTAGCTATCAAGGAAACAAGTAAACGGAAGGTGGGAAATGCGAGAAAAGAAACTCTTGGAGTAGAAACGGTGAATGTATTTAACTATTTCAACGGTAAAACGGTGGCATCTAAATACTAATCTAGTAGTACACTTGAATTTGTGTGGACGGGACGCCAGAGAAAAAATCTTCCCAAAGAAGTTGCCATGATAATATGTGTCTTTTCTAAATTGAGGGAAGCTACAACACGTCGGTAAGAAAGTGACTAAGAAACGAGATGCCTAGTAAGGATTAAATACTTCTTTAGATTTTGTCGATAATAGCGGGAGCACCCGACCAGATATGGCAACAGCATTCAATGCATAGATGAATGGTAGATTTGTAAGTGTGAAAATGGATTCTGATGAGAAAAACTTTCTGGAACGACACCGAGACCCAAACTTTTTATCAGTAGATATATATATATATAGATCCTATGTATAGGTCGGTTGAAAAAGTGAGGGCAAGGAGGCGGAGTGTGTTGCCCTCAACGAGACATACTTTAGCCATACTAATGGCTAGCAGGAAAGTTTGTCTATAGTGGTTAAAGTAGAACAGTTTTGTTTTGGAGGCATTAATATTTACAAGCCATTTACTACCCCAGTTAAGCACTGATTAGACGTTCAATTCAAGGGCAACAGCCAGATTTACTGTGTCATTGTTGGCAGATTTCCCACTGGAAAAAATGGTGGTGTCATTTGCATAGATGCCTACCTGGGAACGGATTACATCAATAAGATGCATTTGTGCAAAAGGATCTGGAAGCTTGCCCGTTCAAATCGGCCTTCATTTTACAATTTCATAGGAACGATTGAATTAAATGAAAGAATTGTAAAGAAATAGCGTAGCTCTTGAGCTTGAGCAGAACCCTGTCACTTGCTTTTGAGATATCTGGTGCAATAACCATAGTTTCACCATTATTATCAAGAACTTGGTATATAGATAGATCGTCAGAGAGTAGGTCCTAAGAAGAGAGATGCTTAAATTTTTCAGCATTAATTAGAGCCTCTAGCTAATAGGGCAATAATTAGAGGAGTCAGTGGAGCCAGATGAGAAGCACATTGAACGCAAGCAAAATGTCTTTTATGGCACTTTGTGTTGATATGTGACATGTAAGGTGTCTTCTCATCGATAATCAAATAAAATTGTTCTTAGAAAATATACACGACACCGAAGTGCCATAAAACATTCATTAACCAATAATGTGCAAGAAACCTTAAAGAAAACAAAATGACAATATAAATCCCAGTAAGTGAAACAAATCGCTATTCTAGAAGCCCTATATCAAAATTTTCTAACCAACTAGCAACCTTATATTATTTAACAATAAAAATGGAGTACTGAATTTTTTTTCTTTTTTAATAGAAAGCTGCTCACGCGAACTCCAGTTGGGCGTGGCACATACCATTTGGAACGAACGTTCCTTTTTCAAAAACAAAACAAAATGAATTACTAAGTAACAGTCAAAAGATGACGAAAAATAACAATGCATAATTGAAAATGGATATAGACGTAGACGAAATCGCTTGGAATGATAAAAATTATGAACAATATTTATATTACAAATAACTAAAAAACGGAAAAATATTAATGTATTGGAAAAATATATATATACGAAATTTTGAAATCCGTTTCAAATTCACTAAGTATATTTTAAAGATTTTTAAGACTTCTCGATTATTCAGGGCAGTAGATGTAAATAATAACTGTTCAATAATAATAAAAAACAGAGCATCTACTCAAATATGAGTATCTATTAAAAATTATTGTTTATATAATAGATAAATAGATGGATAGATAGATTTAGGCCTTCTAGTGAAACTACACTGGCGTTTGTCTGTATGCGTCTGTCAATGTGACATCAACTCTAATCATAATTGCGTATATGATTTTGAGTAATTTTGTGCAAAAGCGGGAAAAGAAATTTGACGTGTGAATGCTAGAACATTTTAGTAGATGCTTTTTTTTCTTATTGGAGCAAATCATTCAAACACACCTATTATTGGGCGTCCAGAAAGATTAGTTCATGCCTCAGTGGAGACGTACAAATATTAATTTGTTTGTAGGTAGGCACGTGAGACTAGAAGCTATAAATTGAACACACCGAAGCAAACATGTTTGTGAGCTTGCAATGTGGTTGAAATAGTTGCATTATTCTCCATGTAATCAGCCGCTGGATTTGAAGCCCGGCTATAATGCTTTGATCGCTAATGGCGACTTGCAATGCAAGTAAGCTTGCAAGACTTGATCATTTAAAATCTTAGAACATCTTCCTACGAATCTCTGATATTTTGTCAAAAGTTTTTAAATACCTGAACGATCATGGTTTTTGTCAGCTTGCTACTTTTCAGTGATTTCAGCAATATTTATTCAATATGTCTCTTTGTATTTCTTCTTCAAACTCATTGCTGAAACTTTTTCTATTATACTTTACGTGTACTGAGTGTTAAATTTTCTTAGCCGTCTTTTCCCTTTATGTATGTAGATAAAGCTACGTATATGATATGTTCTCCATAGTTTCAGTGAGTTAGAACAGACAGTGTGGGCACCATGTAATAACGATTGTTCGTGAGTACAATACATGTTCAAGGAAACAGCATTAAAGCAGAAGGTGAAAACTAAGCATGATTGCAAATGTTATTTTGTTTTATAACTTCTTGATAATAACCGAAAATTTTTAAAGTAAATACAATAGAAAAACATGAATTAGGTCAGAATCCACAATTTTGATTTAGATGTAAAACAGTTTATTCGAAAGTTCGTAAAAATAAATATAAATTAGTCATTGTCGGTTGAAACTACATAATTTATATGAATGAATTGCTGTCTAATGCGATTTATATTCTACAAAAATTATATTTTCATAAAAATAAAAATCGAAATTGACACTGAAATAAAAAATTTTAAGACATCATTACGCTTCCACTATACATACGCACTTGGACACCTGGAGGTGATATAATGGTGATTGTCTAAGCATTAGACACCCAGTGAGGATCAAACTCACTACTCAGTTGCAATGATTCTAGTGAGATAAGCTTGCTAGCTAGAACTTATATCTGAATAGTGAGTTCGATCATCACTGGGTACCCCATACTTTCGGCCTTATGCCACATCTAACCTATACATACGTACTTCCTCCAACCCCTTAACCAACATAATTCCTTCAGTTCCAACTCTCAATCAATCAGCGATTATCAGATAATTTTCATAATCGACAATGACTTTTTAATTTATTTTACTGTATAATATATTAATTACACTAGCATTGCGTTAACCACATATTTTAATTAAATTAAAATTATTCATTAATTAATTTAAATTTATTCAAAGTTCACTTTTAAGACAACACGTAAATATTATGTTGTGCATGAAACTCCGAGTCGCGCTCTCGTGGTGGGATAAAACGTGTAAGGTATAACTGATAAATTGTCGTCCAAATTAACTAAAAATTAAGAAAATGCTGACATCTCATTTTAACAGATGTAGTTATCAATATAATAAAAATGTCCTGAAATAATAACTTTATTCAATAAAATCGCAAACTCCACTGGTGAAAGCCCCAGACTTGGAAAGAGTCAAAACGGAGGCCTACATCAAGTAACTTTGTATGTAGTGTCACCTGGGTCAAGAGAGTGGTTGCTGGAAAACCCCATGTCTTGCAACAAAACTCTATACCTTGTCAAACAAGCAGGAGAATACAGGAATTGTTGTCATGCAATTTCTTCTACCACATCATTCCTTACATGTGGCAACCTACCTCCCTACAAACTCCTTGATTAGTATAAACTGGAAGCGGCCGAAATGTGGTTCTACAGAAGGATGCTACGGATATCGTGGACTGAGCATACAAGCAACGACGAAGTGTTAGAAAGAATGGCAACAAAAAGGAAATTGATGCTGAGCATCAGGAAGAGACAACTGAAGTTCCTGGGACATGCAATGAGGAAGGAGAGCCTGGAGAACCTGATACTGACTGGTCAGATAGAAGGAAGGAGAGATAGAGGAAGGCAGCGGATAACATATCTGCAGAGTCTGATCAGGTGGATGACGGAACGGGGGCTGCCAGGAGCAACAGGAGCAAACATACTAAGAGCCACAAGGGATAGGGAGACGTGGAGATCCATGATCGCCTACGTCCTGAAGGGACAGGGCACATAGAAGAAGAAGAAGAAGAGGCGCATTTGAGTGAGAGACTAATAAAACTCCTTGTAACTCCTTAATGTTTATTTAAATTGTGAATTAAGCATAAAAGGGGGCTTCCTGTTTTTTTTTAATTTCTAAAAGTATTTTTATCAAGACTTTGTTAAAAATTATATATTTAAAAATAAGCGAATCTAGAGATCATAAAAACATAAAAAAGAAGCTCATAATTTACATTAAAAAATTATCTGGATTGACGTATATTAACGGATATTTTTCCTACATGTAACCATCAATCCCTTTCTACTGTTTAATAAGTATGTTTCCTACAAGATATAGAATACATCTATCGCCTTTGGCATTGTAAGAATTGACTTTTGTTATAATATTCTACGTAATAATGGGTATATTGCCATCCCTCTTTAATTGCCAGAAATATTGGTAGAAAAAACAATATTCATTTATTTTACATTCCCTAAAGTCATGCGATGATGATATAAAAAAATTTTTCAAGGATTTGCAGTGGAACCAAAATAAAATTTGACATCATTACCGGAATATATGTTACCTCGGTATACAATATTATCAATCATACATTGGCCGTTTGGACAGATCGTACTTTTTCGGCGCTTGCATTTGTTTTTAAAATGGTCAACGTTATTGTCTTTGCTGAGTATAATATTGTTATGTTAGGATATTGAAATATCGATGTTTTTAACTTAGATATATAAAACTATTTTTGTTCGAAATCTTAAGCATTCTAGAGTGATTAGTGCATAAGAATTATATTTAGAAACATTTTTCTAATATTCGTTTGAACATTACGATTAGGATTAAAAGTTGGGGTAAGCTATATCATATAAGGATGTCATTGCATATTCTTATCTTTTGTGTTTTTTTCTATCTATTCTAAATCTTTTTCATGGTTACTTCTTTCTAAATTTTTATATGTTTAATTTTATTATCAAATATTTCCTCATTTCTAGAGTTTGTAGTTAATCTAACTTGGACTGATTTATGTAAATTATTTAGAAAATTGAATGAAGAGTTGAACTTTTATTCATGTTTCTGCGGTTATAGACATGTTGGTATATGGTTTGTAAAAACCAATATTCAAATCTAAGGTAACATCGACAAAGTTGATTATTTTAGCATTAGTGGTTGTGATTATATTTAGCTCGTGATCTTCAAAAAAAAAAGCAGTTCTTTCTTAATCATTCTATATTTCTTGGACTTGTTTCACGGAGGAGAGTTACACTGTCATCTCTGTCAAGTCTAATGCCCTTAATGTGGAAAACAATTCTTAGTCACAACAATATCCGAAATATTTGCATGTCAGCAGAATCAAACGCCTCAAAGCAATATTAAATACTGTGTTATTTCTTTCGAAATACAATAACAAAATCCCATATGTTCTTTGGGATATCATCGTGAAAACTGAATCTTATAAAGGAAAATGAAATAGATTAATTTATATATTTCGAAAAAAAATAGTTATTCAACCCGTATAATGAAACAATTTTGAGAGAGCCAGAAGCCTTATCAGGATTCGTCATTGGTAGCCACAATCTCAACAATATAAAATACACGGATAACATAGTTCTCATAGAAGACACAGAAAGGAAAATGCAGGGCTTCCTTCAGACAGTGCGAGAAAAAGCGAGAAAAGAGGACTGATTTTAAATTTCAAGAAAACTAAATGCATGATCATTAGCAAAAAGCAGACCCTCAAAATGCTAACCAGAGAACAGAAAGAAAGCATGATCTCATTAGAAACAAAGAAAAGAGTGCTAGACTGTGATATCTGTCCTTCTATATTGCAGGTAATGTTGGACGAACCTTTCAAAGAAGAAAAGGCGCAAATCAATTGAAGTGTGCCGTGAATACCATGGACCGATCATGTGAGCAATACAAGTTGACGGAGAGGATACAAACAAGAAGAACACTTCTGCTTAGCATCAAGAAGAGTCAGCTGAGGTTTCTGGGGCACGTAATGAGGAAAGAGGGTTTGGATAATTTAATACTCACAGAGGGGGAAAACGAGACAGGGGAAAGCAATGCGTGATATATTTGATGGTTATGAGCATATGAATGGTGGAGCGAAGTTTGGGAGAAATAATAAGAGAAAATTTATTATAAGCGACAAGGGACAGGAGGAACTAGAATTCCTCTCTCCTGAAGACACACGGCACATAAAGAAAAAAATAGTTAAAGAATTCTACTTAACTAAACAAAATACCTGCTCAAATGTGTTGCCCCCGGCTGAAAAGAGATATTCGATATAGACATTTTTACTCTTATTTTTCCCCTAATCTGAAAGGAACAAATAATCTCCCTTAAGCACGAACCGTATATCCATTACCCTAAAATATTCCCCACTATTAAATTCACTTTTGTGGTTATACTTTTAACTTCAAGTTAAATTTTAGTTTCAAAATTTAAAATTTTAAAAAATATCATATAAGAATTATATTACAATCTATAACTACGCTAACATTGCGAGAAGCTAAAATTCCAGTTCCGGAACATTATATTTTAGTATAATCAACTGATGATTACACAGTGCTTGAAACTCCGAGGCTTGCTATAGACGTAGGATAACATGCATGTTTATTTACATATATTTAAAAGCTCTGTTATATTCCATTAAGAACTATTTAATTGAACACTGTTATATATATATATATATATATATATATATATATATATATATATAATGATATATATGTATATATATATATATATATATATATATATATATATATATAATGATATAATGGCTGACTACTCATATTCGAGGTTAGCTGTCTACCAGAGCGGTTATTCCAGACGCTTGCTCAGGCACACTTGTTCAACACCCACAAAGCCAACCTGTGATTTATACTGCAAATATGCTGGGAAGACCTTAGTTACATTCTCTGAGAGAGTGCGCGTTATCCGGTTTAAACAAGGCCAAGACACTCAAAACCTCGGTCAGGATGTGTTGTGACTTCGAGTTAGCGCAACCATCGACCGAAAGTCCCTCACAAAGCTTGGTACTTTTCTCCAGACTGATAACATTAAGAAGTCACCCATCTGACAAACCGATCATGGTAAAATTCAAACCCGGGCTTCACAACATTAATTATTTTTTAAATATCGAACAGAAAAATTAAAGTAAGGGGATTGACGTAGATTAGATGTGACACAAGGCCTAAAGGAAGAGTTACCCAGCAAAAACTCACTATTCAATCGAAATTAATCTTGTGAGACAAGTTTATTAACAATTAAACAATGTTGAAGATCACAGAAATATGCGTATTAGAATATCTATCTATCTATCTATCTATCTATCTATCTATCTATCTATCTATATATATATATATATATATATATATATATATATAGTTGAAGAGTTTTAAAAGGTTAAAAACTAGCCAAACCCCCTCAATCAGGGAGACATTGTTACATCGGCAACAAAGTAATTTCTAATTTGAAGAATATGAGAACAGATTAAAAACAATTTTTGGGGCATTGAATATTAATATTTCATTAAACTGAGATCAGCATTATTAATCGACTATTAGATTCACTTTATCTTTATTGCAAATTTTAAATTCTAAGTTTAACAAATCATTAGATTTGGATTGTTATAAAGTTATTCATATATTAAACGAGACGAAAACATGTATGCACACAGACAAACCTACAAACATCCACACATGGACAAATAGACGAGTATACATACATAGACTGGCATACAGACACATATACAGATTAATATACGCACGTTTATATACATAGACAGATTTTAAAAGTTTGCTTTTATCGATGTGTCAATTTATCTGTTAAATTTTCAAGCCAGGTTTGGAAAACAACTTTAAATGCTACAATATTGGATACATGTAAGAGCGAATTCATAAAATAACAAGGGTTTTGAGTAATTGAGATCAAAACAGACACAATCATATTTCAGTGCATGAACAAGTAAACATAATTAGATATATACTCACGCAAATACACAAGCTAAAAACAAAACCGTACGAGACTAAAAACTCCACAGATCATCGTATACAAAATAAAAAATATAACCACATACATGAAAATACATATACAAAACTTCTGGCCTAAACATATGCAAATAAGCGCAGGAATATTCACACAGAAGCATACGCGCACATATAAAAACGTGCATAGACAAGAATATATATATATTTTAATTCAGATACTTCAATCCAAGGGAAAAAAGCAGGAAGGTAAATTCCAAAAATCCGATCATAATTAATATTAAAAATTTTATTTTAATATTAAAAAATGATACAGGAAGAGAGCTCCATGTAATAAAATATTACAGAGCAAATATATATTAAAAAAGGATTAATTCAAGGATGTTGAATGGCCATTTCGATATGAAGATCCCCACGGGGGATAACACATCACCTCAGCAACAGACAAATCCTTTCAGAAACTGGATAAAAATTAGTCTACTTTTCCTTTTTAAATAGATTTGCAAAGAAATTAAAAAAGAAAATAAAAAGGAAAAATAAAGGAAAAGAAAAAGAAAAAGAAAAAGATGAAATAAAATCAAATAAACAAGAAAAGAAAAAATTGACATCGTCTGGGTTCGCAAAAAAAAGAAAGAGAATTTTAACTAAAAATTAACAGACAGCCGTGTTAAATCGACGTAAGGTTAAGCAACACGGAAAAAAGGTGGGAGATAAGAGAGATAAAGGAAGGAAGGGAGGGAAAAAGAAAAGAAAAGAAAGAAAATTTTAAAAAAATATTACAGACGCTGGACAAATTCAAAAACCTAACTTCTCAAAAACTTTGAAGTATTAGAAAAAGGCCTTTACTTAAAAAGGCATAATTATTTATAAAAGGGAATAAAAAGATATAGGATTTAAAATAAAATTATTTTTTTAAAAAAATTAGGTCATTTGAATTAAACTAAATAAAGACAACACTAGGTAAAAAAAAAAATTCACTTACAATTATACATACATATAGAAGTACACACACACATACATACATATAAACACACACACTTCTACGATTAAAGAATACATACATACATACACATACACACATACATTCAATTTCATACACACTTATATACACATACATGCGCATACACACATATATATATATATGTGTGTACACACCTATATACAAAAAATTCATATACATACAATATATATGTGTGTACACATACATGCACACATATACATACACACACACACACACACATATATATATATATACATATTACATATGCACTCACACACATACATATAAAAAAATATTAATGAATATTATGAAAAGGAGCATTTAAATAGCTAAAAAAAATTTTTTCCAAAAATACATATATGCACACATACATAAATACATATATACATATATATACACATATATACAAATATGCACATCCACACACAAACATACACATATACATAAAAATTATAAAAAGAAAAATTAAAAATTAAAAATTAAAAAATTAAAAAATTAAAAATTTAAAAAAATTAAAATTTAAAAAAATTAAAAAAATTATAGAAAAATTTAAAATGTTGAATGACTGATGAGGGATGGTAAGAATTAGGAATTATGTAAATTGGGTTGAGTTAGTATTCATATAAGGTTGGAAAGAATTATTGTTAAGGTCCAGAGTAACATCTAAAACGTCTACCTACTTAATGTTGGTCGTTATTTCTACCCTAGGGCCTAAACTTTTGAATTCCCTGTGTACTTAAATTATTTAAATAAATGTTTTATATCATATTGACATCATTGCGTTGAGCGTATTGGGTAATGAAAGTTTTGCAACGGGGATTTTCTAGCCACACTAGTTATCATGCATCCTTGAATACGTATGCTGAACGTATTGCGTAATAGAAATTTTGCAACGGAATCAGCTAGCTGTCCTAGTAGACATGCATCCTTGAATACATGCGTTAAACCTATTGCGTAATGAAATTGTGGCAACGGAGATTAGCTAGCCGCCCTGGGATTCATGCGTTTAACGTACTGCGTAATGAAAGTTTTGCAACGGGATTAGCTAACCGCACTAGTAGACACGCATCCTTGGATACTTGCGTTAAACCTATTGCATAATAAAAGTTTTGCAACAGGAATAAGCTAGCCAACCTAGTAAACATGCATCCATGGATAAACATGCCAAACGTATTGCGTAATTAAACTTTTGCAACGGGGATCAGCTAGCCACTCTAGTAGAGATGAATCCTTGGATACATGCGTTGAACGGATTGCGTAATGAAAGTTTTGCAAAGGTGATAAGTCAACCGTCTTAGTATTCTTGGGTAATAAAACATGTCTATTAGGGTGCTAGCTGATACCCGTTACAAAACTTTCATTACGCAATACGTTCAACGCATGTATCCAAGGATCGATATCTACTAGGGTGCTCTAGCAGACATGCATCCTTGGGTACATGCACTTAATATATTAGGGAATGAAAGTTTTGAAATTAACATTAAATAACCACCCTAGTAGACATGCATCATTGGATACATGCGTTAAACGGATTGCGTAATGAATGTTTTCGACAAAATGATAGATAATCCTTTTGATCTAAAAAGCACTGATAGTGAAATATATAATATGTGTATATATTAACACACATCAATCAACATTTTTTCACGACCTTTCCATTTAGATACTTGAATATCAGAAAACGTTTAACGATCTTTCATATCGGAAACTCCTTGTTGAAATTTCTCATTGACAAGTGTCTTTGTTATGAATCTCATGAATTCTAAGTGACATTTATATTCCAAACCTACTAAAAAAGAAGCCTTATCAACAGAGAAAGAGAATTGATCATTAAATGTCTACAAACAGAATAAAACTTTGACATTTCTCTAAGAGCGCAAAAAGCGATATCATGAAAAAATAACAAGGTGGATGAGAAATACAAAATAAAAAAAAATTGTAATGGATACAAATCTTCATATTACTTGAAAACGTAAATTAATATTACTAAAGAATGATGGTGGGAAGAAAAAGAAGAAAAAGAAAGAAGGGAAGATGGAGGCAAAGAAGTAGGCGGAAGATAAAAAGAAGAAGCTGGTGAAAAAGAAAGCGGATAAAAGAAGTTGATGGAGGAGGAAGTGAAGGAGGCGGAAGAGGAAGAGAAGAAGTAGGTGGAGAAGGAGATGGAAGCGAAGAAGTAGAAAAAAGTGGAGGAAGACGTAAAGGAGAAGAAGAAAGAAGTGGATGCAAAGAAGAAGCAGAAGAAGGCGAGAAGGAAGTGAAGGGGGGGCGGAGGAAAAAGAAGAAAAAGAAGACAGTGGGGGATCAGAATGTGAAGAAAGAAGTGAAGGGACAGAGAAGAAGTAGAAGAAAGTTGAGGACGAGGCGAAGAAGAAGAAGAAGCGGAAGAAGAAGAAGAAGAGGTTGCAGGTGAAGAAGTAGACAGAGAAATTAGAGTCGAAGACGAAGAAGAGGTAGGTGGAGGGATAGATAGAGACAAAGACGAAGAAGGAAAAGTTGAAGAAGGAAGTGAAGGGGGAAGAAGAAGAAGAAGAAGAAGGCGGAGGAGGAGGAAGAGGAGGAAGAGAAGTAGATAAAGGTGAAGTTGGAGGCGAGAAAGAAGAAAGTAGAGGACGAGGTGGATTAGAAGAATGTGCAGAAGAAGAATTAGAGGTGGAGCAAAGGAGAAAGAGAAGAAGTAGAAGAAGGTGGAGGAGGAAGTGAAGGAAAAGAAGAAGTAGGAGGATGCGAAGAATAAGAAGGAAAAGCATAATATGGAGAGGAGAAGAAAAAAGAAGTAGGTTGAGGTGAAAAAGAAGAAGGTAAAAGAGAAGGATAAAGAAGTGAAGAAGAAGATAATGTAGAAATTTGGTGAAGGCGGACAAGAAAAAGCAGTGTTGAGAAAGAAATTTTCCACGTAGTTACCTGAATTATTGTGTCTTCGATTACCCACCACCACCACTTCTGAAGATTTTCAAGCAACTGAAAATGGAGAGCGGCATTTTGACTGACAGTGAAAGCTCCATTAGCTGTAACCTCGTTACGTCTCGCCGGTCTGTAATTGGAAAACAATACTGCCCATCAGCGCCGCTCCGTAACATATAAAAAAAGACTAAATGAAAAATAAAAGAGAGAGAAGCAAAATAAAATTCACGTACACCATATACAGACCCATAAAAGAAACATGAAATGAAAACCAAAAAGAATAGATACCTTTCAGAGTAATAGTGATATGGTTATTGAATAGAAAGAATAAGAAGGTAAGCCTTACAGAGCCTAGAGTTATTGACAAAGACTAGGTTCGGGCAAATAGAATCAAGCAATCTTGTAAATGTTTAAATAGACAGAAGAGAAACGAGCTTAGATAACTACAGGCCTCTTTACTTGGAGCCATGTTGCACGCTTCATTGGCAGTGTTGTCCAACCACGATTCTAATGCTATGCACCCTGGTCACTGCTTATTAAGGGAGAATTACTATTTCAGCAATGCCACTTGGAAAGAAATATTTCTTTTTCTTATAGACTACTTACCGCTCATTTGTCTATATTTTTTTAGTTAAGGTTTGCTCTGCAGATATTCTTTTTTGACGTTTGTTAGCGGAAACCATTACTTTTTTTTATTATTAAGGTTGTTGTTTAAGCGATTATACACTCGAGACTACAGCGCAATCTGCTTCATCATCTACTGGGTAGCGACACTTTTACGTTTAGATCTATCTGCTTTCTGCCTCTTGTCTGTTTTTAGCTTTGTAAATGGACAGATTGTGTTTTAGGTGGCATACAATATTCCTTAATGTTTCCTACTTATTCTTATAAAGCTATTTCAACGAGGTCATAATAACAACGGTCTGGGTATCGATTCATTCAAATGGACACTTACACCGAATTGCATAGCAACTGCTTATTACACCAGCATAGTGTGTCCGTTCATTGAGATGCAGCAGTTGGACACACATCAGTACAACTAACAATCAATTTATCTCTATATTTATATAGGTAGAGGGCTGAATGGATGTAAGATTATATATATATATATATATATATATATATATATATATATATATATATATATGCAGTAATCTCTCTTTTATGCAGGTTTCATTAAACATGCAAGACAAGGCGTGATGGTTAAGTTTTTTCTGTAATTTTTCATGTGATCTTACGATTTCTTTCTTTTGAGGACATATATAAAAATCGTCAACTTGTTTTGTTTACCCAAACGCTTTCGGCTCTACATTTAGATAAACGTTATTTTACGTGTAACATAATGTACGTGGTGTTATGTATGATCTAGAGCAGTGTGTATGTGTTATGTACCGAAGACGGTAAGCATGTTGTTGGTGTGTTCCTAGTTGAATTTATTATGTTTTTCTTTTTTTTATCAATAAAGCCTTCATTATTTTAAGTCTTTTTGCATGTGGATCATACTATGATATTTTTATTGTCAACAAGTATGTTTTGGATAGGGTTTGGTAGGTCTCCGTATGTGTTTAAATGAGATCGACTTGAGCTCCGTTCAGGGAGATGCAGCCTGAGTCTTTGAGTTAGTTTCGTAATTGGATGTCCGATATAATTATTGACAAAATTAGGATCAGTAACGCAGTTCTTCAAGGGGCATGCGAATTTGTAACTAATATTGGTTCATTGTAGTTTGGATCGTGAGACAGAATTGTTTTTGATGATGAGATTAGCCGTTTTAAATTTTGTATAATAAATGATTAATTCTATTTTAAGTCGATGGGAGTTGCATATTTTCCGATGATGTTTCGAAGTGAAGTTTCGTACTGTTTATAATTGCTATAAATTTTGTTTTTTGTAGAAGATATTGATGTTATTATTCGTATCAGTGTGTTTGCTTTTGTTATTGGTCAAGTTTCAAAGAAAATGTCTAATTCATGCCCCCCCATAAGAAGAAACATTATAAGATCACTAGGAAAAATTACATATAAGAAATTTAACCATAGCACCTTAACTTTCATTTTTAATAAAACCTGCATCAATATAACGAAAACAAAAACATCGGGTTTTATTAGATTCAGATAATGCTTTCTCCTCATTAAATCGAACAACGCTATTTGCTAAAATGGGTCCCAACGGATAGCCCATTGAAACACCATCAATTTGCATATACATGACGCCGTCGAAACTAAATTCAACGTTCATCGTGGCAAATTGCATCAGTTCGACAAATATCTCCTCAAGAGGTGACAACTGACTACGATATAAGGCATCAGCACATTAATCAAAAGTCTCAGCTAAGAGACACAGGTAAAAAGGCTAGTAATATATATATATATATATATATATATATATATATATATATATTCATCTGTAGAATACCGAAACATACTTTATGCCCATCACACTTTGTTGATAATACACACACACACACACACACACACACACACACACACACACACACACACACACACACCTATATAGGACATATCAAATTATTTTTCCAGACTTTACAAACTTTGGGAGCGGGCTACTGATAGCAAAACAAACTAAACTAAAAAATCGGGATAAAAATATGTCCAAAAGTCCATTGTTGTATCTTAACGAAGCAACTTATAACAAATGTTCAAAATGTCATCCTTGCTTCAACTCACGCATGCATCTGTCGAATCATTGATTGTTAGATACTTTCAAATACTTCTACGAATTGTTTCGCAGGCCCCCATGGCACATGGGTGAAGTGTCTCTACATTATTAATGCCTGCTGTGTAATCCAATTGCTTTAGGTGGCACTACAGATAAAAATGTATAGTACTGAGCTCAATGGAACGTGTATGCCATGAAACTGGCCCTCCTCTACCTTTCCGTCTGTCATGGTATATGTCAGCCAGTGCATCTTAAACAATGTGTCTAAAATGTGCTGGAGTCTTATCATGTATGAATCTCATGCGTCTTCGTATTAACAGGTTTACATCCTCTAGTAGATCTGAAAGTATATTAGAAATAAAGTTTCTGTAGACAACTCGTGTAAGATGTGTTGGGAGAACATATAGGCCTAAAAGAAAGTCGCATACAATTCAAACCCACAAATTAATCGTAATTTGATACTGGTTTTTAGCGTGTATTGTATCATGGAGACTTTGATCCACCCCAAAATGTTGATTGTGTAAATTTGTAATTCCAGCACTTTCAAATGTTTCTTTATCCGTAAACAAACCTGAAGAAACAAACAACGGATCGGCAGTTTGTGCAATAAACCATCGGCAAAAATTCTCCCGTTGTGAGTTATCAGAGAGCGAAAGACCCTGTACAATTTGCAAATGAAACGGATACAGGATCTGCAATTGAAATATCCTCTATGCGGCACTATGAGATGTACAACATGCTAGTAACATTTGACGTGTTCAGATACCTGTATCGTCACCGACAGCACGTAGAATGTGTTCTTCGTGATCCGTCGTATGAGCTGATTTCACTCTTCTTCGATCCATAGTTCGTGGTGCTACGGATCCTGTCTCGGCAACGCGACGATAAACAGCAGCAAAGTTTGGATGACTCGACTGCCTTCGATCTGGAAACGCAATCTGATTCAGCCATGCAACCTCGCGTCCATTATCATTTGTGTGGCTGTATGTAAAATCATATCTGTCTGCTTACGATTTGAATATTCCGCCATTTTTAAACGGAACACTTCTCAGTTAACTTACTCTACACAAGTTAAACGACTAACCCCGAATGACACAAACAACAAATCTACCCTAGCTTAGTTGGCAATACAGAGCCATCTACGGTAAACTTAAATCAAAAACATAGGATTTGCAGACATATATTTATATTACCTTTTGTCTTTATATATATGATGGATTCTCCCGTCGCGTTCAACGTATGAGGGTCCAACCTTTTTCCAGCAAGACAACCACACAGAGATTTGTTTATAGTGGTGAAGGCATTGTGTAGTACCATCCACACTTCTTGGAACTGCTGATAACAAACAATTGGTGCAGATGACTGCCACAAATCGCACGAACAGCAGACCTCAATTATTTAACCCATAATTGGAGGGAACGAACGGATTAATACCTTTCCCAAGGGTACCAGTGCGCAAGTGAATGCAGCGTGCTCGACTGAAATTAGAACTCGGCTCACCGATTTCCCCCTCCAAGCCGACATCCACCGCACCCCAACGCACATCCGTGAATGCTAACAGCACCTGGTATTCCCAAGTGGTCACCCACCTAAGTACTGACCATGTCACGGTCATGTCACGTTGGATACACCGGTTCCCACTCGATCACCGAAGTTAAGCAGCGTTGAGCCTGGTCAGTACTTAGGTGGGTGACCACTTGGGAATACCAGGTGCTGTTAGCATTTATATATATATATATATACAAACACACGCATATATATAGGGATGCATACACCTTATTTTAATGTATGTTCATATATGAGTCGATGCTGTTTTTTTTATTATTAAAAAATTGTATATTTAGTCTTTTACATCTACCAGCCTGAATATTTTTAAAATCTTCTTAGAGGTGACGCATAGCTTTCTAACAATATTTCTCAAATATTCAGGCCATAAGATGTAAATAAATAAGTATACTGTTTAAAATAAAAAACAGTGCATCTACTCAAATATGAGTAGTCATTAAAAATAACATTTAAACAAATAAATTCAAAATATGCTCTCTATTACAATAATGACCGTCGTTTCTCTCTCTCTCTCTCTCTCTCTCTCTCTCTCTATATATATATATATATATATATATATATATATTTATTCCTCCTCTCAGGCTCAGAAGTTTTTTCTTATGTCTTATAGTAAGATACTCAATAGTAGGTATATATATATATATATATATATATATATATATTGCCGTCGTTTTAGACGGTATATCGATATATCGTTTTCTACGGTTTATCGGCGCATTTAAAGGTTAATTATGGCTTGAATATATTTTTATATTGTAAATTTTCTTAAATAACAATAGTTTAATAATACAAGTCTTACTAATTAGCCCATAGATGGAGGATTAGTGGCGGATTCATGACTTCTATAAGGATGTTTGGGTCTATGAGAATATAAAGAACACAAAAGAAATTTGAAATCGGCCTTGTATTAACAATTCAGAGCTTATATATTTTACACTACCAGCATATCCAAGCTCACAGCACATGGCGTTCCAAATCAGTAACCTATGTAAGTATTTAACAAGCTTAACTTAGCTGATTGTAAGGGAAGCAAAGTTTCAATGTGATGTGACCGTAGGCCAGAGGACAATAAATGAACGTGTGGGAATAGCATAAGCTATCCACCCCAGTTTCAGGTCAAGACATATTGGAACGATGCAATATCAGCGAATCAACCAATCGCAGTCACGGATTGCGTTTTTACCAATCTCATTGGCCTAAACCCAGTTTAGAGCCAAAATTTAACAAGCTCATTTAAGCCAATTCAAAACATATATAAACCACATTTTCGAATCAAATTTTAGTGCACACCAAAGTGCTAGCTGAATCCACGCTGGTAACATTCGCGCGCTATCTTTCTAAGTGCTCATGGGGGCACTTCATTCTTCACATGCTGAAAGACTTTCCTCACTACGGTCAAGAACTGCACCCACTTGCTTCAGAAATATTCTTTGACTATTTCTCGACCACCGATATTTTAATCTCTGTGAAAACTTTTATTCGGACTTATATTCATATTAATACTGATTACCTTTATGTAACACAAAAAATAAATACTGAATATTCTTATCATTAAAAGGATTAAGATATTTCGTCTACTTCAAATATTTTCGGCAAGGTACGTAAATCTCATATTTTTGTTTCTACAACCTACATTACGTGCAGATCTATGAACATTCACCACACCGCACTTCGGTTGTATCTTTGTAACGAATCGAACTTTCATCACTCAAACAAATGTTTACGATATTTTATTATTGACTATTTCATGTTAAAACTCATCTTATCATTACTCGTCATTTCGACATCACAGGTCTGTCTTCATATGTGAATTTAATTGTATTTCTTGAACTGTTTAAATTGTTCTTCGTTTATATAAAATTATTATTATTATATTTTGTTTGCACAACCAATTTTTTGAGTTAATCATTTCTACATTTTTGTCTGGATTGCCATTTCTTGTGAAAGTGAATATAAAATAGTTGTGAACTTGGTTAAGAACACGAACACAGCCTTACAAAACCTTACGCTTGCAACCAACAAGTCTCACAACAAACGTTTTTCAGGAAAACACAATATGGCGATTGACGTGATATTTAAATTTTGAGAGTAATTGGAGGTAAGAGATCAGAAAGGTGTTCCACAGGTAAGAAGTGTGAAAAAAGAAACGTTTAGGTTTGAAGTCGCTTTTGAATTTACCTATTAGTAGAACGTGAGATCTATTTACAAATATAGCATCACGCTTAAATTCATGTAGTCGAAGCACTAAGGCAAAAAGCTCACCAGAACAATTTCAATGAAAATATTTGTATAAACAATAGAGAAAAGCCACGTCACGCTGATTAGAAAAAGACTGTAGTGGAGATGCCAAGCCCTGATTGATTATATTACAAACCATTCTTTGAATTTTACCCAGAACCTCGTGAAAAACAGTAGAAGCACCGGACCTGATATGCACGGATGAAATGTAGATTTATTAATGTGTGAGATGAATTCTCACAAGAAATCAATTTTGGTACGACAGAGTGTATGCACTCCATAAAGAATATATTCATTTAGTTTTGATCGCGAATCTTGTAACTAACTACGGTCGTATTGACACTACAAATTTTGCCATAGTAGCAGCAAGGTGTGTCCCTAGGGCAAGGTAGACCCACGGAGCCCATCCCAACATCAGACTGTTTTTTTAATATCAAATTTTTCTTTCTCTAAGACTAGCTTCTATCCAAATCAGAGTCTTGTCTGCACTGTTATTCAACACCATACATGGAGAGAATTAAATGATGCTTTTACTAATGGCCTTAGATGGAAGTGATCGAAATACACTTCATCAAACTTTGAACTCTGCACGTGAATCTCGTTTTCCTCGTCGATGCACGCACATATCTGCAAGTAATGAGAAATCAGAGGCCCGATTTCGAATTCCAGGAGAATTCATTTTATTCACTTATGTACAAATACCCTTGAGAAAGGTATTAATCTACACTTCTTCTTCCAACTATGGGTTGAATAGCAGGACAGATTGGATTCTATATCCTTAGTTGGCAACCAATCTACCGCAGAACGTAATAGTATCCTATTGTGGGAAAATCTTCTGCCTAGTCAATCATATCTTGAAAGTGACATGGTCGCCCAAGCGTGTATCACATATTGCAATTGACTGACTGACTGGCAAGCACATCCAAATTTTTGCTATCTTTATTAATGCCAGTATATAATTTATATTTTCTATTACAAAAACTCAATATTTTGATTTCATTATTGTTGTATATCTGGCGTCTGTGATATTATACTTTATCTTCAAGTTTCTAGACAGTAATTGTCTTGAAACTTTGGGATGAATATTTTGTAAAAGAAATTACATTACAGATCCTACTTCGGATTTTTCAAGAATCTCGAGATGTACAGCAGCAGTACCTGACCAGATATGTTAACAGTATTCAATTCACCAGCGAATTGTATTGGTAGATTTGTAAATGTGAATGATGAATTCTGACGAGAAAAATTTCTTGGTACGACATAATGACCCAACATTCCTTGTAATAAATACAGCTGTTGATTTATTGTAGTCGTTCTAATACATACTCTTTACACATATTTATTTACAAGTGAAACAATTTTTTTCTTGATAATGGCTAAAAGTATATACAAATCCTTAGGAAAATTTTTATAAAATTTCAGTTCTAAAAAGGAAAAAAATCATAAGACATGAAACATTTTACAAAAAACTAAATGATAATACTCCGTCTGTCATTTTTAACGAAACCTGCATAAAAAGTGTTTGTTGCCCAAATACACAATATATATATATATATATATATATATATATATGTGTGTGTGTGTGTGTGTGTGTGTGTGTTTGTGAGTGCAATTCATCATAGGGTAAAATAATCATAAGGATAAAATAAGAGATAAAAACGAAAGTATTGATTACTCTGTATTTTTTTCTTGTAAGGCGTCATGTTTCGTTATTATTTTCTTTAATTTATATCCACTTTAGCTGTATAATTACCCATCTAAATCTTCAGGCAGAATATTGTTTAACGTCATATTTTAAAGTAAATAGTTTCTTTAACTATTTTCATAACAAATTTTAAGATAACAAACTGTAAGAAAATTCAGTAAATATTATACATCTTGAATATAACAACACAACTGGACTTTGAAAATCAAGCAAAATCCAATGGAAATCATTTCCTTCTTGTAAGACTGACTAATATTTTCTACAATATTTTCTACAAGGGTATTTGCGCGTAGGTAAATTCGTTGCATTTACTAACACAAAAATACCCTTGGAAAAGTTATTAATCTATCACTTCTTCGCCAGTTATAGATTAAATAGCAGGACAGATAAGGTTTTATAGCCTTGTTTAGTAACCAGTCTAACGCAGAAAGTAATGGTAACCAACTACGGGAAAAAATCTCCTACCCAATCAGTTATGTCTCTATCGATACATGATTGCCAACTCGCGTATCGCACATGGTACTTAACTTTTGGACAAATGTAAGAAAAAATCATTAATATTATGAATTTGGATAAACTATTGCATTAAAACATATTTTTGAATGATAAACACGATTTCGACTTTGATACGATACAGTATATGAAGATATTATTGTAATATGTTATATAATAAACAATTTTCTCTAATACTGAATGAAATGAAAAATCTTTTATAATAAACAAAAAATGAAAGAGGATTTGAAATATACAATTCAACGAACGGTTTCATACAATATAAATGAAATGAAACTTTCACCCTAATGCGCAATTCGCTGTAAAATACAGTTTACAATTCAGTGTAGTGTTTTATGAAATACTCACTCAAGTATGGACTCAATACATTATTTTCTACGATATATTTTTGAATACCAGATAATATACATTCTACAATTTATTTCCATATAAAATAGAAATAATAACAAAATGAAAAGTGAATATATGATGATTTGATGCAATACAATACATAATGTATTCTGTGATAGAATTTACGCGAGGGTGGTAGACAGTTCACTGCATTATAAAATATACAATAACAATACAATTTAGAATGTTGAAATATTTTTTATCACCCGACGGCATAATGTATTTTACTTGACATTCAATCAACTGATAGACACAATTTATGCGTGCGTTAGATTATTAAAGTTATGTAGATGTTGGTATTAGGAAAACTTTTTCTTCTATGTCAATCATAAATAAGTTGACACCTTACTCGACGAGACCAACATAGAAAAGTGCATTCCTATTTAATAGTGCCCGTGTTTCATTATTTAAAATGTTTGTATGATGGAGGTTTGTGTCTGATAACCTTTTCTGATTATGGCGAAGGCCAAGCCTCAAAATGATGGACAAATACAAGGAAAAAAAGGTAAAACAAAGGAAAATAGAAGACGAACAAAGATAGTCGAATGAAAGCATAAGTCTCAACCTAGCGGGAGATCCGACTGACTTTCCTTCTCTATTTTGTGTCTTTCCTAAAAGTAAACTTCATTAATTCATGCCCTGGATCGCGTTGTCTGAGGTTGTCTGTTCCGAATAAATTGAATATTGAGAGGTGTTGTTTATTAATCAGAACAACATATATATGTATATGCATGAATATATATATATATACATATATATATGTGTGTGTGTGTGTGTGTGTATATGTATATATTTTTATATATGTATATATATATATATATATTTGCATATATGTGTATGCATGGATATATTTGCATGTATGGATATATATATATATATATATATATATATATATATATGTATGTGCGTGGGCATATATATATATACGCGAGTGCATGTATATGTAATATATATGTGTTTATGTGTGTGGGTGTGTGCATATGTGGGTATGCTTCTTTATAAACTTACGTGCATCTGCAAATATATAAATAAAGAAGAAAGCATGAAATATCTGATATATATGTATACGTATTTATAAGATATTTAAATAATATTATTAATACACCTACAGATTATTTGCCAAATGATGATATATGAAAAAAGTAACAGAAGATATGTATGCAAGTATCTGCGTACACACACACACACACACACACACACACACACACACACACACACACACACACTTATATACATATATTTCTTCGTTTATGTGCCATGTTCTTTCAGGACGTAGGCAATCATTGCCTTTTACATCCCCTATCCTTAGTAGCTCTTTATATGCTTTCTCATTTACCTTTTCCAAAACTCGCTCAAACATCGATTTCCTCAAACCTATCAAGTATGTTACGCTTTGCTTTCCTGTCTCTATTTCTCTCTGTCTGACCTGCCAGTATCAGATTCTCCAAGCCCTCCTTCCTTATTATATGTCTATGAACTTCAGATGTCTTTTCCTCATGTGAAATATTAGTTTTCTTTACGTTTCCATCCTTTCCAAAACTTCATTGTTGCTCACATGTCCAGTTCATGGTATCCTCATCATATGAGTCTTAAATTCGGGATCATAATTTAATGATTACAAAAGTATTCGACTAAAATCAAATGACATAAAACTTAAGGCACCTTTCGTCCGATGTTTTGTCAGAAATAAATAAATTATCTGAATTAAATTACTGAAGAGAAAATATCTTTACATAAGAATTTAAAAGAGGACATGAGAAGAGGGGAAAAATTGAATTCAACCAGAGTGAGTTAGTGATTCGCCAAATAAAGCCAATTTCTGTTTGATTTATTTATTTCTACACAGAACCGGGCGGTGATCACGACAGCTTCTAGGATATTGATATGGTGTTTAGTCCTGAATCTGTGCAGTACAGAGAAGAACTCTTTTGATTAGTTAGTTCTCTAAGGGGTCAGAATTTAATAAATGTTTGCCAATGACAGATTTATGTGTTTGTGAGTGCCCGGATATTATTAGCATGTGCTTAAGAATGAGGCTATTAACATGTTGCGCGATTCTTACCTGCAGCTACTGGACAGTCTTGTCCGCATAGTCAGCCTCACACTTATATTTATAACGATAAATAACTAAATTTTGTTGTTGAGTAGGCAAAACAACGTAGCGGACAGACTAGAGCGCGCTTCTGGTGGTGAAGATTTTACATACTACAATAGAATTGAAACAGTGCATAATAAATGACTAAATCCTATCATAATAAAATTGACTACCGGAATCAATCCAAAGAATCCTGGTATATAAAGGACATTTAGGTAGACCAAATGTTTTAATTTCATTAAACTTGGAAATTTTAAGCTTAATATTAGACAGAATAATACTCTTTGTGTGAGGAAAATGTTGAGAATATGCCTCAGTTTGTCATCCAGTTTATACTCATAACATATCACTAGTGCACGATGGATAAGAGTTTTAATAAGGTTAATGTCCCTAGATTTACGAGAAAGGAAATCCTACTTGAAATTAACTCACAAAAAGTGGTTCTCTCAGAGACTGTAATTTAGATCTGATTAGCATAGTTGCAGCATGAACCACATGAGAGCGCTATGGGTATTTGAAAAATACAAATATGTCTCTGTAGAACACTGCATAAGAGACTGGCTAGCTTGTTAGTAGACAAATGTGTTCTGAAAATAAAAGTAACAGCCAATTATATATGTGTGCGTATAAGTTGCTTAACAACAGACGCTATATTTATTGGTTATAAAAAGATCAAATTGGGGATATATACTTATATTTATCTGCAATGCTTCTTTCCATGTACGGGGATGGGCTGAAAAGGTCTTAGGCTGACTATGAAGGAATGATTCTGGAGCAATTAAATCTTCCATGCATTAATTTCAAATCTAATCAATAAGCGCTTGGTTTTCTCCATGCACAAGGTTGAGCTGAAAAGCGGTCAGATTTGCTATGAAGGAATAATGCTGAAGCAGTGAAATCTTTTATGCATTAATTCCAACTCTTCTTATAAAGAACTGCATTGTTTTTTTATATAAACTAATGTTTAAAAATGTCTCCAAGTTTAGTTGGAAAAGGCTGAAACTGGACAAAATTTTGCATTGTGTTATGAAGTACTTGCAGAAAAGTGACTTAGCCCCTAAGAACATCCCTTCTGACATTGTTGCTACTATAGGGGACAACGCTCCAGTTTAATAAACAATTCAAAAGTAGACAGCTAAAGGGGAAAGGCATTTTTGATGTTGACCCAAAGTCCGGACGTCTAGCAACTCTAATCACTGACGAAAACATGTGTTCACCACATGTTGATGGATGAAAGAAAATCGACTAGAAAACAAATAGGCAATGCTATTAGCATATCCCATGAGAGAGTTGAGAATTTTCTACAGAATGAACTTGGTATGACAAACGTTTCTGATCGGTGAGTGTCGCATCATCTGACACCTGATCAGACGAACATAGGCTAAGCACATCACGAGAAAATGTGACGTTATTTAAGCCAAAGACAAAGAGACAATCAATAAAGTAGAAAAACGTCTTCTTCACCTGCTCCAAATATGACCAAGGGCGTTTTATCTGTCGGTAAGGCGATGGTCCCAGATTTTTGAATGTATTTATTGATTATCTTCAAAAGATTCATACAATCAATGGAGAGTACTATGCCAACTTACAGAGTTAATTACGAAAAGCTATCAAGATCAAACGCCCAGTAGACTTTTTTCATCAGGACAATGCTCCTGTACAAAGTTCCCTTGTTTCAATGACTGCTTTGCGTGATTATGGCTTGATTACCCTACCAGCTTTACTAATTTGTACTATGAACTGTTTCTCAAATACGTGGTTGGCAGCCAGTGTCGCAGTTATTTCTGTGTATGAAGAGGAGGAACAGTTTCATTTGAAGAGTGAGGCGTTAGTTTACCTGGAAATAAAAAATGCATTTATTAATAAAAAGTTTTGAAATTAATGCATAAATGATTTCACTGCTCTAGTATAACCGCTTCATAGTCAGCCTCTGAACTTTTCAGCCCTCCCTCGTATATGGAAAGAGACAATGCAGTTATTAATAAGAGTTGAAGTTAATGCAGGCAAGATTTAATCATTTCTTTATAGTCAACCTATGATTTTTTACCCGACTTTCGTATAAATAAATTTTTATGATGTTAATATATGATCTTTTGAAATTTGAAAGTTTTTTGCATGAAAAGAAATCGTTTTTAAATAGAATTGGAATCTTCTGATGGTGTACATGAACAAGCATGTCTCTTTTATTTTATATTCCTAAAGTTAGTGACATATCAGTGTTATTTTAATTTAGTGACTAAAGTTGTGTTAATCGGTTGAAGTTTACGGCGCCAATTTAGACTATTGTACATCTCTTTGGTATTCTTATCACAAGATGGCGAGCAATAACTGTTCAGGTCTAAATAAGTATTATCCTCTAACATATACAGTAGAGTGATAACAATCTACGCTCATAGATTATATAAAGAAACTTTATGAAAATTATCCGGATATAGACACACCTGACGAGAGCCGCAGGTAGACTAGTTGCCAACCAAGTCTATAAAACCCAATTTATCTTGTTATTTAACCCATAGATAGAGAGAAGATACGGATTAATACCTTTCCCAAGCGTATTTGCGCATAAGCAAAAGCAACAAATTCATCTGTTATTCGAACTGAATGTAAATAATGCAAATGGAATTCAATCCTGAATGTAGAAATAATTAAAATAATGGTGAATTCTTATCCCAAAAATTCAAACAAAAATTAATTGAAATGTTTGAACTTACTTTTGATAAGGCACTTGGTCTTTCTCTCTTAGCATGAGGGTATCTGTTCATAAACCTTCTAATTAACATGCGTCAGTTTGTACTGGTTTTCAATGTCTTAAGAACTAATCACTAATTTAACCTGTTGGCAGAAGAAAATTCATGATTTTTTCAAAGGTTATCTTTAAAAAATCTCAAAATTTTATTTACTTGGAGTTTAATTCAATTAGCCAATTTTATATACTGATTTATGAACACTTCGTCTAGTTTTACACTCACACGCACCCAACTGATGCAACTGTAGGGTTAGATTAATGAGTTTAATGTTGTATAACCAATTATATATGAAGATAAACATATGTATATAAAGTCATGTGCATACACAGACTCTTTGTATTAGTGAATGGATTTACGCTATAGACGTCATCAAATGAGGTTATCGTGATTCATATCTAACAGATGAATACATTTCTGTCTGTCAATCTGGATACGCTTGAGAGGCCAGCCATTTGTTCAAATCAAGGCAGCAAGGTATTTGTAGACGTATGTATGTGTGCATATACTTGAAAATAAAAAAAATATTTATCTCAATATTATGCCCTTAATGCAACAAGCTTGTAAAACGTTCCACAAATGTTCTTATGTAATTATTTACACGTATATAGATATGACAGATGTGCGTTGTAGTGTAGTGGATATTAGATCGGAAAGAGAAATCGGGAAGCCATGTTCGAATTCCAGTTAAATGCCCTGCATTCACTTACGCGATAATACCCTTGGGAAAGGTATTAATCCGTTCCTTCCCTCCAGTTATGGGTTAAATAACAGAACATATTGGGTTCAATAGCCTTGGCTGGCAACCAGTCTATCGCGGCAAGTATTTGCAAATTATTGCGAGATAATTAAAATGCTTGAGGTCTATACAGGGTAGGACTTCAAACACTTCCCTTAAGCAAATCCAAACAAATTTTTCTCCATCGCTTGGGAAGAAGCCGGCTCAACCCGACCAGGGTGAATACTGAAACAGGTACAGTTACCTATATACATACACACAGCGACAAGCATACACACACACACACACACACACACACACACACACACACACACACAAGCACATTTGAGTTGTATATATGGATTGTAATCTGACAAGATGATAAAATAAAGACGAAATAGGGAAACATATTTCAATCTATGAATGTGGTGATGTAATGGATATTGGCTTGGAATGAGAAATCGGAGAGCCGAGTTCTAATTCCAGTTGAATTTGTTTCATTTACTTACGCGCAAATAGCGTTGAGAAAGGTATGAATTCATCCCTTCTCCCTCTATCTTTGGGTTGAACAGCAGAACATATTGGGTTCTATAGCCTTGGTTGGTAGTAACCAGTCTACCATAGAAAGAAATGACAACCTAGTTTGGGAAAACCTTCTAAACAGTCATGCCTATTTCGAGACATGAACGCCCAAGTGTGTATCGCCTATGGCGCTTAACTGATCTCAATCTTACATGTTTCACTTTTATTAAATTTTCGTCTGAGGTCTAGAGAGAAATGAAAAAGAAGAAACAAAACAAAGAGACAGAGAATGTTATGAATTTGGGTTAATTTTTATCGTCCCATCCGATTTAATTCTTAGGATTTATTAATGTTTATTCAATTATTTTTATGTATTAAGGAGATACACATAAAAATTAAAATAAATTTTTTATGAAATTAAGTTGAAATAAACTTAAAGAATAAGCACAGGATAGGCCACAAAATTCTCCTAAGCCAGCCAAGCATAGAAATGAATACATAATGGGAACCAGTAATACCGAGAGAGATAATCATTACCTTAAAAAAATTGAAATATGATCCCTGATAGGAAACAAAAAAGGTTACTGAGACATTAGATTTATAAGTCCCAAAAATTCATACAATGATGTCCTCAAGGACAAGTGGATATAAGCGTTGGTTGGTTCGAGTGAACTTGATCCAAAGTGTTATGTATTCAATAATGATGGTGAACAAATAACTTGTAGAGTTGAGTTTCGTAGCATCCGGAAGTGACATCGCACATAGAATGAGAATAATATATCCAAGTGATTGGAATAAAAGGTTCGGTTCAAAATTCCTAGCACCTGAAGAAGGCCAAAGCGTACAACGGATGAAAAGTCGTAAACATGGCAATAACAATGAAGAAAACAGTTCGAATAGTGTAACTAATGTAAATACGACTTCATCTCAGAAGTATAGTCACACACACACACACACACACACACACACACACACACATATGTGTGTGTGCGCGTATTACAGTAAGATTTTTAATAGCCTTGTCAATCCTTCTGCTGTTCACTGTCCTAGTCGGTTGAAACTGAATGTCAATTTATACATTTCCAGCTGATACCCGTTAGATACTAGTCTCTTGCCGCGTGTATTTTGGTAAAAATATCTATAAATGAACACGAGCGCAAAAACAAATGCTCACATCTGTTACATGTAATTACATGAGTATATATATATATATATATATATATATATATATATATAGTGTGTGTGTGTGTGTGTGTGTGTGTGTGTGCGTGTAAAAGCTCTAAAGAAGAGATGCATGAATAAAAAAAGAGACAAGAGGAAAGACTGTGCTTAAGCAACCCGTTTCCTTCTCTGATGGACATTTTATAATATATAATTTTATATGTAAATCCTCCATCGCCTTTATAGGCGATGGTGGATTTATTATGCTGTACGTTTTTATATATACAGAGGCGAGGATGTCATTGTTTTAACAAGGTTTGTAAATTTAAGAACGTTCATGAATATTCATCAGGTGGCTGAAAGGTCAGTCATAGCATGAGGAAGGCACAATTTGGTCAAATTCGAAGTCTACGGAAAATCAACGTGTGCGACTAATATTTAATACATTTTTCTTTAAAATAAATATTGTTTTGATTGTGAATGCATCTGCTAAATACAGCTTTCCTGTTCTCTCTTATATATATATATATATATATATATATATATATTAGAAAATTTGATTAAACTGTCATAAGCTTGTCTATTTTTATGTTTGTTGATTTAATATTTTAGTACTTCATTTTTTTGCTAAAATTGTTGTTTTTTTTTACTTCTAGTTTAGAAGTAGAAAAAAAAACAACAACAATTTTAGCAAAATTCGGTTTTGTTTGTCCACAGTATATTCTGCTAAGTTACGAATATTTTACAGTAAAGATATTATATTAACTAGTATTAACTATTAACCCTTCAAAAAATTTCTGAAATTTCCAAAATTGTCAGATAAGCTAAATGTTATTACACGCCCTAAATCTCACTACTGACTTATATTGTAAACAGAATATGCATCTGTTTCTACTTGAAGAAATAAAAATCTTGTGTCATTTTTGTGTCATAATCATTATGCCATTATTACGGTAATTCAAATATTTTTATCAAATCAAAACAACTAAGCATTGAGGTGAGGGTACGCTTTGAAATCAAATTCAAAGAAGTCAACTCTCAAAGACAAATTGCCAACAAGTATGAGATTTATAGACCATGGGGTTCAATATTCGTTACGAAGTCACTTGATAGAAAAAAAAAGCCGAAACAAAAAAATGTGACAACTGCTGCTGAATATAAACAGTTGTTTATTGAGAGCAAAAGAGATAGAAGCAAAACTGCTCCGCTGTTGACGGTTGAACGTAATTCCTCTTGACAGCAACTAGTGTTGCTCTGAAGTGTGAAAGATCGATTTAGGTCAGTGGGGTTGAAGAGGTGCATAGATTGTTGAGCAAGAATAAAACAAAAAAGTATATTTTCAAACTCGGTCGGCCATGTTCACCTTAATTTGCGCCAACTAATTATCAGCTTTTTTCGATCTTGCCAAATACTTTCATGGTTAAAACTCTCTCATTAAAGCAGATTGGTATCAAAAAGCTACTTGACAATTTGTAACCGGTAATTGTAGCTAATGATTAATGTATAATTTAATAAAATGGAATTATATATTATATTTTAAAGAATAAAATTTACAGACAAAAAGAAAACTATCTATAACTCAAAATAATAATATTGCTGGCATGTAGACCATTAACCCTTATAATACACCATTAAAAAATCATAGCATGAATTAAAGTAGAACAAAGAAAATAAAGAAAAAAACATTTACTGCGCAGATGAATATGTAAATATCAATAAGAAAAAAGAATGCAGTTTTTAAAACTGTTTAGAACTTTATGAAAGAATAAAAACAGTTCAATAATATTTCAAGAAAAATCAAGTCCCCTCAGCAAAATCTTTCAGTTTGTAGGTCAAACTGTAATTAAGAAATTGAATTCCAAGTACTAAGACCATTGATTTGATTTTAAATGTTTTAGTAACGAAGATTTTTTTCTAGAGTTCAGAGATAAACTCTTTTCGATAGTAACGATAATTTTATAGAAATGTCTTCAGCTTTTCCTTTGGTCTTAAAAACAAAACTTTTCCAATTCAATTGGCGTTTCTTTCATAATTAAATATAGACTGAAAACTTGACGATGATGTAATAAAGGCTGCAAAAGTATAAAAGGACGAGGACAGTAAAAAAATAGAGGCACTGCTAGGATGCAAGCAGCAGTGATTGACAAAAGATATGGACGCATTTCTGTGGCGCATCAAAACCAATTGCATCTGCAAGTTGCGCCCAGCGCAATAACATTTTCTTGATTTCTTGCAAGCAATTAAGGCAAGACGTCCAATGAATAAAACGGACCAAAATGTAGTGGTTCATAAACATTTTACAACAAAAACATACAACATATATATATATATATATATATATATATATATATATATATATATATTCATGAAGATCACTTTTTTAATGAGCGTAAAACGCTTTCCAAGCAAGGTTTTATGTTGCAGGTGCTGAATAGCAGTATTTTCTGATTATGTACGTTCCGTAACTTGATTTTTTTATATATCAGGTGAATATCAGGTGCTGTAAACGTTTATTGACGGATGTGCGTTGTGGTGCGGTGGATGTCGAAAGGGAACGGAAATCGGTGAACCGAGTTCCAATTTCAGTCGAACACTCTGCATTCACTTACGCATCTGGTACCATTGGAAAAGGTATTAATCAGTCCCTTCCCTCCAGTTATGGGTTAAATAACTGAGGTCTGTTGTTCATGCAATCTGTGGCGAACTTCTGCACAGATTGTTTGTTATCAGCAGTTCCAAAAAGTATGGATGATGCTACACAAGCATTGACCACTCTAAACAACTCTTTGTGTGGCAGTTTAACTGAGTTAGACACACATACATCGAAATCGACGGGAGAGTCCATAATATATATATATATATATATATATATATATATATATATATATATATATATTAATACAGGTTTCATTGAATAATACAGACAAGTTCTGTCTATTTATTTTGTGTAAGATCCGTTCGTATGATCTGATTAGCTTGATAGTGTTGTCATGGAAAGACGACAAGAAATCGCAATAATTGTTGATTTTTTATCAGGTCTGAGCTTTCGGCTTACATAAGCCATTATCAAAGGATGAACATTTAATATTCAGTGAACATAGAACATTTAAATTATTATTAACAGAGTGGAGTTATACAGAGAAAATTAGACAGGTCCATTTTTTGTATCGCACATGGCTGTAGGCCGAGAAGGAATGGTGGTAGTGGGTTTTTTGTTCAATTGAGTGTATAGTGGCATGAGGGATTGGTCTGGGAACTGCTGCTACTATGGTGTAGGGGGTAAGTGTAATAACTATGACCTCTCCCGTCGATTATAGGCATTGAAGTATGTTAGTAGAGGAGTCGAAATTTATTTTATTTAGGCTAGGTTTAAACTGTTTAATGCAGATAGCTTCTAGAATTTTAAGTTTTCGTTTATTATTTTCTTGTCTAAGTATATGCGTATTTTCAACAAGTGTTTTCCTAAGAAGTGTGTGTTGATAGCCGTGGTGTTTTAAATATCGGAATATGTTAGAATTTTCATTTAAGTGCAATGTAAGTCTCCGCGAAAGCGAGTTAGTAGTATGTCCAATGTAGGTATTATTTAGTTTGTTAGAGATACATTCTCGAAAGGGGCATTTAAATTTATACACTACATTGTTTTTTTGCAAATTACTAACGGTGGAGGACGAGTGGTTGCGGACGATTCAGTTGGATGTTGTGGATTTAGCGGAATATATGATAAATTTAATTCTTTTGTTGGGGTCTGTTGGAGAGATATTAGTGTTTATGAGTTTTTTTAGGATATTTTCATCTAGTTGGTAGTTGGTGTGCATTTGGCTATGATATAAGAGAGTGATATGTTTGGGGTTGGTTGAGCTATTACCATGTGCTGTTTTTTTCGTGTTCAGGTTTGTAAGGAAATGTCGTATTTGTTCATCAACTATGTAGTTAGGAAAATTATTGTTGATGAGTGTCTGTTTTATGTTTTTTAGTTCACTGTTAAAGATGTGTTTTGTAGACGAGTTGTTTTTTGCTCGATGTAGTAGATTTTTTTATGATTGCTAATTTGTAATAGTGGGGGCATTCGCTAATATAATTAAGTGTGGAGGGAATTCTAGAAGCTATCTGTATTAATGAAAAAATGCTGCCAAAATACACACAATATATATATATATATATAGATTGAGTTAAGAACATGTGGAATAAAGTCTCTTTAAGCCAACATTTTTCAATTTAACAAATTTCTTAAGAAATTATTTTACAAACGAATTATTTAAAAGATTTTAATGTGTTCCATTTTTTAAAAAGAATCCATTGAGGCAGAATGTTGGCGTAAGTTTGATTTCGTTGGTCACGCATGTGTCAAGCAAATTAAGTGTGTTTATATGTCCGTAACGTTAATATGTGTGCGAATGAAAAAACGAAATACATTTCAGTTCAAAATTGTAGCGAAATAATGTATGCAACTATGAAGTGATGAAAGATTACCTTTTTAAAAATAAAATATATGTAACGATATTCATGTCTGTATGTGCGTGTTTAAGAATCTGTAAAGTTAGTATGTGAGTGAATGTATACAGTGAATGTATACAGTGAATGTATACAGGTATTAAACGAACTATTTATAAATAAATAAATGAATAACTTTCTGAAAATAAGTTGTTCACAGTTAGAATCTTTCAATTAAAACATGCATATAAATCATAAAAGGGATAAAAAGTACCAGATTATATCATTATATTATTACAATTAAGTAATATAAATAACATACAATAATCAAATATAATAATAAAAATTATAAACAATAGTAGGAAAATATAAAAAGACATAATAATATATGCTAATAAATATATAAAAAATAGAATAATAAAATCGTAATAGTAATAGTTAAAATAAATAACAAAAATATGATAATAATAATAATGATAATAATAATAATATATAATGATGGGGAAAATATAATTATAATAGATTAATTATGAAGTAAAAAATGTAGTGCATAAAGAGAAAACAATATTACATTGTGATGAATATATGGAAGTATCTTTGAATGATTTAATATCTATTGGTAAATAGATTTTGGATTCATAGAGTATAGATTTATGAAAAGATGCTAAAGTGATGTCGTGTCTTAAACGAGTATTTATAGTTGGTAGTAATGCTATTAGTATGTTTTCAAAGTATTTTCTCCTTAAACATTTATATTCTTTTTAAAATTGATCTAGCAATAGTGAAATCAAAATTGTTTCCTCCGTTGTTTCGATGTAATACAAGAGAGTTGGAACGTTTGTCCAAATATAAGTCTCTTTTGTTTGTAGATACGCGTTTTTAGATTTCGTAATATTTCCCCCTGTGTATACGTTCTTTCATTATAGACACTGTATTTTGCAAATCCCTGCGTTCAAATGTGTGTTTAGTGTCTTTTTGCAATCCGATGATATCACCAAGTGGATGTAGTGGTAATGATTTTTGTGAAAGGAATACTAAAAGGTAGTATTCTAAAATCTGTGTAATTTTTGTGGATATGCTTTTTTTTGGGAGGTTATAGTTTTTATAAGCATGTTTTTGTTGTTGATGAAGAAATGATGTGGTTAGTGGAGAAGTTGAAATGTTTGCTCAATATATGTTTCTTCTTTAGATTAATAATTAGAGCTGCATATAGTTGAGACTCTAAGGTGTGGAAGTATAATTAAACCAGATTTAATTCTTTGGTTGTGGTGCGAATAGAAATTGATAAGGTCTTTATATATATATATATATATATATATATATATATATATATAAACTTATATATATATGTTGTGTTGAGCTGTGATAATGTTTAACGGCGAGATTTTTTTCTTGTTTTCAGTAGTTTTATTAAGAAAAGTATTTTGGCAAGCAGTGTTTTTTATCGTAAAATGCTCGATATTAAAACAGAGATATAGCGTTGATATCTGCAAATCAAATGAAAAAATTAGCCCTAATTTACCCCATAACATTCTCATCAAACATCGACGTCAGCATGAACCTGTTCAGTTAAGTAACAAAATCCTTTACATTAATCCTATCTCTCTCTCTCTCTCTCTCTCTCTCTCTATATATATATATATATATATATATATATATATATATATATGCGTAGCGTCTGTATGCTTGTGTCTGCGTGTAAAAATTTATATAAAATAAACTTCCACAACCTTTCATTGCAAGACAAAAAACTTATCTATAATCGCAAAAAAACTTATCTATGATTGCAAAAAACTTATCTATGATCGCAAAAAACTTATCTATGATCGCAAAAACTTATCTATGATCTCAAAAAAACTTATCTATGATCGCAAAAAACTTATCTATGATCGCAAAAACTTATCTATGATCGCAAAAAAAACTTATCTATGATCGCAAAAAACTTATCCCTGATCGCAAAAAAACTTATCTATGATCGCAAAAAAACTTATCTATGATCGCAAAAAAACATCTCATAGAATTTAACAAATACATTAGTCATACTTAGAAATAAAATTGGACAAGAAATAAAACTTTTATCCAAAGAATGACACACTTTTTAAAATAGAAAGTAACTTACTTAACCAGAGAATTCTTAAGAGTGTCGCTATTAAATCATACTAAAGTATTAAACATCCACTCGGGTTATTTTTTCAAATAACACCTTTTCTGAAAGAAATATAATTTACCCAAGTCAACATACATGAACATTAATATGTTTAAAATTAAAATTAAAATTTTAAATGCACAGCCTTCAAATATTTAGAATATATAATAAATAAATTAATCGCAAAATAAAATAACAAAAATATAAATGACAATAATTCAACAACATTTACTCATTATTGTTTATTAAGCATTAAGTTACATCACTTAGCATCCTTCATAATTTACATTGACGTTTTTGTTATTCTGATAAATATTTATGCGTATTCTTAAATTTAAAATTATAAAAACTAACTTGATGCAAAAGAGAAAAAAAATAACCTTACATTTACCTTGATATTAGATCAGAGGTTGAAACACTCTAAGATAAACTTTTTGTCTTAATCATATATATATATATGTGTGTGTGTGTGTGAGTGTGAGTGTTTTTGAGTGTGGGTGTGCGAGTGTGTATGTGTGTGTATGTGAGCATGTGTACTAGAGTGCACAGAAAGGCATATATTTCCGACAAACATCATATATTTGGAAAATTCTGCGGTATCAGGCCGAGAACTTTTCTCAACCTTATGCACACACATACACACAAAAGCACACACAAAGAAGCACACATAGAGAGAAGCACCTCCACGAACACATCCACACACACACACGCACACATACACACACATATATATATGTATAAATATATATCTGTGTGCACGTGTGTATCCATACGTGTATATGTGTTTGTAATATATTTGCAAAGAAAATATTTTATGTGGTTGAACCCATTGTGCGTGTAACATTTTAACATTTGAAAAATATAAAATAAATGAGGAATTAACGAAAACATTTCATATATATATATATATATATATATATATATGTGTGTGTGTGTGTGTGTGTGTGTGTGTGTGTGTGTCTATATGTAAATAGCAGAAGACTTATTCTTAATGCTGAAGGTTGTCTTGATTACTTATCATGTAAAGTTATCTTTACGTGTACATATCTTTATCACTAAAGACTAACATACTTTTCCAACTCAACTTATAATGATATTAATAATAAATGGTCATAATATTATGGTTAGTAAAGGCGACAACAGGTAATTAGCCACTTTTTCTTTCGTCAATGCTCTTTAATGATACGAAGGTGACACGACGCTCGGTAATAACTCTATGCGCACGCAGTTTCATGCGCTCAGTCATCTATTGGCACTTCCGGTTGGTAAGACTACTTCCGTCGCAGCTGTAGACCTCCTTCTGTGCTGCACCTGCTTTTACGGCATACCGACGGAAGTCCCGTGGATGATCCGAACAAAACATTTTCTTAATCTTCACAGACTATGTTTTCATATGCATACCGTCCACTGATAAAACACCTTTGGCTGATTTTATTAATTTGAACCGTTTTTCTTTTAGAATTTCAACTTTAGGGTTTCGTATATTTTCTTCAATAATATTTTCTTTAATAATTTATATTCACAATATTCAGCATATCAATGTCAACTCACCTCCCGTTCCTGTAACTGCGTCTTGAAAGTGACTGACAGAAAAAAAAATCGTGATAGTGTCTTTTCGTTGCTTTGTGTCATTTCTCATTAAATAACATTGAACTTTTGATTAACTTTACGAAAGGGCTTCAAGGGAGGATGACGATTAGCACTCCCATCATTATATATATATATATATATATATATATATATATATATATATACACACACACAAAAGGAGTGTGTTTTTGCGTAGCGAAGTGGTTATAAACTTGGAAAGAAGAATTGGTGTGCCGATTTTAAAATTTCAGCCAAAGCGGTTGCGTCTGTACATGTACGTTTGGAAAGATATTATTCTATCCTTCCCACCAGTTTGGGGTTAATAGCAATAGTGTGTAGGAGTAAATCAACTATGTGCAATATACTTTTGAATTTATTATCAACTGGTCTCTGTGACATTCTTCTAATTTAATGCGTTTTTCATCAGTTATTTTTTGAACATATTTCCAGTTTGTTAACTTTAACATTGTAACAGATTGATTAATTGCTAGTAATCATCTTTATTTAAATATTACTCTTCATTATTATATTAGGTTGGTGCAAAAATAATGTCGTTTTCTCATATATGTTACTTTTATATATGATTTCTGAATTAATCTATTGATATATATAGCAATCTTATATATTATTTTGAAGCGCATTTTTCGCTCTATCGAATCATGTTATTTGTTACCGTTCTCAATCTCTTCATTCGTTTTTTTTGCAGGCTTTTCGACAGCATGGACAAAATTCAAATCCGCACGATTTTCTTGTTTCAATTCAAACTAGGCCGAAAAGCTGCTCGTGATATCAATGATGCGTTTGGCCCAGGAACCACTAACAAACGTGTGGCACAACGGTGGTTCAAGAAATTTCGCAATGGTGACGAGAGCCGCGAAGATGAAGACGGTCGCGGCCGGCTGACTGTGGTTGATAACGAACATTTGAAAGTCTTAATTGAAGCAGATCCTCACAAAACCAGATGAGTAGTTGCTGTTGAACTCGAGGTCGACCACTCAACAGTCGTTTGCCATTTAAAGCAAATAGGGAAGTAAAAAAAAGTTGGATAAATGGGTGCCGCTTGACTTGAACGATAATCAAAAAATTCGTTGTTTTGAGGTGCTTTGTACGCTCCTTCTGCGCAACAAAAATGACCCATTTCTCGAGCGGATTGTGACGTGTGATGAGAAGTGGATCCTCTACGACAACCGGCGAGGTTTAGCACAGTAGTTGGATGCTGGAGAAGCTCCACAACACTTCCCGAAGCTGAAATTGCACCAAAAAAGGTTATGGTGACTGTTTGGTGGTCTGCGGCCGGTCTCATCCATGACAGTTTCTTGAATCCGGGCGAAACAATTACAGCGGAGAAGTACTGCCGACAAATTGACGAAATACACCAGAAGCTCCAATGTATGCGCCCGAGATTGGTCAGTATGAAGGGACCAATTCTCCTCCATGACAATGCTCGCCTGCATTTTGCTCAACTGACCCTGCAGAAACTGAACACATGACTCTGCCTCTTCCGCCATATTCACCGGACCTCTCGCCCACCGATTATCACTTTTTCAAGCATCTCGACAACTTCCTGCACGAAAAATGCTTCAAAAGCCGAGATGATGCCGAATCGGCCTTCAATGACTTCATCGCTTCCAGACCTCCGGATTTCTATGCTAATGGGATAAATAAACTTGTTTCTCGTTGGCAAAAATGTGTCGATTCTAATGGTTCTTTTTTCGATTAATAAAGTTTATTATGAAAGGAGTTATGATCTTTTGAAGTTGAACCTCAAAAAGCGACATTATTTTTGCACCAACCTAATATATATATCAGTTTTTATGAGAGATCACAAATTTTTTACTACATTCATATCGGCAGAGGGTGCGGGGCATTCCGTCATTTTAGGATTTTTTTGATAAAACTGGAAAAATTATACTTTGAAGAATACAAAGAATTACCGAGCAAGAATATATATTTTAGCTTAAAATGTAGAGGCTGTATACTCTACTGTTAATAAACAAACTTACAGTAATTTTCTGCATTTATAATGAAACGTTTTCAAATACAAAATGATCAGTAATTTTTACTGTTTACACTACAAAATATAACTTTATCGTCCAATCTTAATCATGCCGGTTAAATATTTCCATGAAGATGTAGTTCTACATTAATCGTTAAAGATTAACGTGTAGCAATCAGGTTTTATGTCATTCCTTGTCCAGTTTTTCATTTTTCTTTGATAATTTATGTTCACAAACATCAGCATAACAATGAGAACTTATCTCCCGTTCCTGTAACTGATCTTGAAAATGAATGACAGAAACATAGGGTGATCATTGGTGCCAGTCGGAGTCGCTTCCCCCTAAGCCATAGGCGCATGGAATCGAAAATAGGAAATTTTAACGTGTCCTATATAAGCAGTGTATACACACGCATATATATATATATATATATATATATATATATATATATATATATGTATAAAATTAGTTTAACAATTTCGCGACACAGAATTTCCTATGTATCACAATCATATTTTTACTATGACTCCATCTTCAAGCGATCGTTTTTGGGGTGACTAAGACTTTTGGAAAAAATATAGCTATTCCGTAACATTTAGCTCTATTTTTTTTACTAAACAGTGTAACATTTAAAATAAACTTTAAGGAACAATAAATTTCTTATTTTCTTTTGCTCACATTATTGTATATATATATATATATATATATATATATATATAAATCTAGCAATATGTACCAAATAATCTCAAAAACTTATGAAAAAAGATCACCGAAGAATTAACTAAATCTTACAGAAAAGCCCAAGATTCATACAATGAAAACATCTATAAGGAGGCTAAAATCATCACAGAAAAATTAAATTTAAGTAATAAAATATGAATATTAACTGGCAAACAAGCTTTCCTTACAGTGAAAAACCACAAGGATGACTTTACCAACAATTCATCATACAGACTCATTAATCCGACAAAGACATTAAGTGGGCATCAAATATAAATATTTGTGACTTGTTAAGAACAGCTACTCAAGCAAACTTCTGATTGTATTTCCTGGTTCCAAAAAATTGAATGCAAAAGTAAATATAAATTCATCAAATATGACATAAAAATACTTTTACCCTCCAATATCAGAGAAAGGTTTACTAGAAGCATTTAATTTTGCTAAAATGTACATAAAAATACTATCAGAGCATATTGACATATTATTACACTGAAAAAAATCTATACTCTATACTATAGCATGGATCAAGAAATCCAAAAACGGAGTTTTCAATGTACCACAAGGGTCGTATGATGGAGCGGAAATCTCAGACAGATAGTACAACCCTCTGTAACGGTAGAATAAAAAATATATGCCTAGTCAGAGGCATATGTAAGTCCGAAGAAGTAATATACCAAGCAACCATCTATCCTAGCGAAGACAATAGCAGGAAAAAAATATATAGGAATTTCCGCGGAAACAACGCCTATATAATGACACTCAATCATTTTCTAAACCCCACCTAAAACATCAAACCTCTCTTTCGAAATATATCTGGGAATTAAAAGACAGAAATCTTTCCCCTCAGATTGAATGGAAAATTATAGGGAAATCTCAAACCCCCAATAGCTTTAGAAGCACAATGCAATTTATGCTTAGTCGAAAAGATTAGAATTATCAAATTCAGAGAATCTAGCCAATTATTCAATCAGAAAAATGAAATAATTTTCAAATGTCTCCATGAAAATAAATTTAAACTGTGTAGCAAATAAAACCTTAGAATCACCCCGTTCCGACACACTTGCCAGCTCTCTCACATTTGTGTGGATTATTCGTTGGAGGATTTTACAGACCAAAGAAGTGAGGATAAGCATTTAAGTATAAGGTGAGATATGGGTACACCTAATTTTGTGCATGCTTCTGTAGAATTTTGTGCTTGTTTATATATATTATTGTCTGTGATATTGTGTGTATAAGGGGGCACCTATGTATAAGTGTATTCCATATATAAGGATGGACCTGATTATACGTTTTTTCATCATGTGAGAACACCTGATTATATGTGGGTAATGTTAATCTTGGCTGCAGTCAATTGTGCATTCTTGAACTAATTATACCTTAATGTACTGATCATTTTACCCATATGAGCACAGGTTAGTATTAATAATCCGAATGAGGAATGCCGGTATATATATAAATATATATATATATATATATATATATGTGTGTGTGTGTGTGTGTGTGTGTGTGTGTGTGTGTGTGTGTGTGTGTGTGTGTAATGTTTAAGACGTATGAAAAGAAAATATACCATCTCTTTTGGGAGTTAATTGTAGACAGGCGTACCTTGTCTTTATGCATAAGAGTATATAAAAAGTTGCTCGTATACTTATATATATAGATAGATAGATAGATAGATAGATAGATAGATAGATAGATAGATAGATACGGATGTGTATAAATGTATGCGTGAATCCGCTCCTCATAGAATTGAGAGTGTGGGAATAATAATTGTATGTGTATATAAAGAGATAAATGTAGGTATGAAGAACACATTTATGAGCATATACACGTATGGATGTGAGGATGTAGGGAAGTATGAAAATATATGCGTAATTTGGGAGTATGTGTGAGAATTGCTAGCATAGTTATATATTTATATATATTGTAATGGTTGTTACATTGGTTTGTAAATTCATAGTATCACTGCACAAAAATGTTCACGTTTCGAAGCTGCTGTATGTGCTTCTCGTCGGGTTATTAGTTTAAATGAAAATTAAATGGCGAAAACGGTTTCTGTATGGTGATATGATGTTTAAGTGTATGTGGGGTGGGAGCTTATTCTGATTTAGTCGGCCGTATTGTAGCTATATATAGTGTATATATAGTGTATATATTGTGCCGAGATATATTTTGTGGGTTAGGAGAGGTAGCTTAGTTTAAGACAGTTTCCTTATTTATTTTGTCTGGTAGTTCTATTGGGATTTATGCGTTTTTATAAGGAAGGGTAGATATTTTTTGTTTATTTTCCTGCTATCTAAGTGTGCTGGGTGTGGTGCCGCTGTTAATGAGAACGATGTAAGTAAATTTGGGGTGAAAGTCTAGAATGATCTAGTCGTCTGTTTGTCGTTTTAGAGATGTCGCTTTGGGTTAGGGGAAGGGTGTGGGGTAGCTTAGGTTTGGATAAGTCACTTTTTCGTTTAGTTTAGGTAATTTTATATTGGGATATATGGTTTTTGAAGGCAGTGTTGATAGTTTTTTATTTTACTACTATTTATAGGTGGATGGAATTGCTGTTAATGTTGTGTGGGATTTATTTTCTTTTATTTCTACGTTATTTGTTTTTATTTAGAGGATTGATTATGTGTATTTATTGCATTTTGGGGGGATTGTTTCGTGTGGATGAGGTATGTTTTGGTCATTTAAATTTTAACGAGAAATATTTGCGATGTTTACATAATACTGCTAATTTATCTCTACAGTTTAATAGTTCGCTACTGTTGGAGTATTTTAGAATGTGTAGCTTTTCACTTTAACATAAAAAGCAGCTGTCGTTAAGCGATTTGCAAGTTGTAGTTTTTTTTAGAATTTTCCATTTTACTTTGGGTTTCTCTTTTGAGTCCTTTAATTTCCTAACATATGCAGAAAGAGATGTTTGGTTTCGGTATAAGTTGTTTTTGAATGAAGTTAAGTGCATGCACCATCGCTGCTTAAGTGTTTTTAGTAGATCCGATATACACTTTATATATATATATATATATATATATATATATATATATATATATATATATATATATATCACTATTTATACGCGCGGAAATTCCGTCATTATGAAATGTATATGTGTGAGTATACGAACGCAAGGTCCGTATGTAGACATGAAAAAAGTGTAGGTCGCTAAACATGTATAAGCATAAACAAAGTTACATTTGTAAGTATACGTGGGAATGTATGCTTATGTATATATGGATATAAGTTAGTGTACATGGGTAGATTATGGAGTTACACGTTGGCATGGAATTAGAAGTTACTTCAGAGGTCAACCTCTTTACGATTGGTTTGAATACTCCCAACGGATCTGACGCCAATGCCTAACTCCTGACTCTCTTTTCCTTTTTCTCTTTTCCTTGTTCTTATTTTTATTTTCATTTTATTTTTTTTATCTTTCTCTTCAGCTAAAATGCTTATTCCGGCAATTTTTTTTGTACCGAATGGAAGGCATATTGTGTGGTCTGATGAAATGAGCTAATTAAGCTCATTGAAATGAATTATGATTTATAACCAATTTAAATGACCTGTTGAATTTTCCTTTATAAATAAATGAAAATATATATATATATATGTGTGTGTGTGTGTGTGTGTGTGTGTGTGTGTGTGTATCGAGAGGCACGCATTCTTTGTAAGTGAAAAGAAAACCTTTTACTTTTCTTTAACTGTATTTAGAAAAGAATTTCGGTCAAAAGCGGTGGCACAGAAATTTTACGTATTTTCTTCTATGTAGCGTGTCCCTTGATGAAGTAGACGATCATGGCCTTCCACATCACCTTATCCCTTGTAACTCTTAACACCTTTTCTCTTCTAATTTTTCCCAAACACTGCTCTGCCATACACTTTCTTAAGCCTACCATATATTTCACGCATTGCTTTCCCTTTTCTCTCCTTCCCTCTAGATGTCTTGTGACTGTCAGATTATCTATGTCTTCCTCTCTCATTATATGTCTCATAAATTGCTTCAATATGAGTACCTGAAGAAGGAATATTAACGAGAATGCAACCATCAAATATTACCAAAATATTGATCTGCGCCCCGGTTTCACAATTTCAACAATAATTTCAAAAGCCCATTTATACAACAGAAAAAAATAAAAAGAAAACGGTTAATTGCCATCATAACAACAATATACCGCTTATAAAATTCTTTTTGTGTATAAAATATGACATTTTTAAATAAATAATAATTTCAGTTGAATTTATGAATATTTTATGAGCATTTTTCCAGTAACCAATAACTTTTTATTTATAGATATCTTATTTAAAATAAAATTAATTTTACTTCTTTGCCTTGATAAAGCCTGTCAGTGGAAGTAACGCGTTGACGAAAAAATAGTTTTTTGGTTTCAATCCGCATTCCCGTTATTAATAATTCAATGTTTGAATATCAGAAAATTCTAGAATGTGGGTCTTGCCGAAAATTTTCACCGTTTTGATGATGTTAGTAAACATTAAAGCTTTCTCCTTTCTTTCTATTTAATTTGATTTTTCGAATGTCTGTGGAAACCACCAGATTCAACTTGTCTTTGATTCTTACATTCTTGGCATTGTCAATCACGGCGATTCTAACCCTGATATGTGTCGTGTTTGAGTTGAATATCTTGAACAAGCAAAATTCTTAAATGAGTAACATGTGTCATTGTTCGTTGCTTTAATCTCTGTTTTTAAAAAAAAACGTGTGCTCGCTAAGCTGTGAGAGAAAATCTCAGCTGCAATAAACTTTGTTACCTATTAACATAAAAAACACGTTACAACTCCGTGCAAGCATTTATATTCATACAATACAGCCTTTACAAATAAGAAAATGCAAGTAAATAAGGCTGATAAACAAAATATAAAAGCAAAATTGACTAGGAAATAAATAACCACAACTAGAAAGATGGAGTCTTTCGCTCTGATCAAAAAATACGAAAGATCTTTTGTGCCGAAATAAACGTCAACTACACAACGCCTACGCAAACATCATCTCTTCACTCTGGCCGGATTTATTTGGTCCCTTTGTTCTTTTGACCTTCCTTTGTTATGAAAATGAAGCCAATCATTTCTTCAAGCCTGTCAAGTAATATGTATTAGTGATGGGACATGGATTTATTGTTTTTATCTTTCCACATACAATTTATAAACTTCACGTATTTCTTTCAAACTGCTATTTCCAATCACTTTCCTACCTTCAGTTTGAATTTGAATGATGGGTTTTGATATATGGCCCGTTAGGTTGATTGTCCGATGGATTTCACATTTATTTGAGCCTAATTTCTTAGGCAGTGCTATGAAAATAAATTCACTTATGTCTTCCGGTTAATCACTACTGTTGTAGATTTTGTTTATTATTTCTGTGATCTTGTTGATGCCTAAATAATCTAAGGCTGCTACTAACTATATTCAATGCATCTCTGAAGTATTTTTCTCTCTCTAATATCACTGTTCTGTCCATGGGTTTTATGCATCCTGTTGTTTTTTGTTCTGTTCTCTTATTTTTTTGTACATAGCTGCTTTATTTGTGCAACACATTCTTTCTATTTCTGCTCCTTTTTCGTTGGGTCATTCTACTTTGGTCTACCTGTAATTATTCCATATTTTTGTGCAGTTTTCTGTATTCACTTCCGTGTCTTGGCCTTTTTTGTATCCTTTTTTATCATACCGAGTATTTCTTCAGTCATCTATTCCTTTTTCTTCCTTTATATTCCTTATGATCTCGTATGTTGGTGTCTTTAAAGCTTCTCTTAGTGCGCTCCACTTCTTTCCATTTTATCTCTTGTATCTTCTTTGCACACTGTTCATATATTTCTCTTTTACGTTCGGGCCGTTCAGGAGTCTATTTTATTGCAATTCCGGTGCTGCGTTAGGCTTCTTCAGTTTCCGTAGTTTCATTCCAAATTTACATATAACAGTGAAGTGATCGTTCTGCAGTCGTCACTTGGATAGGTTTTGCAGTGTACAATTGCATTATTAAATGCAACCATCCATCTCCATGGCTACCTTGATTTTCAGGTATCTCATAACAATGTATAATATTTTGCAATTTACACTGGGACTTACTGTTGTCTAGTATAGAGTAGAACTTTTTCATTTTTTCTTTTGAACTTTGTGCTTTCGATACACACAAAACTATAATGGATGCGCCTAAACGCTTTACTCCCAGTGTAACGGCAGAACGCATTTCTTACATCTATTTTCTCTTACATTTTGCTCTTCTCCTGCATATATAATCCTGTGTCTGTCAGTGACAAAATCTTTATTGATTGGTCACCTCGTATCACATACTCTTAAAATGTTGACATTTAACCAACTCATCTTCTATTTTTTTTCAACTGGCCACTGTGGTTTAAGGTTCTAACATTCCACGTTCCGAGAATTATTTTTCGCTTAATGCAAACAGTTGCTGGATGATAGTTAAGTGACACCTGACACTTATGTCGCTTCTTACCTGAGAATCAGTTCCGACGAATCCATCATAATAAAACGCCATTACGCCGTTTATTCTAACAATCATTTGATGATGGTCCGGTGACACCCGTCGCTTATAACGTTCCTTATCGGGCGAGGGATCAATGGCAAGGAATTTTATCCCCTTTTCGACGTCAGTAGACAGTAAATAACAGTCAGATGGCATCCGTTGCTCATATTGTTCCTTAGCGGGCGAGGGATCAGTTCCGGCGAATTTTATCACCTTTTCGACGTTAATATCAGTAGGCACTGGATAATGGTCAGGTGGCATCCGTCGCTTATATCGTTCCTTAGAGGGCGAGGGATTAGTTCCGACGAATTTTATTCCCTTTTCGACGTTAATATCAGTAGACACTGGATAACGGTCAGGTGGTATTCGTCGCTCATATTGTTCTTTAGTGGGTGAGGGATCAGTACCGACAAATTTTATCCCCTTTTCAACGTTAATTTCATTAGACACTAAATATCGGTCAGGAGGCATCCGTTGCTCATATCGTTTCTCAGCGGGCGTGGGATCAGTTCCGACGAATTTTATCTCCTTTAAGCCGTTTATGTTAGCAGTCACTGGATGATTGTCAGGTGACACCTGTCGTTTATGTCACTTCAGTTCCAAGTAATTTGGCGCCATTTACGCCGTTTTTGCTAGCAACCACTTGATGACAGTCAGGTAACACGTATTGTATATATATAAATATATATATATATATATATATATATATATATATATATATATATATATATATATATATATATATAATAACTAAATAGACTCTGTAAGTATGTAGGCCGTAAATTTATACTAAAATAAACCTCCAAAAAAATCATTAACAAACAGAACCTAAATCCGTTACAATCCGGTGTACTAAGACGTCGGATAACTGGGGAGAAAAAAAAGAAACCCGCGGAACAAGAACAAAACATTCAATACTCCGCAGTAAAGAAAAAACCCCAAACGGAACTAAACACAAGAAAAAGTGCTCAATACAAAGTACAAAAGAAAATATACAAAAGTAGAGCAAAGACACACAATGTTGTGTTGTGTATATATATATATATATATATATATATATATATATATATATCCCTCTCTTACTATATCTCTCTCATAAATCTTTATTATTATTTTTTTCTGTTCAAATATGCACGCTGCGCTAGTAATTATTTAGATTTATTTTATTCTATTTTGATTAATTTATAATATATTTACTTAGCGTTAGCTGTGTTAATGTTCTAGAATTTGTAAACTGACTTGTCACTCATGGTTTTCAACTAATCTGTGAAAGAGGGATGGACTGAGAGAGAAAGAGAGAGAATGAGAAGGAGGATAAGAAAATAGTTGTTTGTAATTTTTCACGTGGACTCCATTTTATCGATTAAGGTTTTTCTACATAGTTTTCTCTACATACGTAATATTTACTATCTACTGTTACTACATGCGATTAGTTTCAGTTTAAACTGTTTTATTTCGCCATGAAATACGTGTAAGTATTTCTAAATGACACGGATGCAAAATTACAAATATATTATTTATAAACGGAAAATAGTCATATTTTCCTGTGCTTATTCATTCGTATTGCTTTACATTTACACTTTCTTATCGTCTTATATCAATATTCACTGAAGTAAGTTTCACCACTGAGGCTGACGAAAGGCAGGCTTAAAGCAAACAACAGATGTTTCGTTAACAGGTGAATTTTTTTCAAATTTTAAAAATAAAACAAAAAAGAAAAATAAGGATTGCCCTGAAATTAAATATAATCGTAGGAAAATACGATTCTATCATAGCAGTTTGCAGAGAGTCAAATAAAGTTAAGGCAGAGATTTTAAAGAGGAAACATTTATATAAGGTCGTTTTGAGTTTAACTCTCAAAGTATCAAAAACGTTAATTAACGTCTTTTAGCGTTGAACGTGTAATGTGCTACTTCAGTCTGTTCAGGAATCGTGAAAATTTGTGCTGTTCATATATTTGCGCATATATAACAGCCGTTAATTATTATATTTTTTCCTTTTTAATATTCGCGCTACAGTTAATCAAGGGATCGGAAATGTTGCATTGTAGTGAGTGACAAAGTGCAAAATAGTCGCCGAAATAGAAGGTACTCTAATTGGCCAAAAGGTGTGAGCGTAAGAATGATACATTTGGAACATTTTTTATGTGGAGACGAGAACAGGAAATGCAGAGACGGAGAAATTGATAAAATGTCTCAATGTCGAGGATTAATTGAGAAAAGACAAGTAGCTTCTGTACATGGAGATAATTAGGAGTTTTATGCTAAAAATGCTACCGAAATTTTAAATCAGATTTTCTCATTAAAATGTGTTTGTCATTTTAAATAAACTATGTTTTACTTTATGTCAATGTGCATTCGTCGATTAGGAAGAATAAAAGTTTATATATTTGAATGGATGATTTATTCTGACATTATTTCTTATTTATATAAAATATATTTTTAATAGATAGTTGTGTCTAAATAGTATTTACTTTTGTTTTTTTATTTTACACAGAGAAATTAAAACAATTGAACTCTATTGAAAAGTCCTACTCCAGAAAAGTCTGCATCCGGAAAGTAATCGAACTTGGATACGTTTTTTCAATCTTAGACACTATATATGCATCTGTAGAGTTAACGGAAATTGTACCCGCTACAAATAACATTTATAGGTTTATCTCACACTCTGATTGAGCACTCTGGAAGAATAGAAGACTTTGGCGTGTACGCATCGCTCATTCACTAATGAATTAGATCACTGTGGCTATGGGCGTGTATAATGACAATATACATGCTAAAAAGTTTGCCTTCTTTTACCGTGCGCCCATGGCCCAGAGGGAGAACCGCCGACTGACGCCACTTCGGTCGGGTTTCAATCCTGGGTTAAAAGCAATCGGCGTCTAACCGTACTGATGAGCTGTGATACAGCGAAACAGATCTGTCTGCGGATGACTATATATATATGTGTGTGTGTGTGTGTGTGTGTCTGAGTTTGCGTGTATATATATATATATATATATATATATATATATATATATATATATATAACAGTTTCTAAAGTATTTAGTTCATCATAGTTTTACTACTTCATACGTCTGTACATACATACTTATATATATATATATATATATATAGTGACGTGAACTAATAAATATACATATGATGGTAGCCATATGTATAGTATTATTATTCAGGTGTTGATAAAACAGTGCTCAATGTAAGAACAGAACTATTTTATATATATAATTAAAAATATACACCTAATGATTGCATAACGCATGAAACTCCGATATATATCGTCCGTCGATTGAGTACTTTGGTGAAATGTTGTACTTTAAAAACAGCATCGTTCATTCAGTAATGAATTTAAACACTCTCGGTTACTGGCGTGTACATAACCTGCTAAAATGTACAATCGTTCACCATGCGCCCATAGCATAACGGCAAATCGGTCTGGTTTCAATCTTGGCTAAAATCAACCGTTGGTTAAATGATGAGCTGTGATGAAGCGAAACATGTCCGTGAGCGACTATACATATGAGTATATTATTGTATATTTGGCCAGAAATCTTTCTTTTAAAAGTTTCCTTAAAGAGCCCGACAAAGAAGATTTTATTTGATTTTTACAGTATTTGTATACGCTTCCTTTTTCCTGGAGATAAAGAATGTAAAAATATTCCGTAGTTTTTGACTTTCCACGCAGTTTCAGCCACCATACTGAATATTTTCAAGTGTTATTTTTTCTGATGTTGTTATGCTTTTTCATGTTTTGACTGTAACGTAATTTATTTTGTGTTTTCGCAAAGAGCGTTCTTTAAAAACTAGCACATGACACGCGCGACTGGACATCGCGTGAGTGTCTGCCAATTTTTTAAAAAACTTTCAAAACTCTATTTCCACTGTTAAATAATGTAAGATTGGTGGTAGGAGAAAATTGTTTATTATATGGCGCCAGTCTTATAGCGTGATACTTTTAATATTGAAATTTAAATAGTTTTTTTGCATTTTCAACCAAAAAAATTTCTTAAGTTTCCTTGTAAGTTATGGGTTAATAAATGTGGTAGCGCCTGTGAGGGTCCCAACTACGTACAAATAGGGAACACACATTAAACAAAAAAGTCTCTATGAAATTCAAAGCAGCACATATTCATACCAAAATAACCAACAAAACATATTTATTCCAAAACAACCAACAAAAATGGCCATCAATACATATTTATTCTAAAACAACCGCAATAACATATTTATACCAAAATGACCAAGAAAATGTATTTATACTAAAACAATCAACAAAGCATATTTATTCCAAAACAACCAACAAAACAAAGTCACAACAAAATGACCAACAAAAATATTTATACCAAAATGACCAACAACATACCGATACTAAAACAACCAACAATATTCATTTATACCAAAACAATCAACAAATCATATCAATACTGAAATGACCAACAATACATATTTATACCAAATCAACCAGCTAAACATAGTGATATCGAAATGTCCAACAAAATATATCTAAACTAATTTATAAACGGAAATTTGTACGTGTGTGTATGTGTGTCTGTGTGTGTGTGTGTGTGTGTGTGTGTGTGTGTGTGTGTGTGAGTCAGTTACTTATGGACTCCGAAACGGCTGAACCGATTTTCTTGAAAATTTACACAGTTGTACTATAGGCGCCTGCGAGTGTTCTTAGCTATGTTTTGTGTCGAGGTAACCCCGATAAATATCGAAAATCGATAATCGAAAAAATCAGGTTATAGAACGAGTGGTCCGATTTTAATAAAATTTGATGCACTTACAGACAAAGACATAAGAAACGATATTCAGAAGTTTCAAGATTGAAATTCTTACAATAGTGCAGAAAATTTATAATATATATATATATATATATATATATATATATATATAAAAGGCAAGATGTTTGTGTATGTGTCTGTTTATCTGCCTGTATGTCTGTATTTTTTTCAGAACTTTTATTTTAGTTTTTGCTTCGGGTTTGGCTCTAAGTAGGTATAATTGTAGTTCTTAGTATCATCCATGATGCCATTTACTCAGAGGACTTATTTAGCCTTCGAAATTCAGTTTACGACGAAAACACTTATTTGATATCGATACCAGGAAATCAAAATTTGACTTACATCCATTCATTTTTCTTTCAGTCTGTGGTTTCGCTTTAACTGGAAACAACTATTGCTTTTTAGTCTTTCGTGTCAACGTCCAAAGAGTCTGAGCTGCAGGACCATGGATTAGTTTTAAAGCTTTCATTACACCCGAGAAACGCCGGGATATACTGCTAGTCTATATTAAAAAAAAACAACAAAACATGTTATACTATAATGACCAACAAAGCATATTTATTCCAAAATGACGAGGAAGACATTTATACCAAAACAGCCAACAAAACATAGTCACACCAAAATGAGAAACACTACATATTCCAAAACAACTAATAAAACCTATATATACCATAATGACCAACAATGTATATTTATACAAAAATGGTGAACAAAACGTATTTATTCCAAAACAACCAACAAACCACATTGATACCAAAGTAAACAACATAACATATTTATAATAAAATGACCAGCACAACATATTTATACCACAATAACCAACATATCTATACCAAAGCATGCAGCAAAACATATTTATACAAAATGACAAGCAATAGATATTTACTCCAAAACCACAAACAAAACATGCTTATACGGAAATTACCATCAATGCATTTGCAGAAAATAAATTAAGTTCAAATTATTTATATTTAGGCATTAGATAACCTATAGGCGTTAGTAAGCTGCTACGCAAAACCGTTATGTATCAGTTTAGAGCAGCCATTAAGAGACGCCCCCGTAGGTATCGATTTGCAGTCAACAATAAAATGTATATGTCTCAAACCATTTGAATTTTAAAAGAATTTAATGTGGATAGTCTGATACCTTAGCATTTTTTGTTCCTTGGCGCAAGAATAAGTAATCTGGCATTGTAGAGTTGATAAATTCATGAAATGATAATGGGCATGAAAAAATAAAATTGCTGTTTATTTCATCAAATCTCTAAGATAAAATGAGGATTTTATTGAAAAATACTATTAACGAATTCTCACTATGTTTATTTCGAACTTATTGTTTTTAATGATTGATTAAGTGGAAGTACGCGGGATCATAGCGTCGTTGATTAGTTGGTGATTCGTTAGCTTTATAGTCTATGATTCAACAGAGCAACTTTGAATTCAGTGTTTGTCTTACTCATTAGTTGGTTGACAACGAAAGCTGAAGAGACCTGTTTTTCCGATTCTTTAACATCGCTTGGTGAAGAAGAGATGAATTCGGATATTATCCTAAGTATTTTCGCGGAAGCCAAAATAACGAGACTCGACGGAAATTCGAAATTAGATCTTTAATTTCTCGTTCAAAGTCGCTATCTATTCCAACATCCACACAAGCAAGCACAGATAAAAAGAAAGATTTGTTACTTTTTACCTTCTCATATTCAAACTGTTTCGATATTGCTTTCGATATCTAGACAGCTGCGTGGTTATAAAATAGTATATTGAAACATTTATATATCTCTGTTGCAATGAATGAGAATCTGTAATTTATGAGAGCCGTTTTATTGTGGTTATGTATTTTTCTATACTCCGAAGTATGAAACCGGTTAAAAAACAAAACACCGAACGAATATTGAACTGTGTATATGACATATAGAAAATGACTATAATTCATATATTCTTTATTATTTTGACTGAGGATAATATTGATATTTGCGGCACATATCATTGTTTGGCACACTACCTCAAATATTTGTCCCCGAGTTATAAGAAATGGTACCAGTAGTATTATAACATCTTCAAACCAAATTTACTTTCATATGGCTATTAAAACTTCTACTAATACTACTATCATTACAATAATGCCATGAAATTATTATTTCTTAGATAAGGTTAACCGAAAACAGAGGCAAAAAATTCGATCCAGAGAATTTGGTAGATTATGCTGGAAAATTTTAACGAAGTTTTGACATAAACACTTCGTTCTTACGAAGGACGAAGAAGCAATTAAATTTAGGATCCTGTGTCGTTTTGCCACAGGACAGTAAAATAAATTGGTGACAAACAGTGACATAGGTTTTCGCAGACGTTGTCCCCCAAACTGTTAAATATGCAATTCATTATACTGAAAAAAATTCCTAATATGTAGACAAAAAAATTAATTTTTGCCTGTGTATATGCTATGTAATTGAGTCTATCACTCAGTTTCTCTCTCTCTTTCCATACATGCGCATATATATATATATATATATATATATATATATATATATATATATATGTATATAAATTTCTGTGTGTAAAATGTTTGCATGAACGCACATACGCAAAAATGTGTGTCTGTGCTTCCTGAATTATGATGTCACTGAAATAATTATTTTAGAAAGTGAGGACAAAAAATTATCAAATATCTCATCACATAACTTCCTTTATATATGTGTCTTAGTGTGTGTGTGTGTGTGTGTGTGTTTGCGTTCGTGCGTCTGGGTTTGATTTTTGCTTAAAACTGATTATATTTTTAGGGGATGAAAACTCTATATTGGAGAAAATGCGCATAATGATATACACAGTGTGACCAAAAATCAGCATCGCATAGAGAATCAATTTCATATGATATCTTCACACACACACACACACACACACACACACACACACACACACACACACACACATATGAATAGATAGATATAAAAACACGCCTATATACTGAGCGTAGGAGGAAATATTAGTGTTCTTTTCAGCCAGCTCACGCGTTAGTGTTCACAGTTGTGTGGTTAGTATAATGATTACTGATTTATTGTTATTTTAATATAATGTTCATGAAAAAACATGAATTTAATTTTACTCTAAACTGGGTTAAATAGCAGAACAAATTGGGTCTTTTGCCTTGGGTGACAACCAGTCTAGATGAAAGATAAAAAAAATTGGTTTATAAGCCCACACAAAACAAGAGCATTTTTCAAGAAAACAAAACAGTTCACTGATAATAAAAGTTTTCTCCAGAAAGATACTAGAATTATATATATATATATATATATATATATATATATACTCTGTTTTCTTTTAAGAAAAACTTTAAACACCGGTCATATTTCCGTAATAAATTTATTTCAGTCAATAATTGTTGTTGCCAACAATCACCGACTTCATCAGACGGAAGGCCCTATTCGACTTGTTTCATGTCGTATTACTACGGAATGAAAGTTCAGTCAAGGCCAGGCGGAGGGGGAGGCAACATAGGATAGCCCACTATAATAAGTATTTCCGTTTCCATTTGTCGGGATATAGTGGGAGGAGAAGTTTAATACAAACAAAACAACACGTGACTAATGTCACCAGCAAATTTATACATCAATTCATAATTCAAATTTCTAAGCCAAAATTTTATTTTTATTTTTATTTTCCTAGCTCTGTGATAAGTTAAATTAGATTAAGTTAAGGCTATTATTTCTTTTCTTTACTCAATTGTTGATAAGATAATTCCATTCTATTTGTTGCAAGACTATATTATATCCATGTTATATCTAAATTCCTTGAACTTCCATTCCGATAGGTGTCGTTGGTTACCAGCAGTCCTGTCTTATTTCCTACTACCACTCCTGCTAACTTTCCTGTTTTATTAATATTTATTTACTCCCCCGTTCTTCCCATCTTATCCCACTAGTATGCTAATTTTCGCACCTCCTTTTATCTGTCTTCACTAGAGACCATTTTTCAGACTTGGTGTCTACTTCTATCCACTCCCTTCCACTTTCGATTTTCTTTCCTTCGCCCATTTAGGTAGTTTCAACCTCTCCTTCTAAACCTACATATTCTCAATCTTTCTTTATTTAATTTTTCTTATTTGGTTTCCGTATATCCATTCCTATTGATTAGATAGAGGGTCATTCCTCAGTTCGTTGTTTCAATCAGCTTCGTTGGTTCCGTCAGTTATCTGTGCTATCCGTTTCTTATTACTGTTTCAGTATCCAACTATGTTATGTTATTGAGGCTTCCCCTTCTTTGTATGCACTAAATCCATCTGGTTCAAGTAAACCGGATCAATTAACTTAGGTTTTATCCTCCCTTACGTTAGATCCTACTAAATTCTCAGGTTGTCCCATTTGTGTTAGTTCGCAGTTAAACTTGTTTGACGATATTGTTTAAATTCAGTACCCATCCTAGTGATATTTCACCTACTAATCTCGCTAGTAATTCGTCCCCCATATTACAAGGATGCCTCTTTGCCACTAATGATAATAATCATAATAATAATAATATTATTTTTCCTACTAATGATAATAATCTTCATAATAATATTAATATTAATCTTCATAATAATATTATTATTAATATTAATATTAATTTTCATAATAATATTAATAACAATCTTCATAATAATAATACTAATAACAGCATCAGTCCCCGTTTTCCACTTATGGCAATAACCTAATTCTGGTGACACTCATGTTAGAGCCTTTCTATGATCTTTCCTTTCTTACTTCTTTTTTATCACCATTACCTCTCCATGATAGTAGTAGGCTAAAATTTTGTGTTCTTTCCCAGTTTAGATATTGTCTCGGTTTCCCTTATTGTAACTCCAATGGCTGAATTGAGTAGTTCCAGCTATCTTATCTTATCTTACTTATCGAAGTTTTATGTTTGAGTGGGTTTGTTTTCGTGTATGTGTATACACACACACACCCCCATAAAAATTTTGATAAAAATAGAGTTGTTTAAGTATGGTATATTTATAAGAGAAAAATATTTACTACCGGTGACAGACCGTATATAAATACAAGCATTGTGAACATATATATCAATATTGGAAATTGAAGTCTTTTTCAAGCTAGCCTAACAACTTCCTTTCACACTGAAAGAGGCTGTCGATATTCAAACCTACTACGTATGACCACACTGCTGATATACACACATATTTACATGCTTAACATTAATGCACCAATAAATTGTTTTTCGGGTATGTTATCTCGTTTTTCAAATTGCCATTTACTTGGTCATCACTGATAACATAACAATGCCTTCTCTATCGATGGAGTTTGGCTAGTTTTTAACTGTTTAATTCTTTTCATCTTTGTGTTGAAACGAAATAAATATTTTCGTGATCTTATGACATACTTACATTATATATTTTGAATAAATATTTTGTATATATATATATATATATATATATAACACATCACACAATAAACCCCGGTTTTAACTAATAAAACAACAGCCTTTAGGCAAAATTCATCTGTATTCATCAACATAGACCCCTTCTTGGGTGATACACTAATTCCAACGCTTCTCTAACAATTCTTGTAGTACGATTTGTCATTGGCCTCAAAATATGCCTCAGATCCTAATATCACTTCTTTACTAGAACCAAATATCTTTGCCTGGAACATTATTTTGGGGTCACATATATATATGTGTGTATATATAAAAACAGTATATCTCTATTCAAGCATTTTTCATTGAATAATATGGACTTTTTAGTCTATTTTTATAATAAACCTTTCTTGTTTTCTAATTAGATTCTTGATGTTAAGCTGAAATTAATAGAGAAAGGTGCCTTTGTTTTTGTTAACCCGTGTACTTTCAATCTCCTCCAAGATCATTCTTAGAGACGTACTGCAAAGACTATGTTCGTTGTAACAGTGATCTTTTAAGAAACGAGTGAACGCGCCGTGCTATAATTATTTAAAAATTGATATGGTGGTAGGTATGGTGGTTTGTCAATTATTTTTTTTTTGATTCCATGTTTTTATGTTTTTTATTTTTTTTTGCACATGTCCCTATATATGGGAGTTAAGTGTAGATAGATTAAAATGCAAAATGGTATTAAATGTTGATTATATATATATATATATATATATATATATATATATATATATATAATGTATGTATGTATTATGATAAAGAGAGAGATGGAAGTGAGCGAGAAACAAAGAGAGTGGAGATAATTGTCTCATGTCTTGTAATATCTCTAAAAATTGCATTATTACTAAATAATTTCCTTTGGGTATGAGTTTCCACGCAGATTGTAAAGACGTGTTTCATCCAGAAGTGAAATCTGATGTACAAAGCATTTATCAACTAAACTCATACAGAACAAATTTTAATGTAAATCACGTAGCACATCTATTCAATAAATAAGTAGGCATCAATAAACACAAACTGTGATTCGAATTTTTAGAAGCGCACACAGCACAGTATGGGAAAGAGTTTCTTAATCTGAAGTTGGGCTATTCAACACTATTTGTCACTGTTTCTTTCTTTGTCTTGTAACCGTCTAACAATATCCGCAGATGATATATAGAGAGTAAAGAACCCTTTCAAATGACTCCTGGACCCCGCAAAGGGTGAAAAACAGCATTATTGCAGCTTTTCGAAAAGACAACACAGAAAGAAATAATAATAGAAAAACTAATAATAAACTAAGAGAAAAATCATTCATTTTTCAAGTCGAAAGGACACATGAATCAAATACCCACAAAATAATAATAAATAAACAATAAGAAAGAAACAATATAAAAAAAACAAAAAAGACAGATAAGGATAAAATAATTCTGCTTTTTGCCCGATCAATAAATCACAAAGTACATTTTAACGACGATGGCCGCCGAAAATGTCCTTTGCATCTATATTCACTTTCAATTTCTTTTTCCCTCACTGTCCATTTTCCACACTCTGTGTCCCTCTCTTTCTCCCCACCTCTCTCTCTCTCTCTCTCTCTCTGTCTCTTTCTCTCCTGTCTTTTTTTCATGGGTTAAGAGTAGAAAGTGGCGGGAGAGGGAAACAAGAGCACAAACCGCTCCAGTGACATTCAAGAGGCAAATTGACTCGTCACCAAAGACATCAAAACAACACAAAAGTGTTTTGCTTGTCTCCCATTCTTCTTACATTCGCAGTAACTTTTTATAAGACATTTTTTCTTTATTCGTTACTTTTCTTTTGTCGATTATTTCCCCTGTGCTGTGACTACAATCTGATACCTTTCCATCTTTTTGTTCCTAATGCGGCTATTTTTCTTACACATACACGCGTATGTATGCACAGATCAGACACACACACACACACACACACACACACACACACACACACACACACACACACACATATATGAATGTGCGTATTGGTTTTATCCTCCCGAAGAAAGAATTTATAGTTCTAATCCGTTGATGAGATGACTATTCATGTGGCAGTAGTGTTAGGTTCAGTCAGTCAGCGATCATGTCTCTTTCGATTCTTAACTCACTAGGCATAAGATTCTTTACAGTAGATTGCCATTGCTTTCGACATTGGACTGGTTGCCAATAATGGCTATAGAACCCAATGAACCCATAGAACCCTAATTTCTGAAGGGAGAAGAGAAGGATTTATAGCTTTCCCAAATGCATTTGCGTGTAAGTGAATGCAATGAATTCAACTGGAATTCAAAATTGATTCTCTGAGTTCTCATCTCGAGCCGTTATCCATTACACCAGAACGCACATTGTTAGTATTCGCAAAATTCAAGTTTCATTAAATATATATATAAGCGAAAAACTGGTTGACAACGAAGGCTAAAGACACAATCTGCCCCGCTATTTAACCCATAGTTGTAGGAAGAAGAGATAGCGATACTTTCCCAAAAGTATTTTCGCGTAAATGTATGCAACTGGAATTCGAACTCGTCTCTACCGATTCCTCATTACGAGCCAATATCCATTACACCACAGCATACATCCTTATATACGGCGCGTGCAGAAAACTTTCCACCGTTATACTTGTTTCTTTAAATTAGAGAGTTAAGACAAAATAGAGACTTTTTTTTATTAAAAACAATTTTTATACTCTTACCATATAGTTTGCGTGTGTCGGCAATGTGTTTTCTATTAGTATTTGTTTTTCTGTAGATAAGTCTTTTTATCTGTCATCCAATCAGTTAAGTGACATATGTGATACACGCTTGGGTGATCATATCTTTCGAGATATGAAGGATAAGACAGAAAATTGCTACACACGCACAAGACGTTTGTTGATGCGTAATATTTGTTAATATTAAATAAAATATTCAATTTTCTTTTTATATAGATGAGTTTGGGTTTACTAATTATTACACATAAATATATATGTATATGCAATTGCAGCTGTCATCACCTGTTTTCTTAAATCCTCTTCTTTTATTATTTTCTCTCCTGTGTGTGAGAGAATATGACGAAAAAGTGTTTTATGAATATGACGAAAATAGTGTTTTTTCGTCTAAGTGAATAATTTCCTTCCTGGGGGTCAGACGATTAATATATATATATATATATATATATATATATATATATATATATATATATATATTTCTCTATATTTCTGAGATGATGAAGCATTTACAGTATTTACATTATTCGGACTATTGTCCTCATCTTTGTTGCAATTTGTACGACGCTTCGGTCGTTGTACGCTCCGGCCTTCTTCAGATGCTAGGAATTTCGAACCGAACACTTTCTTACAATCACTGGGGTATATGAACTTCATTTCTGCGTAGTAGTGCCTCTTTTAGTAGTCATGAGTTATTTACCTTGTTCCCCACTGCTGTAGCCTGGTATTGAACTCACAATTCTTTAGGTCAAGTCACAGGAACTAACCAACGTTTATATCCACTTCGCCATGTCTCCTTAAGAACAACTGAATTTTGGGGATTTATAAGCCATTTTCAGTAACCCATTTTACCAGAGTTCATATTGCAATTTTTTCATGTTAATGGTTTTCTCTTTAATTTTTTTTTTATCAGAGCTCATATTTCAATTTTGACACTAAGGATTTTCTCTGGCATTCCGTATTACTGGTTCGTATATTGTGTTCATCTCTATGTTTGGCCTAGTATATATGCAGATTCCTTCATTTTACGTAGTTTCCAGTGGCGATGTCTATTATTTCAACTTCATCCCCTAGGGGGCGGTGATCCCCTTTCCCTCTCCACATGTGGTCAGTTACGCCTGATTTTTCTATCTCTCCTCGTGTTAAAACTTAGCGTTGTTCTTGTAGACTTACTCTAAGGGGGCGGCCTAATTCTCCTTTATATTTCTTTCCACAGCTACATGGAATGGTATACACACAGTCCTTAGTCATTTCCTCCTCTGTTAGGGTCTTACGCGGAAGAGGTATTTGCGAAGTGTAGAACCACTTCTGAAGATCGTCCTGACGTTATATGGAACACAGACCCTCAGTATTTTCTCTGATAACCCCTTTACATAGGGTAGACAGACCGAGGCAGTTTTCTGAGAGTTGTTATCCTCGTGCACCCTTCCTTCCATGAATGTTGGAGTTGTTGTACCCTGGATAATTGTTTCGTTGTAGGGTACTGATTACACTGACAATTTCTTGTTCGTATGACTCTGGATCGCCGCTTATGACTTTTGCTCTATGTTGAAAGCACCGGACGATCCCTTTCTTTACATTGTATGGGTGTTGGAATTTGAAGTTGAGGTATTGTCCGGTGAATGTTGGCTTGCGGTATACAGATGTCTTGAACTACACCTGTGTTCGAGTTATCAGCACATCCAGGAATGCCTGTTTGTTGTCACTCTCTTTTTCCATAGTGAACTTAATCGATCATCTTATTGAGTTCACATGGTCCAGTAGCGTCTGGACCTCTTCCAGGTGTGGACAGAGTAGGAAGGTGTCATCAACGTATCTCGGACATAGATTTGGCTTTCGAACTGTGTATTTATATATATATATATATATATATATATATATATATATATATATATATATATTAATTAAGCTTTCACTGATTTTTCATGAAAAGTAATCTTTTTTTACAAAATTTTGGAGGAAACATGTCACTGGAATATTTTACACTCTTTGGTCATTAGTTTTCCCATCATTCTGGCTGCATTTAATATTCACGTAAAAAAACAGGTCTTTAGAGACTAACCCATGAGGTGAAACATTTATTTTGCATCTTCATAAGAATGAAAGTGCTACTCAGCCAAGCTATGTGCTATCGATCGGAACAAGTGATAATCAGACGTGGCAATGACCCGTAAATACGGCGGGTGGGGTTGGACGTAATATTTAAGCGTTTCCGAGTAAGTTTTCACCTGTTTTGCAACATGTAGCCTAGTGTTGTCATGTTGCAAAATCAATTTGTCGTGTCTCTGCTAGTGCAGCGGCCGTTTTCCTTCAATGCTCGGATAAAATGCATTAATCATGGTCGATAGCGTCCTTCTCCAATGGTTTCGTTCGATTTCCCGTTCGCTCTGCGTTTGTGAAAGCTATAAAATTCAGTAGGCAAAATATTTAAAAAGTTGAAATTTGACTCCGGAAAGTAATATTTACTCGTAGCTAGTTGTACGCTGCATGCTCAAGAGTAAGAATTTATTCACCGCCGTTAAAAGTGAAAAAAGAAAAATATATATTTTCTTTAAAAAGTATTTTCCACCATGAAGTCCTGTAAAATTAAATTAAGTTGAAGTAAAAAAAAAATATTAAAAACCGAAGTAGGGATTTTGCCAATATATTTACAAAAAACCCTTATTCAAACTTCATCAATTTGTTTGTGAAAATAAACGAAACTCACCGTTTATAAATCTCAACAAAAAATGTTAGCAATAACGTGAAAAATACTAAATAGTGCGAGGATATAAACACGCTGACGCGTACTACCGAACAATTAGAGTTTATTTATATTAGTTGCATAGTAAAACCCTTCCAGGACTCAAATGATTTGATTAACCCTAATCAAACAAAAACATTGCTATAAATTGGGTTCCAACCACCATTATATGTATGTATCAGTGTTTATGTGCTGTAACGAGTAACGGTATTTAGAATCGAGTCTATTGTTATGAAGTGAAGAGTGAGATGGCTATTCACTTAGAATACTTAGAGGACAGATGAATTTCAAAATAAGTGCTTTAGAGTGAACGTTGTCGAGGGCAAGCCTCCGCAGTTCAAGACGCATAAAACTCCCTGAAGGATACACTTAAGAAGGCCAACATATAACACTGGTTTTTTTGGAAGATTATGCGACTGAATAGTCTAAAAGAGTCTTTCACATATAAAGGTACTAAAGGTAGAATGTCGGTGTGTATGGCTTGAATAATCACGCACGCCATCACAACAACACTGATAGAATACAGTCTGTTTACGATAGAATACAGTCAGATTTCGCTTGCAATCTATTCAATAAAGTGTACAGTCCAGCGGGTGAACTTGCAGGATATTGCAACTCAAAGCATTGTATTATAGATGCAGTAAGTGATACATTTTCTTTCAAGTATATGCAGTTTAAAGTGTAGCCCACTCGCTGGACCACAACTGCGACAATGAAATAAAACAAATAAAATCATGAATGTGTTTTTATTCTGAAACTACTTGAGTTTCCAAAACTTATATCGCTATCCTTATATATATATATATATATATATATATATATATATATATATATATATATATATATATATATTATCCTACGTCTATAGCACGACTCTGAGTTTCATACAATCATCAGGTGTATATTATGAACTCACAGTTCTGGGATTTGAATGTCTGGTTCTTGAGATATATGCATGAGAACCTTTATATGTGTGAGAGCATATGCATATCTACACATACACATACATACATATATACATACGTATCTTTCCACCTCTCCCTGTCACTCTCTTTATACATGCATACATACAAGGATACAAAGGAAATGTAAATTGAGGCGAAATCATTATAGTAACCACATTCTTTCAAATAAAAGGAGATCGATAGATGTAACAGAATTCTAAAGAGAATCTTGTGCAGTCTCGCTTACTTTCAATTTCTTTTCTTTCTATTCCAATGCCAAGGCGAAATAAGGAAAATGCACGTGAGTGACAATTAATTTATATTAGGATGGGTAAGTTAATGACTTATCAACACTTTTAGAAATATCTGATATCGAATATCATCGGCCAAACAATATATATATATATATATATATATATATATATATACACGTGTGTACACCTACCATAAAAAATTACTGCAAAATATTTGAGTATATTATACATGTATATATAACAGTCTTTGAATATATATATATTTTAACTTTTTAATGTATTCAAACTCTTCAATCGCCTTAATTTTGAAATAAATAAAAAAAGTTGGCCAATACTTGGATGAAGAATTTCATGTGCAAATTGGCAATGTCTCTCGATTAATGAAATCGGAAGCATGTACAGACTGCTCTAACCAGCCTGTTAACATAATCAAACACATTCCTGAAGGAATGGAACACAGATTATCTAAAAGTTTCGCTCACAAAATAATTTACGATGAAAGACAAGAAATACTAAAAAAGGGCTTTCAATGGAAATGGCCTTAAAATGGATTAGAATATAAACCTCAAATGTGGCGAGGAAACGAAATATTATTTGGTACGACATAACTTTTGATTTAGAACTAAAGTCTAAAATAGGAAAATATTTTTAGAATTCATTAAACTCTTCCCTAAAAAACTCGGAATTACACAAAATATGCAATAGAAATACAGCTAAATTAAGTTACAGCTGCACTTGCAATTTAGGAATTTACATAAAGAGACAAAAGTCCAAAAATTTAAAAATAACGTGCAACAAAATATCATTAAAAAAAATGTAACCAAATATAAACGCAAATACCCGCTTAACAAAATTTGTAAAACCGAAGGTGATATTTTCAAAGAGATTCCAGATACAAATGGATTGAAAAAAATATGTATAGGAATCACTAAATAATTACGCTCATATTCACCAGATTAAGTACAATTTTCCTCTTTGCTCTCTTTATATATATATATATATATATATATATATATGGAGAGAGAGTGGGAAAAAGAGGCTCATATCTATTTATCTATCTATATATTCATATTCATCCGCAGACAGTCCTGTTTCGCTGTGTAACAGCTCATCAGTACAGTTAGACATCCGATTGCTTCTACCCAGGATTGAAACCTGACAATTAACATCAGCATTTGATATAAGTTAAATATTGCCACTTAGCTGATTAATGCATCCACTTCCAGATTTTATCAGCGGATTTTTCCGTTCATTCTTCTGTGCTATTTTGCAATATACTGTTAATATTTTCAAAATTTCTTCACATTGTCGTAGTTTGTTTGTATATTTGTTTAGATATTTATATATGCATTATGAGAAAATGAAACATTTTCAAGAACGAAGTTCATTGAAATAATGCAAATTATTTTGGTTATTTATTTAATAGACAAATTACGTAAAAATTTTATTTATGTTTGTTTTTCTTATATTTTTGCGAGGGAAGTAGTGAGAAGTTTTATCCGTATTTCAACACTGGCAGATTTCATTTATTCAAAACATTAAAAATTCACGGATGTGTAGGACTAAGAGCTATTTCATGTTCGCTGGCAGCCGACTGTCATGCCTGCTTAAGCAAAAAGACGCTCAATTGGGTGGGATGTCGAACAGACAGTGACAAACGGTAAACTATCAATTGTCACCAACGACAGCGTATGCATTGAATATTTCCGAGATGCTTCAAACAATACGCACATTGTACGGTACTGACCTAAGTACACGAAGAGATAACTGGAAACCAGAAAATAAGAGTGATAATGATAAAAAAATGTAGTACATATTCATGCTTATACATACACAAACTCTTTATTTTCTCTCCATTGAGCACTATGAATGAATGGTAGACTTTAAAAAAAAGTAGCTACTCACATATCTACGCATCGTTCATTCAGTAATGTATTTGAATACTTCGACTACTGGCGTGTGTTTATATTGCACATAACACGCTAAATTCTGCCTTCCTCTTCCGAGCACCAATAGGTGCAGATATCATGGATCGAACACGTGGGCAATGATGAAGTTTTGAAAAGAATGGAAAGTATCAGGAAAAGACTGTAAAGTTCCTAGGACATGCAATGACGAAGGAGGGCGAGGAGAATCTGATAGTAATAGGCCAGATAGAGAGAAAAAGAGAAAAAAAAGAAAGCAGCATGTAACATACTTGACAGTCTAAGCAGGTGAATGGCAGAGCGGGGGTTGCGTGGTGTAACAGGGAAAGCATGCGAAGAGCTAACAGAGATAGGGAGACGTGGAATGCCATGATCACCTATGCCTAGAAAGGACCAGGCACATAGAAGAAGAAAAAAACAAAGCTCATATGAGATATATGGATCATCTTTTACAATGTTTTGTGTCGTATGGTTTAGTCTTAATTTGGGGGTCATCAGCTACGGATATTTTGTAGAAAATGTTTGTTTCCTCCAGAAAATAATTCCAATACTGAACTTAGCAAATGTCTTAGAGTACTCACAGCTTTCGCACCATATTGATAAGCGGTACATACCTTGTTTTGTATGTTATATTTTTTCTTAGTTTATTTTGTTTGTTTTTTTTTGTTTTTTTTTCAAATGAAAAAATGGACATTCTTTTTCTCTATTATAATATCATATAAAAAGACGATATTGCGAAATATCACATTTCGGTATATGTACGTATAGTTCGAATTCTAGTTGAATTCTTTTCATTCACTTACACAAATACCCTTGGGAAAGTTATTAATCCGTCTCTTCCCTTCAGTTATGGGTTAAATAATAAGACAGATTGGCTTCTATAGCCTTGACTTGCAACCAGTCTACCGCAGAAAGTAATGGCAACCTTTTGTGGGATAATCTTCTGCTCAGTCAGTCATGTCTCTTTCGAGACATGATCGCCCAAAGCGCGTATCACGCACGGAATTCAACCGATGTATATCTGTCATAATTTTTTGTCGCTTGTTAAAGCATGTGTTCAAATGCCACTATTTGAAAGAAGTAATTAACTTTTGCACCAAACCAATATCTATCTATCTGAATGTGGTATATATATATATATATATATATATATATATATATATATAACAGGCTAAAATCCGCCTTCCTCTACCAAGCACCCGTAGCTCAGAGGTAAATTTTTAAATAACTATATGGAACGAAAATTCCCTGAGGAAAACACAGCTAACCCAATTTAAAAACCATCCTGTAACCGAAGATGCTACTGTGTATTCTGTGAAAGTGAAAAGGCATTATGATAGATGTTAAGGCAGATATCTACTGTTCGCAAATGTACCGATTAAAAGGCAGCATTTAATTAAACAGCGACCAATCGGAATTTTAAAAAAAACCTCATATTACTTTAATGACCTACAGAAATTGATGCTTACTTCACTTGAACTTGTACCTTCGGATTTACCCATTTTCATCTCTAAGAACCTCTCCAAAAGCGAAGAACTTCAATATTTAGGAAGTATGCAAAACCATTTAGATCGATTCATCACCAGACAAATGTCAAATTTTGGGAGAACGATATCATGAAGATCACGAACGATATCAGAGCAAAATGGCAATTTAGTTGTTGAATAGATCTATATGACAATATTTTAGATGAGCGTCGTAGTACTGGAAATATCAGCGCTGAGCAAGAAATCAGAAAGCCAAGTTAGAATTCCAATAGAATATGTTGCATTTACTTGTGCGCTTGAGAAAGGTATTAATCACTTTCTTCTCCCTCAAGCTTGAACGAAATAGCAAGAGAGATTGGGTTCTATAGCCTTGGTTGGCAACCAGTCTACCACAGAAAGTAATGGCAACGTAATGCGGGAAAATATTCTGCGCAGTTAAACATGTCTCTTTCTAAATATAATCGCCCAAGCGTGTATCACATATGGCACTTAACTGACTTAAATATTGTCTTTGAAATTTACTTAAATTTCAGGCTACATTTCGTTCAGCCTAATACACACAAACGCTTATATATATATATATATATATATATATAGTAGCTGTAAGTAATCCAAGTTGATCTTAGTAGTATAATATCAAACATGTTTAAATTAATAAAAATGATTTTAAAAAGTGCTCAATGTATGTAATTACAGAGCAAGTATTTATTAACAATAAATTTCGAATTACTACACTTGAAGAATATTTCGGCAGACGAAGATTATTCTCTGTATGAGGTGATTTACAATTTATTGTAATATATATATATATATATATATATATATATATATACATGAATGTATGTATTAGTCATCTACATACAAGCCTTTTTCGCTGTATCACAGCTGATATATTTAAAATTTATAAGATAAAGATATTATAATATCACTATAAAAGTAACCATTTTATTTCGACACTATCCTTGTCTTATCAAGTGATCACCTGATAAGACACGGATAATGTCGAAAGAAAATGACTACTTTTGTAGTAAAATTATAACATAAATATTTCATAAATTTTAAATAAATATTATTAGCTCTACTTTGTACTGAGCACTTTTTTAAGAATAGTGTTTCGTTGGATACGGAATATTATTTCATCCATAGCTACGCTATACTGATATATATATATATATATATATATATATATATATATATATATAATCATAATTAGCAGCAGCATTAAAGTTAGGTCTAAGGCTTTAAGTTCAGTACAAATAATAGTCTATTTGATTTGTGAATTTGCTGATTATAGTTTGAATCAGTAAAATGGGCACTATGCAATTGGACTCATTTGGAAAAGGATGAAGAATAATTCAAAAGTACAAAAAATAATAGCCAGTCGATATAATAATAATAATAATAATAATAATAATAATAATAATAATAATAATAATAAAGAGATTTTACAGGGAAATAGGTAAAAAAAGAATTGAAGTGACAGTAACCCCCAGTATGGAAGAAGTCACACAGTTCTGGGAAAAGATATGGGCTTGCCCTAAAGAACTTAGCAAGGAAGTACATTGGATTACGCAAGAGACAGAACGAATGAAAAATAAACCCGAACAGACATGGTCTGGAATTACAGAAGATGATGTTAAATGTGCACTAAAAAAAACACACAATTGGAAATTCCCAGGCATAGATAAAATTCCTAACTTTTGGCTATATTATTTAAGCGCATCACATAAAAAATTAGCCAAAGAACTTCAAGAAATGGTTAAAATTCCTGCATGGATGACAAAAGGAATTACATTTCTTCTTCCCAAGAATGATGAAACAAACAACCCGAAAAACTACAGACCAATTACATGTCTTCCGACAACATATAAACTACTAACATCTATTTTAACAAAACAAACATATTTATTCTTAGAAAGAAATGACATAATACCGCTTGAACAAAAAGGGTGCAAACGTGGCTGTTATGGCTGTAAAGACCAATTGCTAATTAACAAAATGATCCTGGAAAAATGCTACAATACAAAGAAAAATCTTAGTACTGCCTGGATAGACTACCGAAAGGCATTCGATAGTGTGCCACATGAATGGATTTTAAAGACTTTAAATATATACAAGATATCGCCCGTCATCATCAATTTCATCAAACATTGCATGTCTATATGGAAAACAACCCTTTACCTCAATCATATAAATGGAACCTATAAGTCTGATGAAATAAACCTCAAAAGAGGTATATTTCAAGGTGATTCTTTATCTCCCTTATTATTCTGCATATCATTAATAGCACTAACCAGTCAACTTAACAAGACAGAATGTGGTTATAAAATAGGACAAAAGAAAATAAGCCATCTATTTTACATGGATGACTTGAAGTTATATGCTAAGAATGATAATGAACTGGAAGGTCTTCTGCAAACTGTAAAATGCTTCAGCGAAGACATTGGAATGAAATTTAATTTGAATAAATGTGCTAAAGCTACAGTTTTACGTGGATCAATACAAGAAACATCCTCAATTAGCCTAGACCCTGCTGTAACAATAAAAGAATTGAAACCAGAAGAAGCTTATAAATACCTAGGTGTAAATGAGAAAAAAATGAAAGAAATAGTGCGTAAAGAGTACTATAGAAGGCTACGAATGATATTAAAAACTGAATTAAATTCACAGAACAGAGTTATGGCCATTAATAGCCTTGCAATCCCAGTTGTCCAATATAGCTTTAACATCTTAAACTGGACTCTAAACGACATCAGGCGAATGGATGCTAAAACAAGAAAGCTTCTTTCTAAGCATAAGATGCATCATCCAAAGGCTAATGTAGATCGTCTATACATACCCCGTAAAGAAGGTGGAAGAGGTCTTATTCAGCTGGAATTGTCATACAAGACAACAACTATTGGCTTACTAACATACATAGAAACAACAAAGGATTGGATGTTACAATTAGTAAGGCAACATGAAGAAAGAAAGAAAAAATATTCAATAATAAAAGAAGGCAGTAAATTCAAACAAGATTTACAGTTAGTAGATTCTGTAGAAAAGCAAAACAGTAGCCAAGAACCAACTATTGCGGCAAAAAATATGAAAATGAAAGCCAAAGATAAAGCTCTGGAAAAGATGAAACAGCGCTGGCAAGACAAACCTCTGCATGGCCAATATCCAGTACGTGCCAATAAATCCAATGTTGATAAAGTTAATACTCATCGATGGTTACGTGCATCTGGATTAAAGTCTGAAACTGAAGGATTTATACTTGCAGCACAAGACCAAAGTCTTTTCACGAGAAACTTTCAGGCAAATATTATGCATAATAATATGGATCCAAAATGCAGGTTTTGTGATAAACACCAAGAAACAATAGACCACCTAATCTCAGGCTGTTCTGTGCTTGCCCCAAATGAATATAAAAATCGCCACGATAGAGTTAGGCAATTGGGCAATGTGCAAACATTATGGAAAATCTGTAAACAAACACTGGTATGAACATCATCCAGCACCGGTTACAGAAATAGAAGATGTAACCATTCTATGGGATTACACCATCTACACAGACAGAAAAATTGAAGCAAACAGGCCAGACATTATTGTTAAAAACCAGAAGGAGAAAACTTGTCTATTAATTGATATGGCTTGTCCAGCGGATTGTAACATAGCAATCAAGGAATTCGAAAAACTGTCAAAATATAAAGACCTGGAAATTGAAATAGAAAAAATGTGGAAATTGAAAACAAGAGTTGTGCCAGTGATAGTAGATGCACTTGGAATGATAAAAAATGGAACAAAGCAACACATTGAAAGAATCCCTGGAAACCCCAGCTTAAGAGATATACAAAAAATTGTCTTATTAAGTACAGCTCACACACTAAGGAAAACTTTATCTATGTAATGCTGGGGATGATAGGGAAGATAGAAAAACATGAAATGGAGCCATAACAACACGCCACTACCTGCCTTAGGTCTCCCCGCAGACTTGGTTGGTAGTGAGACCAAAGCAGAAATCGAAATATTATGAAAAATGACATAATAATAATAATAATAATAATAATAATAATAATAATAATAATAAGAAGAAGAAGAAGAAGAAGAAGAAGAAGAAGAATCACAGAAGAGGATGTTAAATGTGCACTGAAAAAAGCATCCAATTGGAAATTTCCAGTTATAGATAAAATTCCTCACTTTTGACTATATTGTTTAAATACAGCACATAAAAACTAGCCAAAAACTTCAAGAAATGGTGAACGATCCCACTAAAATTCCTGCCTGGATGACCAAAAGAATTACAATTCTTCTACCCAAGAATAGTGACACAAACAACCCGAAAAACTACAGATCAATTACATGCCTTCCGACAACATATAAACTATTAACATCTTTTTTAACAAAACAGACACATTTATACTTGGAAAGAAATGACATGTTACCTCTTGAACAAAAAGGGTGCAAACGTGGCTGTTACGGATGTAAAGACCAATTGCTTATTTAAAAAAATGATCCTGGAAAACTGCTAAAATACAAAGAAAAATCTTGTTACTGCCTGGATAGATTATCGTAAAGTATTCCATAGTGTGCCACATTCCTGGATTTTAAAGACTTTAAATATATACAAGATATCACCCGTCGTCATCAATTTCATCAAACAATGCATGTCGATATGAAAAACAACCCTTTACCTATAAGTCCAATGAAATAAACATCAAAAGAGGTATATTTCAAGGTGATTCCTTGTCTCACTTACTATTCTGCATATCATTAATAGCACTAACCAGTCAACTTAACAAGAAAGAATGTGGTTATAAAATAGCTCAAAAGAAAATAAGCCATCTATTTTACATGGATGACTTAAAGTTGTATGCTAAGAATGATAACGAGCTGGAAGGTCTTCTGCAAACTGTAAAATGCTTCAGCAAAGACATTGGAATGAAATTCAATTTGAATAAATGTGCTAAAGCTACAGTTTTACGTGGATTAATACAACAAGCATCCTCAATTAGCTTAGCCATTGCTGTAACAATAAAAGACTTTGAGCAAGAAGAAGCTTATAAGTACCTAGGTGCAAATGAGAGTGAAAATATTCACTATAAAAAATGAAAGAAATAGTGCGTAAAATGTGCTATAGAAAGGATGATATTAAATGTTATTAAAAACTGAATTAAATCTCAGAAAAAAATTATGGCCATTAATAACCTTTGCCATCCCAGTGGTCCAATATAGCTTCAATATCTTTAACTTAACTCTAAACTACATCAGACGAATGGATTCTAAGAAAAGAAAGCTTCTTTCTAAGCATAAGATTCATTATCCAAAGGCTAATGTAGACCGTCTGTACATACTCCGTAAAGAAGTTTGAAGAGGTCATATTTATCTAGAATTGTCATACAAGACAACAATTATTGGCTTACTAACATACATGGAAACAACAAAGGACTAGATGATACAATTAGTAAGGCAACATGAAGAAAGAAAGAAAAAATATTCAATAATAAAAGAAGGCAGTAAATACAAACAAGATATACAGTTAGTAGATTCTGTAGAAAATAAAACAGAAGCTAAAAGTTAATACTCATCGATGGTTACGTGCATCTGGATTAAAGTCTGAGACTGAAGGCTTTATTCTTGGAGCGGAAGATCAAAGTCCTTTCATTAGAATCTTTCAGGCAAATATTATGCATAATAATATGGATCCAAAATGCAGGTTTTCTGATAAACACCAAGAAACATTAGACCATCTAATCTCAGGCTGTTCTGTACTTGACCCAAATGAATGCAAAAATCGTCACGATAGAGTGGGGCAATATTTACATTGGACAATGTGCAAACACTATGGAAAATCTGTAAACAAACACTGGTATGAACATCACCCAGCACCGGTTACAGAAATAGAAGATGTCACCATTCTATAGGATCACACCGTTTACATATTTAAAAAAAATTGTAGCAAATAGGCCGGATATTATTGTTAAAAAACAGAAAGAAAAAACTTCTCTATTAATTGATATGGCTTGGACCTGGAAATTGAAATAGAAAAATGTGGAAATTGAAAACAAGAGTCGTGCCAGTGATAGTAGGTGCACTTGGAATGATAAAAAATGGAACAAATCAACACATTGAAAGAATTCCAGGAAACTCCAACTTAAGAGATTTTAAAAAATTGTCTTGTTAAATACATCCCACACATTAAGGAAAACTTTGTCTATGTAATGCTGGGGGTGATACAGGAGATAGAAAAAACATTAAATGGAGTCATAACAATACGCCACGACTTGCCTTAGGTCTTCCCGCAGACTTGGTTGGAAGTGCGACCATAGCAGAAATCGAAATATAATGAAAAATGACATAATAATAATAATAATAATAATAATAATAATAATAATAATAATAATAATAACAACAATAATAATATTTAGTTAATACTTTTGAATTGTTTTGTTTTGTTTTCGGCGTTAGCATTTCTCTATTTGTGAAATAATCCTCCATTACTAGAATTTACTCAGCTGTGAAAGATGTAATAAGTCTTACGAAATGTGTCCAGATCAAACTTAACATGTAAATATATCTTTGCCAAGTTATATTACAGCAAGCTGATTGAAATCATTCAATAGTTAATGAGCCTAAGTTTAATGTGGAATGATACTGACATACTATCAGGTCGGTGTAAAGATTTTTTCCGATTTAAAATTACATCTTGAAAATGAAAAACTGTGTTTTTGAAAATCTTTATTCATAAAAATAACGACCTTCGCTCTCTATAACCTGATTCCATTTGCTCAACATGATCTTTTTGGGATGGAGTCCTGTTGAACTGGTCTTTCTCCTCCGTTTATCCACTATCGCCGACGTTTAACGTTATGGTAGAGAATCCATTTCTCATCACGTGTAACAAACATACCCAGAAATGATGTTTGAAGGTGTCGTGAAAGCAAAGATTTGCAACAAGAAACGGGTTGCATTTGCATTGGAACCTCTGTGAAACTTGGTAGAGCATGGCTAATGTACTCTTTAGATGGAAAGAATATGGGTGAGAATATTGCAGAAAAATATGAATGATGCTTCAATAATCTGAAAGAAAATTTATAAATTATTCATGGTGATATGTTTAAGTAATAACAATATTCATAAAATAAATTACAATGATTTGAAATGCCCGTTTTACAAACTGGCAAAAACTTTTGCACCGACCTAATATTATAGCAACTAGTGTATATATAAACACGTGAACCTCCTTATCAAAATGCTTGATACCATCGTTCGCCACTATTTAAAGTTATATTTGCTAGTAATTAAAAAATTGCAAGGATATTTTAGCAACATTTGAAAACACGCGCAGACCAAACTAAGCGCAGATTCTGTTAATTTGCGCTAGGTTTAGTCTGCCTCAATGATAAACATGTTGATCCTTCAGAAGAAATAAGCTCCCAGTTTGTTTTACTAACCTCAAATTATTGTTGAGAGGCCCATTTTATTTATATGAAATCACTTCATGTCTTTCTTTTAATTAATAAATAATTCAGTATAATTTTTCTTTATTTTTAAGTTTGAAGGATGAAATCGCCAAAACGATTTGGAAGCCCCATTTTGAAACTGGAAAAAAAACTCTATAGGAGACCGTTCCAGCTGACTGGACTACTCGACCTGAAATTATTTTTAACTGGTAACAACATTTAAGCGCATCTGTTGCTTGTATAAACTCTGACACAGATCACGTCTATTAGGCTGTGAGTCATGTACATGGTATACTTATTAACACGATGGGCTTCGTATATGTGCATCACTAAATAATAACAATTGGTACGTCAACAGTAATGGTTAAAAACATCAAGCAAAAGTCGTGAAATAAGGATCTTACGTGACCGATAAGAGCACATAACGCTGATGCTAATAAAAGTATATCCTAGAGATCTAGATTGCAAGCAGAAGCAGATGAATACATCAAAATTTCAAAAATTCTAACAAGATGCTACCAGTTATATAGGTTAAGTGCACATCAAAAATAAAATATCATTTTTCATACAAACGCTGAGAAAGCTATTTAGCATGTAATACGTAGGTACTCTTTCGTGGCCTCACGTCCTCAGAAAAATCCTTTTAATGTAATATTCATAATACTAGGTAAAGACATTTTTTTAGTATTTCAAACTTTAATAAATAATTCAAACAAATTACACACGTAAAGCGTTTATTTGTTAATATAAATCCCAAAATATTCTATGTCTGTCGACATCGTTGTGACAAAAGCCCAATTTCAATTTTATAACTGGTTTAGAGGCAAGAAACTGCCTGGCACAGGGTTTTAACTTCATCCACATTAGTGAACTTCCGTCTGAACAGGAGACAAGCCATGTTTTAAAGGATGTAGTAATCTCATGGTCTACGGTCTGAACTATCAACAGCTCTGCAGATAACTCAAGTTTGCGCTTGGTCACATTAACAGTTTGTGCTGGAGAGCTACCATGCTGTAAAAGTGAGCGTTTTCAATTGATCAGTGCCGCATAGTGGTGTTTCAAAGTATAATATATTCCCTGCGGTTGTGCCTGAAGGCCAACGTTCACAGCGTTACCATCTCGGACACGCTCAAAGTGCAACACACCCTCAAAATTTACCCAAACACACAACAGGAAGTTCTGTTTAAACTGACCTTGTTTGAAGCCTGTCCGACAGGAATACACTAACTTCTTTTAGGATTAAGAAAATAGATCCATTTTTATTCCCTGTTAAGTTCGAATGCTAAGAACAAGCATCTTGTCTATTTTAGCAGTAGCTTGTAAATTGTTCATTTCATGTGGAAGTTTACAACTTTGTTCACAAGATTGTGGTTATCACTATCAGCGTTATGTGCTCTTATCGGTTACATAAGATCCTTATTTCACGCTTTTTGCTTGATGTTTTTAACCATTACTGTTGACGTATCAATTGTTATTATTTAGTGATGCACATATACGAAGCACATTATACCCACCGTGTAAACAAGTATACCATATACATGACTCACAGCCTAATAGATGTATGGCAGTTTGTTAAGGACCAACTTCGGTCGAAAATGTACGTGTGTTTTTGCTTCTTATTCAACCATTGTAAGCAAAGCGTTATATTTTACAAAAGAGCCTTGCTGTGTTTTCGATTCTGATGTAACCTTTTTTGAACCAGTTATTTTTGCTGCACATTTGTCGACAGTTACAGTGCTTTCCATATTATTATCTGCTTTTTCCGCTTTCCTTATGCTTTTCTCAGGGGTAGCATAAAATGGATCTTATGAAAATTTTCCCCTTTCATTATCGAAGCTGTAAAACAAAGAATAAATAATTAATGTTTATATGTTATATATGAAAATAAAGAATAAACAATTAAAGATATAACACTGAGTAAATTCAAAAAAATACTTAAATGTCGAAGAAAAATCATACTTTACCCCAGTTTTCAAATAAAAGATTTGATAAACGATTTTATCCAACAGCAAGTCAGGAAAACTTTTCAACAATAATGATTCCCTCCAATCTGTTTGTTATTCTAATTTTTGTTAAATAATCCAATGTAATTTTTGCTTCGTTATATATTAATCAAATTCCTTAAAGTTTTACAATTTTCATAGTCATTTATTTTTAATTACATAAAATTTTCATTAATAAACTATTTAATTTTTGTAACTAAATATGAAGAATACAAAAGATAGTTACAAAACAATATAACACAAAATGTTTGATTAGAAAATAAAGTAAAATTAAAATTCCGCTGGTATTTTGCTTAAAATCATAAAAGTTTTTCGCATGAATAGATTTTAATTACAAATATGAAATTTTCGAGTCATTTCAGCAATATATAGATCAATTTACTTCCACATTTTTTCTTTACTGCATAACATACAAAAAATATGAAAAAGATCATTTTTTAACAACGGCTAGTACATTATATAATTTAATTATTCAAAGCAAAGGTATATGTTGTACATTACACAATCATAAATTAAAAAGTTTAAATCCTATTACTTCAGTTAGATTGGTTAATAAGAGACGCGTAGAGAAATGAACACTTTTTTTGAGGTGGGGGCATTACAATCGCTTACAAACTGACTGGGGAAAAATAGTAAAAAAAAGACTAAGTTTTCCGGAAATAAAGAACTATTTAATATTTAAAAAAAAATCCTTCTTAAGACAAAGGCTTTATGTTCCCTTCACATTACTTGCCTTTGGACTTTACTAACATATCCTATAATTTTATGCATGTTGGAAAAAAAATATCTCGCTAAGTTTTACTTAATTTCATCAGTATCATTTCAAAAAATATTTTCACTTTGGAAAAGTGTCAGAAATGGCAGGAAGACAGATATGGACAGTTGGAAATTGCCAAACCAAAGTCATCACAAGTTTTGCCATCAAAAAACAAAGAAAATGAAAGCATGACTTGTTTATTGTGAACGTTAATGTTACACGGTAAGCAAGCTTACTCCATATCGTCTCATTGCAGAATGAATAACCTCACAGAAGAGTATCTGCTCATATACGTGTGGCAAGATTACAACTGATAATTCTACAATGTATTTCATTTCATTTTATTAATTACTTCAGTGCAAGCAAGACAGGAATGCAACCTTAGGCAGGCGATTACATGGAGTGAAAGTGAGAGAAAAAACTGATTATAGAGAGTATTGAAGAATGAACAAAAGATGAACGAGATTCAAGAACATTTAGTCGAGGAACGAAGAAAAATGCTCGTCAGAGCTGTTGCCATGGAAATATTTGTAGAAAAAACAGGGAAGCCACGTGACGATTCTAAGTCAGGATCTATTGGCATTTGGTCAAAATACTTGCGATAAATATCAGTAGCTCCAGACCAGATATGGCAGAAGTATTCAATGCATGGGCAAATGCTAGAATTGTAAATGTGCATAACAAACTCTGACGAGAAAAAGATTGGCACGATACAGTAACCCTACATTCCTTGCAGTAAATGTAGCTTTTGACTCGATGTAGCTCCATTTCAAGTCAGTTAAAACGTGAGGTTAAGAACGCGCAGTGTGTTGCTCTTCAAGAGTCTTGCGTCATTCTTGCAGTTGGAAAGCATTTAAGACTGCACAACCGGTTCTCTAGCTATTCAAATTCTTCTGGACAGACATCGAATATATCCATTCCTCGGCAAGGCAAAAAACGACTGCAATCATTTAAGTACACTCACCCCTTCAACAGTAGATAATTACTGGTACATTTTAGAACACTATCTTATCAAGTGTTAAGGGACTTCCATTAAAGAAACCTAGCTATATTTATATACAACGTGACATTTTTCCTGACAACTTAACAGCGAGAAACAAAATAACGAAATCAGACGATTTATAAAAACACATCGGAAAACAGCTTTTTTTCAAATTTAGGTTCAAATCATTTATTTCTAGTCATAGACATTAAACGAGGTAAAATTTAAAGTTTTCTTTTCTTTTCTCGTAAAAGGTTTTTTTATTTGTTTTATCTATTATTTGGTCGTATTCTTTCATTTTTTTCCTTTTATTATCGCTTCCCATTGGCAATATCTGTTTGTCCCTCCTGTTATCTCCGCCTAAATTTTTATTAAAGCGAATAAAACCGTGGCGTTCAACACATTCACAGACACAGAAAATTTATTTTCATAAGTGTCATAGAGTAAAATTGCCATGAAAACAAATCGTTGTATTAATAATGCATTCGTATGTTTTCCCGTAAGGAATATAGCGCTAGATACATATTGAACGCAATGAAATATTATTATTATTATTATTATTATTATTATTATTATTATTATTATTATTATTATTGCTTTGATTTCAGGTGTATCATTTTTTCCGGGCCCCAAACAGAGTCCTAAGAACAGGAATGGCTTCATGACATTTTTCACTAAGTATTAGAAAAAAAAAACCAAAAATCTATGTCACACATTTTACATCGATAAATCACTTCGTAAAATGTAAGCTGTACCTGTTTGTAAAAGTTTTTGTATTCCTTAAAGCACGGGTTAAAATCGCTTCAATGAGTCTATCGAGATATTTCCAATTAAATCGAGGGTTCCCTTTGCAAATTCATCATCATCATCTTGTTGTTGTTGTTGTTGTTGTTATTATTATTATTATTATTATTATTATTATTATTATTCATCGTTACGGTTTTATGATGTTTCATAAGTTTTTCACTTAGTACGATAATAGGCTGAAACTGGATTTATAAATAACAGACAACAAGATTTCAAATGAAGATGGCTGGAGCGCAGTCAACAAGGTGGGTGCTTGATCCTTACAAATCTAAGTTTAGTATATAGCAAGTAGTGATATCTGGTTTAATTCTTAGAAAACTATCACTGATTCTAATATAACGAAACGCCGCAACACTTGGAAATATATATATATATATATATATATATATATATATATATATATATATATATGCTTTTGTCTTGTTGCATCGTGCTCAGTAAGGATATTATTCAAAGCTACTAATTTAATGATTACTGTTAAATGATTTGATAGACAGGAATTGCAAACATTCAATATAACATTTACTAGAATAAGTAATTTCGAATTAAAAATGCATTAAATGATTATATATATATATATATATATATATATATATATTAATAAATATATTCTACGTCGGTGGCACGACTCAGTTTAATGCATTACGCAATCATCAGATACTTATGGCAAACTGGCTGTTTAAAATATTTGAATTTAAGTTCATGCGATCTTCATGGAAGTTAAACCTAATAATATGAGGATAATATTATTTATCAAGGACATCACATGAATAGACAAAAATAGCATGAAGATGAAAAAATTAAAATTAAAAAAACAAAATTAAAATTCAGGGAGATGAATTTAAGAAAAAATCATAATTATTATTAATAATAAATAATATTTGCGAAAGAAAGAAAGAAAAAAAGAAATAAAGAAAGGGAGTGAGAAAATATAAATAAACGCAAAAGAGAATCGGTATTAATCTGGGTATAAGTATTTAATTAAGAGTTTTTTCTATGGCAGCTGTTAAGTTGATTAGGGTTATTTATATGATTCAAGACGGAAGGTTTTTCTAAAAGACATTTTATATCTAATGTTCCATTACACAATTTAGTTTTAGCGACGATATTCCAGGTAATAATTGGGTTGTTGCTGTTTTTAATTGCCAATAATATATACATAATAATTGCCAATAATATATACATAATAATTGCCAATAATATATACATAATAATTGCCAATAATATATACATAATAATTGCCAATAATATATACATAAAGCAGTGCTTTTGGTGTATTTCCTGTTGTTTCGAGACAACATCTTTATTGAAACGATATTTCCACTTATTTGCTGTGAATCCAAATTGAACTTTAACATAATCTGAATGAATGCGAATATATATATATATATATATATATATATATATATATATATATATATATTCTGAAGATCACTTGAGTCAGACAACTGATAATCACCAGGCAGTGTCGATTTCACTATGCATATTTTCTCTATCTTAAACACATTAACTATTATTATTATTATATTATTGACTCTTCCAGTAAATATAGAACAAATTACATTAATCATATATGTATATACATCTATTTTAATGTCATTATAATTAATATCAATAAGCTCTTTCTCTTTGATTAAAATTGCTGATAAATACTTTTTCTCATTTGTCTTTCGTTATTTATTAAGTATCACTTATTTATTTCTAAGCTAGCCTTAAATAAGAATTCCTCATATCCTATATTCATGCATATATATATATATATATATATATATATATATACACGAGGGGGTTAATAACATGTCGAATTAATTGCCGAATATCTGAAATACGCCGAAATTTTGTTACGCTTATATTACCTTAACTTTTTCCTTATGAGAATAAACAGAACAAATCATAGTTATAAACTGCACGCACTACTTTTTCTTATGTCCACATCAAAACCACTTTCACTAAATTCTTACTTGAGGGGCTCTTCAGCTTTTTTATTGCGCGAATATTTAGATAAAATATCAGAATATTTACTTTGCTATTGATTCAAGTAGACATATTTTAGAAGAGCTAAAGTTCAATCTGTCTGATTAAAGCATTATATATATATATATATATATATATATATATATATATATATATATATATATAAGGACTTCGCTTAAGAACATAGAACAAGAAAGTTAATCTCGAACCGATAATTTCCGCGAAATGGTCCCAAAGACGGACGCTAGATGACGGGCCGAAATGGAGATTTTGTAAATTATTGCGGATTTTCACACCGCACTAGTTTCGAAATCGTCAACAATATTGGGAAGAGTGATGTATATATAAAGAGACTTGCTGTCATTCTGTCCCCAGCGGTAATGACCAGACATTTTAAACGGTAATACTATTGGAGGGAATAACGAGAGACAAGCAATTTCAGATTCTCTTTAGAGCGCCGAGAGATTTCTCAGAATTTTTAACGAATTGTAACGTGCTTTATGATGATGTATTTCTATCTTTCTTTTGAATTCCTATTTGCAGTAGATTTCACTTAAGGGAATTTTAAAAAGTGCCCACGTCTATGGACAATTATGAAGATAACAGTTAGTTTCATAAATCATTGTTTTGGGAATTCTCTAGCAATGAAATAGCACAATCCTGTTTTTCACTCCTAAATCTAAGCTACTAATTTATGAGTAAATATACAGGTATTATTTATCATATCTTTCTGAAACCGAAATATTTTTACAAGATTATTGTCGATTTATTATTAATAAGTTTAGGAAGATTCATTAACTTATCGTCTTTTTTTGGATAACCATTTTTTCACTGTTATTGTTATTATTTAGATTCACATGATGTTTCAGTTGGTCTATTCCTCAGTTTTCTTCAGGTGTATGAAATTGAGTGTCACCTTTCCTGTCAGAGGGATTCTCTCTTTACCAGTAAACGGAAATTGAATTTAAAACATATTGAGGCAAGGAAGCTAATGTCTTCGAATTTGAAATGCCTGATTTCAGCAAAGTGAATCGCATAGAATTATACTTTTGAGATGGCTGACTTAATGATCAGGTTGATAAACCAATGCATTGCACTCCCTACAATTTTCTCACAAACCACGTAGATCTCTTTGTCAAATATCTGGATCTTTTCTCAGAGGGGACAATGGGTACATTTCTTCTTTCCAGACAGTGTTTGCTAAACTCTGTTTCTTAATATCACTTTTCATAATCTTTGAGTCTGAATTTATGAGAACAAATGGTTTTAACTTTATATGATTTTCTACAAATGTTTATATACATATTTCTATCGGACGTCTCTCTTTTGTATGAGCAATTCCATTAAGAAGTTATTTGGGAGAGTTTTGCAGTCAAAGATAGCTGGATGTTATGTCAACTAATTTTCTTTAATTTCTTCCGATGTGCTCATCACAGAAGCATTTAATGTAATTTGGATTCTTATTAGGCTTTCTTCTATTTTTCTTTCTAGAAACAACTAAAGTCAGAGAGTTGGATTGCATCACTAAGCACCTTAATTTTTAAAATGATTTTCAAATTACAGTCGACAGCATCTGCTTGATGCGGATGGTAATAAAACATATCTGTTTTTATAAAGTGAACGGTGCTTTAAATCAAACATTAAATATACTCGTTTATATATAGGCTTTTTTGTACACATTCTTTATTGAATAATAAGGTACTTCAGAAATGTGTTTTTTCAGCGTGAACTTTATGTTACTTTAAATGAGATTTTAATGCCACTGAGTGTGTTATTAATATTCAGTAATGAATTATGAGTGTTGATAAGGCTCGAGATAATGTGAAAAATAGATATTTATTATGTAAAAAAATTTTCATTATTAGGCGATGAACTTATTGAATTCATTTATCTTCACACGTGCTTACACGCAAATAGATTTATATACGTGTGTCATAAGAAAGTTCGCAATCAAAATTCTAAACAGGCCTCTTGTTAAACGTACTTTGTATAATTTACTTAGATGTATTTAATGTGCCATGATCTACAAGTCACCAAACGATAGAGATGTTTCATCTTATGGCCTATTCAAACTAAACTACTACTGAAGCAAGGAGAAATACATAAGCAGTAAAATATATTGGTTTTACTACAACCACGATCTCCCGTAGACTTCTCGGTAACTTTTCTGACCATAGTTCTAATAAACAATATTTCTTAGAAAAACATAGTCACTTACGTGATATTAGAAAGATTTTAGTAGATAACACAATAATACTCCCACATACTCAAAGTAAAAAGAACCTTCAGATATCAAAGATATTTAAAACTTTATTCAAAGCAAACCACGCTCAATAAAATCACATTTCAATCTAGTCACAACACATTCCATTGCATTTAGGCATATGATTTAGTTGTTAAAATTGCGGTATCTCACGTCTTATGACGTCATAGTACCACATTACTACTTTAAGATCTGCGTCTACTATTCGGTGAGTGTAATTGTCGCATAGCAATGTTTTATGTCAACACAAGAGAAATTTCATCTTTGATGGTGGATATCTTTATGTTAACATCCCTACAATTACGCTGAAGATAGCTCATGTGAGCCGAAAGCTTAGAACCAGCGTAATAAACCAAATATCCAAATGTTGGACAATTTTTTGTCTTTTTTTCATTAGAAATTAAAGCCAAGGTAAGATGTTTAGAACGGCTCATAATTAAACACATAGAAATTCATTGTCTGTTATATTTAACAATATATATATATATATGTGTGTGTGTGTGTGTGTGTGTGTGTATATATAGTGTTGACTTATGATAATGTTTAGCGCCAAAATTGTTGTTTTTACTTAGTTTTACTGATACAAGGTATTTTGGCATGCAAAATGTTTATCATAAAGTGCTTGATAGAGCAAAAAACCAAGCCAATTTGGTGTCCTCACGGAGTTTCAAACTGAACCAGCTCAGTTAAAGCGACAAATTCTTTGCACTGAAACTATAGATGTATAGAGACATATATGTTTGTGTGTATACATGTTTGTGCTTGTATGTGTTTGTGTGTATGCATGCATTTTGTGTGTGTGTGTGTGTCATTGTACATACGTATATCTATTTGAGTATTTGTGTAACCATGTATTTGTGGGTAGATTCACGCTGCTAAACAAATAATAATCGCTTACAGAAATTGTGATCATTGTGTTTTCTAGGTATGACTCTGTAGATATTCAGAAAGTTTCCTTCCTCCTGAAAATATCTATGAAAATGCTAGGTTATTGATAAGAAAGTAGATTATTTTTTCGTGAAAATGCACGGAATACCGTTGTTCAATGTTTGTTTAAGCTCCTCATTTTTTCAAAGACGGCAACTACTTAAAGCACTTAACATTTGCCTTAAAAAAAGTAAACATTTTTATGATTGAAGTGCTAACAGTGCTCGGCACTGGGAATTATTGTGTCTTTATAAGTTCTACTTCATACCTGCATGTAACTCATATATCAGTTTGTGAGGAACTTTCTAAGCAACACTGAAAAATGGCACTATTTCGCTTATTTGGCGTAACCTTGATATACAATCCCTACACTAACCAGCAGGCTAAGGATAAAGGAATAATGATATGAAAGTACTAAACATAAACTACAAGAAAATTGAATGCATGGTCATCAGCAAAAAGAGAAGTCCAAAATGCAAACTACAGGTCGTGGATACTAAAATCAAGCATGTTCAGAAATTTAAATGTCTGGGAAATGTTTTAACAGAGTTTGGAAACTGCGACACTGAGATCCGAAAGTGGATTAGCGTAGCTAAGAAGGCACACCAAAAGCTTAGTATAGTATTGAGAGACAAAGAGATTTTGTTGGAAACCATGAAAAGTGAACTGGACTGATATATGACAGCGAATGCTGGACAAATTTTCACAAATGAAATAGAGACTAGAGACACTAAAATTGGGTTTCGACATAAGGATTCTGGAGACATTATAGGCCAAACATGTGAGCAACGACAAGATTTTAAACGAAAACGAAACTTATATATAACACCAGGAAGAGACAGCTGAAGTTTCTGAGACACGTAATGAGGAAAGAGGGCCTGAATAACCTAATAGTCACGATACGGATAGAGAAAAATTGAGAGAGGAGAAAGCAATGAGAGACATACTTGATGAGCTTGAGCAAGCGGATGGTGGAGTAGGTTTTGGGAAAAACATCAAGAGAAAAGTATTAAGAGTGACAATGGATAGTGGTAAGTGAACGTCCATGATTATCAACGTCCTGAAAAGACACGGCACATAAAAAGATAGAAAACACTGTGTCGACACATGTGTGGGTTTATCTACGTACGTACGTGTGTGTGTGTGTGTGTGTGTGTGTGTGTGTGTGTGTGTGTGTGTGTGTGTGTGTGTGTGTGTGCGTCAGCAGACAACGTCGGAAAGAGAAAAAAGAATACGATAAAAAAATTGTAAAAAACAAAAATTTAACAAAAACAATAGAAATCACAGAAAATACCATTTATAGATTTTACTCGCACATCGACCAGCCCGTTCCCATCACATTCAGTATATTTGTCGTTATGTACATCGAGCAATTGTATTTGTCAGTATTCATTAATATTGAGGGCCATCTCGAAGGCAGAATCGCCAAGGTAGATCAAAGCGTCGCACACTTGGATAGCGTCCGCCATATTAGTATTATTCGCGCTCATTTATATCAATTTGTTCAATCATTATTTTTCCAGCCTTTTCTTATTTTCGTGTTTTCTTCTTTCACTTACACTTTCATTTGTTGATTTCATGATTTGTTGAAGTTTTCTTTATTTATTTTCCACTTTGAATAATTTTAGCGTAAGAATTAGAAAGAAGAACGGAAGTTGAAATTGTTTTTCAAAATTTTTTAAAATAATGTATCACTGAGATAGCCTTATAGATTCAAATAATTTAAACATGCAGAGAAGAAAATTTGTCGAAACGCATACATGAAATTGCTACGCGTTTTCACCAAGATACGGAGCTATATACATACTTCAACATGTGTCCAGAAATGTAAGAAATTATATATTTATTTTAATTGCCATGATTATGTATAAAACTATAACTGTATTTCAATATACGACTGCAAATCGACATGCATAATAAAAGTCGCGAAATACATTTGGATAACACTCCGATAAGAAACTGAGAGACAGAGAGAGAGAGAGAGAGAGAGAGAGAGATAGAAAGAACGAGAGAGAGAGAACGAGAGAGAGAGAGAACGAGAGAGAGAGAGAGAGGGAGAGAGATAAGTACGTACACGGAATTTTATGCACGAATAAATCTATTTATAAATTCATTTATAACTTATTAAACACAGGCTGCTCGTAAACATACGCACCCCATATATATATATATATATATATATATATATATATATATGTCAGTCAGTTAAGACGATCATGTCTCTTTCGATACATGACTGACTAGGCAGATAATTTTCCCGCAGTAGGTTGCCATTTCTTTCAGCCTTAAATTGTTTGCCAAATTAAGGTTATGTAACCCATTTTGTCATGCTAGTCGAACTTTAGCTCGGACGGAAAAAACAGATTAATACATTTCCAAGAGTTCTACTGGAATTCGAGCTCGGCTCTCCGATTTCCCGTTCTGTACTTTACATTTAACTATATTTACATTTAATATATATATATATATATATGTGTGTAGGTAAGTAGGTAGGTAATAGGCAAGTTGGTGTAAGTATATACGTATTGATAAACATACACATAATAGATATATCTGTATATATATTGCATAGTTTTATTTTAAGAATCGAAATTTTCTTGTAATGATATAAATTTTTCTAACTGCCTTCGTGAGTTTATGCGTGTGTATCTGAATACCTATTTTAATATATATATATATATATATATATATATATATATATATATATATGAATGATTAAATTATTCATAATTCTGTACATATATTTGATATTCTTTATGGCGAGAAAAGGAAACATTTATAATTAAATAATAAAACATAAAATTGATTCAAAAATTTGTAAAAAATCAAATTCATTTTTCTTTGTATCAAAATTAATGACTGAATACGAGAGCGCCATCTCGAAATTTTAACTGTATCCTATATGTATATATGATACATATATAATACATGATACATATATAATACATGATACATATATAATACATGATACATGTATCATACATGATACATTTGTATGTGTGTGAGTCCGTGCGTATGTGTGTTATATTTAACAAAATTGTTTATACTAACCTACCAATTAATGAATTATTTATTTGGTCAGATTTAAATATATTCGTATCTTAGAACACACGCACACACGCAAAATAAATTACATGAGCAACAATCAATGTGGGGATATCGAATGGTTGGAAGTAAATATTTAGGACACATATCCTTTTCTTTCAGTGTTTGTCTATACTTGTGAGATGACGTAGTATTTACACTGTTTATATTGTTCGGACTGTTATCCTTGAGGACACATGGTCCACTGGATATAGTTATTGGTAAGTTCCATTGACTTGACTCAAAGAGTTGCGAGTTCAACACCAGGCTACAGTAGTTGTGAACAGACATCTTAGAGAAGTAAGTTAACGGGACATAGCTACATGGCTACCAGAAGTGGCAATGCACATGAAATGAAAATAATCTACCACAGTGATCATATTAAATGTTTCGGTTCGAAATTTCTAGCACATGAAGAAGACCGGAGCGTACAACAGCCAAAACGTCGTAACATGACAATAACGAGGAGGACAATAGTCAGAACAATGTAAAAAGTTAATCTTTTTCCTTGTTTTCATAAAATACCTAAATTTTGAGATTCGGCTTTTATGCGGTGTAAAACTTTGGAACGTGTGAGATCATAGTTCTCCACAATTTTTCCTTTTATGTTTTGATTTTTGTAAACTTTGTCTTTAACTCAGCGTTCATATAGACACGTATGCATGCTTGTGTATCGCATTCCACCTTAATATATATATATATATATATATATATATATATATATATATATATAATAGAAGTGCGTTGTGTTGTACTGGATAACGCCCAAGAAAAAGAAATGGGAGATCCGCGTTCGAATTTCAGAAGAATTCGTCTCATTCATTTTCGGACATATACCTTCTACTTTGAATTGACTAGCAGGGCATATTAAGTCCTATAGCCTTGGTAGGCAACTAGACTACCGCACAAATTACGTAAACCAACCGTGAGAAAATATTCTTCATAGTCAGTTATGGATCGAAGCAGACATGATCGCCCAAGCTTATATCATTCTAACTTTGGCATGCATTAATTTTGAACACACTTTTAAGGAAAATATCTTTTAAAACCGCACAAAACAAAGAGATATTAAAATCATTAGAAAAAATTTGGTAATTTTTCTATCTGAAAAGGAATAGTCATACTATCTCAAGTCTGTCAGAGAGAGAATGGGCTGAGCAGTTTATGAAGGCCCGAATTATATCATTGCAATTATTGGGATATTGGAAACGTTACCCTAGAATCTTACCTACAAAAATATAAAAGAACTTATATACAAGTAACTGATATAGTGAATGTAACTATTCACTATATTAAAATTAAACATTCAGCGCTAAAGATGAATTAGTCAAATAAAGCATTTTCCTCTGTGTACTACCGATCAAGTCTTGCGTAGACAACTCATATTTACTTTTAGACTAAAAAAAAAGATCATAAGGAAAATTATTAAAGTTATTTTGATTAAATTTATTTCACTATGAGTGGATCTGTTGCAATTTTTTATTGTTTTTGTTTTCATTTTACTTTTTATTGCTTTCATACCCCAGAAAAAGCCGATTTTATTCATACCCCGGAAGAAGCTGATGTTTTTCATACCCTGAAAAAAGCCGATTTTATTTATAAGGCGGAAAAAGCAGATTTTATTCGTACCCCGGAAAAAACGATTTTATTCATACCCCGCAAGAAGCTAATGGTTTTCATACCCGGAAAAAGCCGATTTTATTCATACCCAGAAAATACCGATTTCATTCGTACACCGGAAAAAGCCGATTTTATTTATAACACGGATAAAAAAGTTCGTTTTGAATGGGCGTGCCTCTTCATCCTACAGCACGAATGCTGGTGTCCCACAGGGCTCTATCCTGGGCCCGACGCTCTTCCTTATTTTCATCAACGACCTCCCAGATGAGATTAATTCCCAAGTAGGCATCTAAGCAGATGACACTACAATATACTCCCGCACTAGGAAGAAACCTGTCGTGGCGGACAGACATAATCTCGCAGCTGACCTTGAACGGGATCTACACTCTGTGGTGAACTGGGGCAAGAAGTGGCTTGTCAACTTCAATTCGTCTAAGACCAAGCTGTTGTCTGTCAACCATTACAGGCAACCTCTCCTGCCTCCTATAAGCATGGACCAAACGATTCTCCCTGAGAGCAATACACTACGCCTCCTCGGCCTTACTATGTCCTCAAATCTCAAATGGAACCACTATATTGAATCCATCGCAAAATCTGCTGCTAAGAAGGTTTGGTCACTATGTCGATCCAGGATGTTTTTTCCGCTTGAATCCATCCTGCATATATACAAGTCAACCATCCGTCCGTGCATGGAGTACTGCTGCCATTTATGGCCAGGCGCCCCTACCGTTCTCCTCAGTGTTCTTGACAGGCTCCAAAGGAGAGTCTGTAATGTGATAGGTACTGATCTGGCGTCTCGACTGCAGCCACTCCCCCACCGTCGAAATGTGGCCTCCCTTTGTCTGTTCTATAAATATTTTCATGGATTCTGCTCGGACGAACTTAAGTCACTGGTACCTCCTCAACTCGTGCAACCAGACTGGCAACTGGGTCCCACCCATTCACAGTCAGGTTAGCCAAATGCAGACGACAATTCTACTCCTGCAGCTTCTTCTCTCGCACTGTGGAACTCGCTCCCATATGCTTGCTTTCCTGACTGCTACAACCTCCAGAAATTTAAATGCAAAGTCAATACTCACCTACTAACCACTGGACTCTAGCTCTCTCCCCACCCCCGTATAACCTTCTCTTTCTCTCCACCTATGTATCTGTCATCGCACCTGCATTCTCAGCTTTCTATTGCTCCTTTCTAACTAGTTTGTATTCCTCACTCTTTTCTAATTAATCTTTTTACAGTTATGTAGCCCCCCCGCACATCAGTGGCATTTCTGCCTTGCTCGGGGTGAAATGATTAAAAAAAAAAAGCAGATTTTATTCATACCCCGGAAAAGCTGATATTATTTTTCTAATATCTTTCAATAGTTGTAAGATTTTTTTATTCTATTTTATTTACTTGCTTTTAATTTTGTTGTAAGTGTTTAATTACTTTTTATTTTCTTATTCTTTAAGCCCTTTCAGCTTTAAGTTCAAGACGTTCACTTTATTTCCCAGTCTAATTGCTATTTTGTATCAGCTAGATTTGTTTTTCGAAATTATTTTTTTTTTTGGACACTTGTTTTTTTGATAGGCGAATATAATTTTTTTTTTGATTTTGTTATTTTTATTTGTTTAATTTAAAAACTCTTTTTTCGTTGTTTTACAGTTTGTCGTTGAGGTAAACTTCGTTTTTTCACTTGTTAAACCTTTTTTAAATTTCCTTTGTTTGCTGCTAAACTTAGTTTTTTTTTCGTCTTTAGTTTTTCATTATTACTGTACGTTAGACTAGTTATATTTTTTATTTTTCCCCACTCTTTTAATAAATACTTTAATTTGTGACTTATTTACTTTTCACTGTTTTTTTTCGTTTTATCAATTCTCTATTTTTTAAAGAATTCTTAGTTTTATCTACAAAAACAAAAAAGCAAATTCACAATTTAAAAAGAATTGCTGAATAAAAGTTGACTATCAAAAAGAACCTGTTTGGTTAAAAAAAGAAATTGCCTGAAAATAAATAAGAAAAACTGAGAACATTACCAACGACAATGAAAAAATGTACAAAGTATGGTAGGCTCAAATTGTCTAAATTCCCAAAACAGAAAAATTAACTCGAATGGAAAACAAGTCAAACCATAATGTGAATACAATAACAAAAACAACACGAACAAAATTAATATAGCGGCCTTGTTGCAGGTCCCCTACCTCTGAAATGCATAATCAACATATCAGAGTTCATGCAGAGATCCAAGAGTTACGAAAAAAATAGATAAGTATGTCTTGGTAGACTCCTAGGAATTTCAGAAGATTGAAAAACGAATTGTGTCAGTGTTTACCGTCGACAAGCGTTCGCATAAAATAAGTTGCTCCACAAAAACAGACTAATAAAATCGTTGACATCCCTTGATCAAGGAAAAATGTTATTTCATGTGGAACATACGGCTACCCACGCCTACCGACTGTGAGGACGTCCTCAGTCGAGATTTCATGACAAAAACCTCATAATCTGTACGGTAATAAGAGCGCCGATGAAGGTCCCTCCTCATGGCTTGGGGAGTACTAACCATCAATCACGTCCGATACGGTTAGATATGGGATATGTCTCAAGAGGCAAGCGATGCCTCTAGAACATTTCCTTATTTGGCGTTTTTTCCATTATTTTTGTAATAAGATAGATAAACATTTGAATCACTACTATTCAGGGTGTCTTTTTTGTTCACTTCTACCTGTATAGAGTCCTGAAGTTAACATTTATCTGGTGCATTAATAGCCTGTATCTTAATAGCACTATCAAAATTGAGATGGTTCGAGGCACAATAGAACAGGTCTTTGGTGTCCTTACCTGAGCCATATTTAATGTAGATCAGACTGTGTAAGTCTCTCTGGTTTGCTAGTGTAAACATCCCAGTCCTGAGGTCGGAGAACGCAGATTGAGTTTCACTCGCGATATTAAACGTGTTAGTGTGGATGTATGTTGTATACAAAAGATTCATGCGTGGAAGGGATTTTATCTTCCCGGGCCTTTCTTCTGAACGGGTGGGCCGGTCAAGATACTCGACGTCTGGTTCGGTCCCAATCTCTTATTGGAAAAATAATTGGTTAAAGGTGAGAGAGAAAGTCGAGAATGCAGTTCATCTGACATCATGGTTCACATATTGCGCGAAAATTCTTGTTTGCCGAATGCTTTAACGTTGTTGATTAAAGCAAAACACTATGCGTTCTTGTGCTTTTTAAGTGTTATGCAAGTTGGGTTAAGGACAAGCGGCAGGCAGGAATTCTATAAGGTTAAGAAGATTATCTCTTCTCAAATGATTTTTTCTTTAAGTATCAGCTTAAACTAAAGATCAGGAACAACAGGCGACGTCTTTTATCCATCAAAATTTGGGAAAAAGGCGTGTATCTTTCAAGTGAAAGGGGTCGACTTAAAGTGGCATTATAATGCCGTTTAGGCATCAGGATATTGGGAGTCTTGTATTAAACATTTGCAATTTTGTCCAAAATAGGTTAGATCAGGTCTTTTTTGTTTGTTAGTTCTTACGGTAAGTTAACTGGGAACGCATGCTCATTGTACACTTTTATTTTTTAACACTTTCTTTAGTTTACTTCCTTATCCCATTCCTCGTTAGGTGACCACAAATGTCAATTCTCTGATGGATATGAGACACCTATCTTTTTTCCAGTGTCTTATTTTGTAATTGTTGTCGTTTAATTGTGGGTGTGGTTTGTCGAATAATTGGTTTTTAATTCATCCAAGTCTCATATTGATTTCATCCAGATAACTTATATTTCTGACACAATTTAGGATGGAGGAGTGTATTACTAACACTATTTTGTTTAGTTTATTGTATATATTCATATTGCAGATATTAGTTGGTGTTTTTATTTTAAGTGTTGTTATTTTATTTTCAACCTCCTACTAACAAATTGTACATGTAGGGATTATTTAGAAATTTATAGAGCCTTTGGTGTATTATTGTAGTTGTAGTAAGAATGGTAAGTAAGAATATGGTATTTTTGTTCAAGGAATATTGTAGAGATTGTTTATGTTAGTGATTGTCGCAAGCTAAGCTTAAAATAAAACAGATGATGACCAGTCTTCCTATGTTTGTGCTATATTTTTGTATTTATACAAAAATAAATATCTTTAGGCAAACAAAGCTTCATAAGTTTCTAGAGTTGTTTCCATATTGAAAACTGTGGCCATGATATGTGAAAGACTTAAACAAAGAAAAGAGTGCTGGACTTCTATGTGATATCTGATCTTCTCTATGGCAGTTAATGTTGGACGATCTCTTCAAGGACGAAGGAGAGGCAGCAAGCAGCAGAAATGTGGTTCTACAGAAGGAGGCTGAGGATACCATGAACCGATCACGTGAGCAAGGATGAAGTCTTGGAGAAGATGCAAACGAGAAGAAAACACAGACTTAACATCAGAAAACGACTTCTGAGGTTTCTGACACACGTGATGAGGAAAGAGAGCCTGGAGAATCCAATACTTACAGAACGGATAAAATGAAAGAGAAAAAGGGTTACATATATATATATATATTTGATAGGCTTGAGCAAATGGAAGGCGGAGCGAGGTTTGGGAGAGATACCAAAAGAAAATATATTGAGAGCGACAAGAGACAGGGACTAGTGGAAGTCTATAATTGCCTACGTCCTGAAGGGACAAGGCACATGGAAAAGAAGAATGTGGTCATTAAACAAATATATCAAGTTTATTACTAGGACAACAGAAGAGAAAATAAAATAACGTTAGAACAAGAAATTTCAGGTCGTAATAACTGATAAACTAAGAGCTATGACCTTATCAAATAAAATTTTTATCGTTTGATTTTATTATTGTTACTTAGTGTTTAGATCAATAGTAAGCACAAGCATAAAAAAGTGTTTGTCTTTAATTTCGCAGTCTACAATGTATTCTGGATGTTGTCAACAATGTCTGCCTATGGATGGTTCTCTCATCTCGTAAGTATTCCTGCAATTTCTTTGTCATGAATTTCTGGTTTCATTGCCGACGCTCCGATGACTACTGCTACGTTTATTCATGTTCTACAAATGGGTCAGTTCCCTGAAAGAGTCGAGACCTTTTTATTTATATATTTTTTAATCTCATCCTTGACCTTCCATAATTTTAATGTCCACAACATGACATGTTTTCTCCTTATTTACAAATAACACATCCTGTACTCAGGATTGTATTGGGTAATATATGTGTATCATAAAGTCCCATGAGATTAAAAGATTTTATCCTTTAGAGGTTATTCAAATTAATGGATATAGAGTTGGTTTGTATTTTCAAAAGTGTAGTTGCTTGCACAGATCTTAGTATATCATTTCATCTACACAGCCATTTCTATTCATGTATTCTTAACGGCTTAAGTGGCAATATATGATTCACTTTCCAATTCTCTTTTCCCATTATATTATTTAGGCTGATGCATTCGAGATCACACTCTCACTGTAAAATTTATAGAATCATTATAAACTCCACAATCCATTCATTAATTGCTTACCATATGCTTTAATAGAGATACCTGCGTTTTTTTAATTCTGAGATTTACTACTTCTAGACTGGTTTCTACCTAAAGCTGAAGAACGCAGCCAGCCCTATTAGCATCATTGTAAATTCACGATCCTGTCATTAGCTGCATAATTTTGTGCATCACCATGGATACGTGCGTGTTTTGAATTTAAAATTGTTCTTCTTCTCGTCTAGTGGCCAATCACGGTTGAAGAGCCCAGTCTGCACTACTATCTATTCAAGCTGTAACTTTGTATCCTCTATTTAAAGTAACTTTGAAGATTTGTAAACAAATGTGTAAACAAATTCAAGTCAGTTTATGTTACTGATTCGATGTGCCTTCTGAAGTTGACTTATACCGTATTTAATCGTTTTTCTTTTAAATTTTTGTTTTTATTTGGTTTCCGTACGTTCGTTGATATCAACGGAACTTAGCTTGCGTTGCTCTGTCATAAGTCTTATTCGAATTCCCTTTATTCCGGAGTCGACGCAAGTCTCCGATGTTGCCCAGTCCTCTTCCTGTTTTAACAACATTCATCTGTCACGTGCAAAACTTCCTTTGGTTGTAATCACTTTTCTCTTCTTGTGGTCTAGTTTCCCCAATTCGCAAAAATAAGAGGTGATAACGACCTAAGATATACTCACTAGTAACACCTTTGATCTCTGTCTTGAGTTTTAACCAGAGGTCACTTGGGATATTTGGTGAGTGTTAGATTGTGGGCATGAGACAATGTCTTGAAGAATCTAAGTTAGTGAGAAACTGATTAGTTTTCTTGCTTCGCTCAGGAAAAATATTCTCTGAAAATTATAACAAATCAAACACGTCATAAATTGGCTAATTATTCTTTTTTGTTTCTTATTTTTGCTTTTTTCTCGGCACAATTAAATCTGATTCCCAGCTCGGCTTGCTCAGGATTTTTCTGCATTTTGTCTGCATAAACAATTCCCAACCCTTACAGAAATAATTTTGTAACAAATTACTTTGTTTCATTTCTGCTAATCAAACCGTTCCTTCGTTTCTTTCTTCTCCTAAACCTGCAAATCAAATTAAATCGGACTGCAATGGCGGATGTTATCCTCCTTTGGATGGTTATTTTTCTCCAGAGTTTGACCTCTATTCAAACAATATTTGAAAAAACTGTGTCTAAAAGTGAAAAAAGGAATAATGACCGTGATTATGATTGTTGCATTAAAAAACTACTTAAAATCCTCCTTTTAGAAACAATTAAATTGCCAGAAAAACAAAAAAAAAACTAAAACTTGAGCATGCATTTTAAAATTTGCAGTTTCTAGCCTAATTGTTGCTTGTAAGCTTTCTTGACGTGAGAAAAGTACATGCAAAAACCTCACCAATGCGTAAAACAAAAAATAAGACAGTGGAATATCGGATTTCCCGATTCAATTAAACTTAGGTTAAAAAAAAGAAAAGAAAAAGACTTAGTAAACAGCACTGTATTGCTGATAATAGTCCACATTAACTTTATTTTTAAGTACTTTACTTTTAAGTAAGGTATCCGAACAGACAAGACGCAACTTTGGCATTAAAATGATAAAAATAACGTATTTCTCCTGGTACTTGTATTTAAAATGAATACACTTCAATACAAGAATGTTTTTACAAATAAAATCAATTATCAGATTAATCTACGAATGTTGTAATAGAAAATTTGGATCTTTTCAATTAGCAAAACCCCTCACAGCGGATCTCGCTACTCTTTACAAGAAAATGAATAGGTTTGTTATTCTTTACAAGAGAATAATTGGATTCACTGTTCTAAACATGGCAAGCAAACGTAACTTTAATGCTGAATAGCTCTTTTCATGTATTCGTTGTAAATTATTAATTCAGATATCCAGGAACCCTAAAAATCTACGTTGAAAGAGGTTGTGAAGGAGAGATAGCTGACAAAGAGCAAATGCCTTATTTGATAGGAATAAAAATTGGAATTATGTAATAAAGTTATGAATTGGACAAAGTGCAGCGCTTCTCTGGGCGGTTATGTATGAAAATGTCAAATGAAAGACTGTTCACGGTACAAAAAATGTAGAAAAAAGAAAAGAAAAATAGTTTTTTCTAAATCAAAGTGAAATTACAGCAATGGGATCATATTTCATTATATATATATATAAGTTATTTTAATTGTCTTTTCATGGAAAGAGCAATAATATGTTATTTTAATTGTTAATTTATCAATAAACGAGTTAATTTATTTTCAAAATTGAATTTAGTAACTAAATCATATTTTGTCAAGACTTCGTCAAATATTGGGTTCAGAAAAGTATTTAAAATGTATGTCGTTCTTTATTAAATAAAAACTGAAATTACTATTAAAATCCTGTAATCATTTAGTTTTAGGTAGATCTTTTTAATCGGCGTATTTTTCTTCTAAAAATAAACTAATGAAAATTATTATAATTATTTTCGACATTCTTAATTTTTACAAATATCTTGAGCATCTTGTGTAACTCACGTTCACTCCAGACCTCGAGTGAAACTCCTATAATCCATCGTTAAAGTAAAGCCTTATCTGTCCACAGCTGACCAACAACCCCCACCTTTACAACTTTGTCAGAATTCAAAAGCGTTTATGTAGACAAGCAATAATTTTCTACCAAACAACTCTTCTCTCCACAGACGCAACTTCAGAAACGTCTCGCTACTTTATTTCCTTGGAATGTTTTCTGACAAGCTGCATGCCATCGTTTCAAAAGGTCTGGTATTTACAGCAAAAACCTGCTATACTCAGAGGCGCGCCATTCTCATTCCGTTTGTACCCCAACAGAAGAAGAATGTTTAATTCAGACAGTTTCTTTCTAAGTCGCTACTTTATGGAACAGACTTCTTAGAGGATGCTTCCCTGATTACTACCATCTTAACCTCTTCACATCTACTATAATCTATAACCAATATTTTATATTTTCACAATCTACACTTACATCTCCTTTGTCCATGAAACAACCTCATTTAGTAGTCCCCTACTTTGAGTGGCTCTTAGGTTCCATATTGGCGGATTGTTTAGTCAAAAAGAAAATCGGTTCTATCGAGCGTGAACATAATCGCACAAAACTTTTGAGGATAGAATTAATTCTTATACGCTTCGGTTTTTCTGTAAGTTTATATTTCTAGCCACGGCCAGAACCATCGAAATTTTCGAACGAGCGAGTCGTGTGTTAGTAATGTTTAACTGTGAATGTAAAATTTAAATGTAAAATAAATTTTGTTTTACTGATCAGTTTTCAAAGATTTCTTTAAATTTCGATCGAATATCCTTGAATTGTCATAATATGACATGATTTTTTGTTCCAGTTCTCTAATCTTTGCGACAAAATCTAGATCTATTGAGTGTGTTTCTGTAATTCTCCCTTTCTTGAATGTTACTTTTGCACATTTATCTAATCCGTAATCTATAACTATCTCGCCACTGAAGTAATTTGCAGTGTTGAGGATACACTTCAAATTATTGTCGTTTTTGGCGAAAAGTTAAAGATAATTCATGTACAGTCGATGTTTGATTCCTTCCTTGTTTACTTTGTATACATAGTTTAGCTGCTGAGTTTACCTCATTATAGTTTATTCATTAGTTAGGGGGATTAAAACCAGACAAAACATAAGGGTGACAGAAAGTCTCCTTGAAAGATTTATCTTCTTAATCGGCGTATTTATCTTCTAAAATTAAATTAATGAAAATTAATACAATTATCTTTGACATTCTTAATTTGTAGAAATATCTTGAGCATCTTGTATAACTCACGTTTCCACGTTATTTTAACTGTTTTTTCATGGGAATTCCAATAATGTTATTTTAATTGTTCATTTATCAATAAACGAATTAATTTATTTCCAAAATTGCATTTCATAACTAAACTATATTTGTCAAGGTGGAAGTGGCAGCGCCTCTGGTATCATTTAGGTATAATATGTTTTTTTTAAAGAAATTTACGATCACCAATGAGACTTTATACTCTTCCAAAACCTTACGAATCCAAGAGTGTAGCACAGTACCGAGGGCATTCTATCCATGCTGTGCTGAGATTTTGACCTCTTTTTCTGCAATTTTCCAGGATCATTTTGTTTATCAATCACTGATCTTTGCAACCATATGAACCTCTCCGATATCCCTTGCTATTCCAGGAGAATAATACAGTTTCATTCGAGAAAAGAGTAAGTACAGGTCGTCAGATAAAGACGTGATCAATTTATATGTGGTGGATATACATGTTATTGAACTACCATTTGCCGGAACATTGGTTTCACCAGTTTTTAGCAAGATATGTAATACCTTCAGATGTCCATTTTAAAACCTTATTGGGATTATTAGTAAGCATTGATAAAGTTTGTGTTAGGGTTATATGGATTGATGAGATATGATAGCGCCAAACATAGGGTATGTTGTCATTTATTGGAGAGTTACATTTTATTGATCTATTTTGAGCATGCCTAAAATTATTCTTGATTATATTTTCCCATTCTTTCCGTCATTTTTCTTCGCGATTAATTCATTCTGATTTTGTGTTATATTCCTGTAGTTTGCTCCAAATATTCTCCCAAAATGTTTGCACTTTTTCAGTATAGATGGCTTTTGACTTCTATAACTGCTTTTCCATTTCCTGTAAACTTTCTTAAGATCCGTTTGGAATATTTTATTTTGGCTTTTCGTTTCGCCTTGTTCTTTTTGCCTTTAATTGCAGTTTCTGTTTTAGTATTTCTTTGATTTCAAGAATTTCATTTATTAATTTAAATTTCTATTACTGCTTGATCTTTCTGCCTTTGCGTTTTGAGACATTTAGGTTTCTTATGATTTCAGCTAATATCGATAACTCACACTTGATTTCCTCTCGCTTCAATTTTGTCTGTTTACTTTTTCTTTTTTCATTTTCTTAACCGAAAGTGTCCTAGTAGCTGCTAAATCTGTTGTGTCTATGACATGATTTACTTCTGTGATGTTTCCAGTTATTTTGTCCGTTAATAGTGTTTACATATATTCTTTTTGAACTTATATGCATTTTTGGAAGCTAAACTCTGATATTTCTGTATGAGTGACTATGCTGAGTACTTCAATGATGCGTTTTTTGCTTCAGTGAGTTCACCTCTGTTGTTTTCAAAGAAGTCTGCTCTAATATGGTTTGAATCATCTTCAGTGACATAATCAGAGTAAATTCAGTTTACGTCACAGGTAGCTTATTCAGGTTTATTTACTTAAAGATTATTTTGTGTCTTATTTATCTTAGTTCTTACGTCAATGTCTGCCATATTATTTAATTCAACTCTCGCCTCTTTACTGTTTGAATTATGGATTATCTTTTTCTGTCTGATATTTAGTTTTTACGGATCTATTTTTGAATTTGCGAGTTTTTTTATTATTATTATGTCATTGTTCATCATATTTCGATTTCTGCTATGGCCACACTACTAACCAAGTCTGCGGGAAGACCTAAGTCAGGTCGTGGCGTGTTGTTATGGCTCCATTTTATGTTTTTCTATCTACACCATCATTCCTAGCGTTACAGAGACAAAGTCCTCCTTAGTGTGTGCGCTGTACTTAATAAGACAATTTTTTATATATCTCTTAAGCTAGGGTTTCCAGGGATTCTTTCAATGTGTTGTTTTGTTCCATTTGTTATTAAACCAAGTGCATCTACTATCACTAGCACAACTCTTGTTTTCAGTATCCACATTTTTCAATTTCAATTTCCAGGTCTTTATATTTTGACAGTTTTTCAAATTCCTTGATTGCTATGTTACAATCCGCTGGACAAGCCATATCAACTAATAGACAAGTTTTCTCTTTCTGGTTTTTAACAATAATGTCTGGCCCGTTTGCTTCAATTCTTCTGTTTATGTAGAGAGTGTAATCCCATAGAATGGTCACATCTTCTATTTCTGTAACCGATGCTGGGTGATGTCCATACCAGTGTTTGTTTACAGATTTTCCATAATGTTTGCACATTGTCCAATGTAAATATTTCCCCACTCTATCGTGGTGATTGTTATATTCATTTGGGGCAAGTACAGAACAGCCTGAGATTAGATGGTCTATTGTTTCTTGGTGTTTATCACAAAACCTGCATTTTGTTCCATGTTATAATGTATAATATTTGACTGAAAGTTTCTAGTAAAAAGAATTTGGTCTTGTGCTGCAAGAATAAAGCCTTCAGTTTCAGACTTTAATCCAGATGCACATAACCATCGATGAGTATTAACTTTATCAACAGTGGATATTATTGGCACGTTCTGGATATTGGCCATGCAGAGGTTTGTCTTGCCAGCGTTGTTTCATATGTTCAAGAGCTTTATCTTTGGCTTTCATTTTCATATTTTTTGCCGCAATAGTTGGTTCTTGGCTTCTGTTTTACTTTTCTACAGAATCAACTAAATGTATATCTTGTTTGTATTTACTGCCTTCTTTTATTATTGAATATTTTTTCTTTCTTTCTTCATGTTGTCTTACTAATTGTATCATCCAGTCCTTTGTTGTCCTTTGTTAGTAAGTCAATGGTTGTTGTCTTGCATGACAATTCTCGCTGAATATGACCTCTCCAAATTCTTTACGGGGTAGACGGTCTACGTCAGACTTTGAATGATGTATCTTATGCTTAGAAAGAAGCATTCCTGTTTTAGAATCCATTCGCCTGATGTCGTTTAGAATCCAGTTTAAGATGTTGAAACTATATTGGACAACTGAGATTGCAGGGCTATTAATGGCCATAATTCTGTTCTGAGAATTCAATTCAGTTTTTAATATCATTCGTAGCCTTCTATAGTATTCTTTACGCACTATTACTTTCATTTTTGTATGGTGAATCTTTTCACTCTCATTTACACCTAGGTATTTATAAGCTTCTTCTGGCTTCAATTCGTCTTTTGTTACAGCAGGGTCTAAGCTAATTGAGGATGTTTGTTGCAGTGGTCCACGTAAAACTGTAGTGTTAGCACATTAATTCAAATTGAATTTCATTCCAATGTCTTCGCTGAAGCATTTTACGGTTTGCAGAAGACCTTCCAGCTCATTATCATTCTTAGCAAACAACTTTAAGCTATCTATATAAAATAGATGGCTTATTTTCTTTTGGCCTATTTTATAACCACATTCTGTCTTATTAAGTTGACTGGTTAGTGCTATTAATGATGTGCAGAATAGTAATGGAGACAAGTACTCACCTTGAAATATACCTCTTTTGATATTTATTTTATCAGACTTATAGTTCCATTTATATGATTGAGGTAAGGGTTGTTTTCCACATCGACATGCATTGTTTGTTCAAACTGATGATAACGTGTGATATCTTGTATATATTTAAAGTCTTTAAAATCCAGGAATGTGGCACACTATGGAATGCTTTACGATAATCTATCCACGCAGTACTAAAATTTTTCTTTGTACTGTAGCAGTTTTCCAGGATCATTTTGTTAATAAGCAATTGGTCTTTACATCCATAACAGCCACGTTTGCACCCTTTTTGTTCAAGCGGTATCATGTCATTTCTTTCTAAGAATAAATATGTCTATTTTGTTAAAATAGATGTTAATAGTTTATATGTTGTCGGAAGGTATGTAATTGGTCTGTAGTTTTTCGGGTTGTTTGTGTCACCATTCTTGGGTAGAAGAAATGTTCTCCGTTGTTCGATTTCTTTTTCTATTTTTCTTTTCCAAGGTGGATCTTCATGTCTGCGAGACTGCCTTGTTTTTAATTTGATGTTCAATTTTTTTGTTGCTGCTATTGCTGATGCATATATTGCTTCATTGAGATTTGTATGAGTGTCTTCATCCAAAATTAATTTGTGTGCTGCATTGTAGAGCTTAATAGTTCGGAGGTTATGCGTTGTTGGTTGTAATTTTGAGAGCTGTTCTCGTTCCTCCATTGCAATATTTTGTATTTGACTTATGTGGTTCTTGATTTCTTCCTTGGCTTCTTGTATACTGTTCTTATTTTCCGTCAAATAATTCTGTTCTCTGTGTTCTGAACTCGTTTTATTTTTGTCTTTTAACTGACTCAGATCACACCTTTCCAGCACTTTTAAATTTACAGCATTATCTTCACAGTGATTTGTGTGTATCACGATTTCTACATTATGACCTGTAGCTTGTTTGATGTTATTATTTTTATTTCTGATTCCGGTTCCTTTTCATATTTTGTTGCGTCGTCTCTTCTGGTTACAATTCTTTTAATCTCATTAATTTCAGCCTCTGTCAATCGGTTATTACGAATAATGTACCTTCGTACATTAGCTAATTTATTTTCGTCAATATACTTTCTATTTGATTGACCAACTTTTTCACGCCAAATGTCATATGTTTGGCGAGTCGTGTTTTTTTGAGGTTTGAGTAACGCTTCATATAATGCAGCCATAACGACTTTGTACTCCTCACGAGACCATTTTATTTTTTCTTTCTTTAAATATACGGTTATAGATCTAGCTGGAGAATTTTCAGGAACATCATTAGGATTAACCTGGTTGTGGGGACCTGAAGATTCATTCTTTGTGTAGGAGTTTGTTCCTATGGCAGATTTGTCGACATCAGGTAGTTTCCCTCCTGAAGGACGGGCTCCCTGTTTATTCACTGGAAGAGCCATACTGGACTTTTTATTTCTATTTGTATTTCTCATGTTTTCCCACGAGTGATGCACGGGTCCAAAAGTCCACCCAAAGTTGCCCGGCACGTTGGGTAACGGGGTCCCGAAGCCTGTAGGGGATCGTTTGTGACCTCATAACGCAGTAGCCATTCACTCCTCGGCACGATTAACACCTTGAGTTGCGGGTTGTTGTTCGGAGTTTTCCTTCTCCTCAATGGGCTGCCAAGCGACAGCTGACATAGACGCGATTGGAATTCAAAGAGAAAGACGCTGGTTAAAAAAATAAATAAAAAAACTTGGGCGTAGCAACGGCTCAACGAAACAAAACATCACTCCTAGAATATTTTGTTAAAGAAAAATATTAATGGAAAAAGTTGACATACGTTTAAGTTTATTAGTGCTGTGTGATTTAAAATAAAAATGTAATAATTTGTTCGTCCACTTCATATTCATTCATTTTTTCAATAAAGTCGTTGGTCGAAAATAGGGTTATCAGAATAATAATAATTAAATAGGGTTATCAGAATAATAATAATTAAATAAGTAAATTACATCAATAAATAAATAAAAATAAATATATAAATAATAAATAATATCGTAGAAATTGTTTTTCATCGGATTTAATTTATTTTCCTGTTGTTTTGTTTTGTTTTTTGTTTTTAAGAAAATTATAATAGTTAAAAAAAATTATTACGAAATATCGACAACTAAAGGAAATATAAAACGGATTATTTTATTTATTAGGATCATTTAAAGAACAAACAGATAGATTAAAATAGTAAAACAGAAATTCATATTTAAAAAAAATTCAATAAAATTAAATAATATATGAAGAAAAATTCATGTTTATGCTAAGAAAAAAAGATTCATGTTTATGTAAAAAACAATTCGATAATATCTAAAGAAAAATTCATGTTTATATTAAAACAGAATTTCATATAGAGAAAAAGAAAAATTCAATGAGAGAGACGCTGGTTGAAAAAAAAAAACAAACAAACAAACTTATTATTATTATTATTATTATTATCTTCGTATATCTGGCAAACTGACAAACTCAAACACATAGCCCCTCTCGTAGAATGTTCGCAGGGCGAAAAACAGCGCAGACAATAGAAAGAATCGGATACTAGGCTTTATTCTAATTTTATTGATGTAGATTTTTAGGTTCGCTGGTATAGACCTTACCGCCCCGGATATTAGTGTACTTTTTAAAGTCTTCCATATTATTGGCACCAAGAACAGCCATATCAATGACGTCGATTTTTAGCTTGATCGTGTCAAAGATGCCATCTGATTAGTTTTTGAAATCCCATAACAGATAGTTTTGGTCATTCTCGACCACTTTCTCTGACTTGTGGCGGGAGTATTTCTGTTCAACTTAAACTTTTATAGTTCCTACATAGGCAGCAATGCATCTGGGAGGCCGCTTTATTATGGCAGCGTTTGCATTCTTTCTGCAGAGGCATTCAACAAGCGATAATGAGGTGGGTGATATTTTTAACCTTCATATCAGACAACTTGCACTTATCCGAATTATGTTCGGGGACATCTGCTCTTCCGTATAGATCTAATATTCAAGGCTTGATCTTGGATGGCTACATATCGGTCCTGCGCTTCATTTCGTCTTTCTTAAACCAATTCCACAGATCATTTGTCTTCTTCTTCTTTTATTATTATTATTATTATTGTTGTTGTTGCTGTTGTTGTTATTTAGAGAACAGCAGTCCAGGGTAAAACAACATCATTCGAAAACACCAAAAGACAAATAGAAACGAGGAAGAGAGACTCTCCCCAAAAAAGTCAAAATTTCCTGAATCCTTTTACTCTACCATCGCGGCGGACATGTATTCAGATCCAACATAAAACTCATTTCTCACAAAAAGAAATATTGTCAATACTCGGTAACCAGTTTTACCAAAGACAACTCTGTTTTTAATTTAATATAAAACATATATTTATATAATTTAATATAATTTATATAATTTTATTCAAATCGTATACATATAAATTAATTTAATTAATATATTAATATAATGTATATAATTTAATATAAAATACATTTATATTATTTGATATAAATCTTATATATAATTTAATATAAAACATATATAATTTAATATGATTCATATATAAAACATATATTCATATAATTTAATATAATATATATAATTTTAGATACAACATATATTTAAATAACTTGTTTCTATAATTTCATATAAAAATATTTATATATAAAACAATGATTAATATAACTGCCAGTGTTTTCCACATTTCTAAAATTTGTGAATAGTTTCCGATATGCACCGTATTTTTTCTGATTCTTATTTTCTTTCTGCTCTCTTTCTACATTTATTTACAAATTCATAAAAATAATTCTACGAGTTTATTCTGAATTTTATTTTACATATTTCTTGTCTCATTTGTTATTTACACTATCATTGTTAATTTTACAACAAAGTTAGGTTTCTGGTCTTCATCAGAGGTTTATATTGCATCTGGTAGTCGGGATAAAACACTTAAGTATTTTCCTACAAAGTGAAAACTATCATATAAAAAAATAAAAAGAGACTTCTAGAGATTTCACACACCTAAGGAAAAACCAAAGAATACGTCTGCTGAAATGTTCTGTTAGAAGAAAAGAAAAAAACAACAATTGATCCATAAAAATATACTATCGCAGGACTCCGTAAACGAGTATCTCATATTTATGCAATTTGAATTCAACCTTCTAGATATAAATCTATTTTCCCTTTTTTGCTGATGGGTTACGCGAAGAGCATTAATTTTAATCCATTTAGTATTCAAGGAAATTACTTCACAAAATATTATTTTCCCTTCTCACTTGAAGACGTGTTCAGATTTTTAGTATCTTTTTTTTCAGTTAATTATTTTTCTTAAATACAGATCTTAGTTTACCAGAGGCTATAAAACGGATGTTATAATAATTACCACTGGGATATTGTGTTCATTAAGTGAGATTGCATCTATCACGAACGCACCTCTCAGTCGCTAAGGACAAGAAAAGAACAATTGGCAAATAGCAATGAAAAAGGGAGAAGCCGCTCAAAAAACAAAAAAAGAAAAAATAGCAAAAATCCAAGTTGTAAGAGAGTTTCGGTCTAATTAATGGAAGCTGGTAATTGAGATGGACTCAGTGATTTAATTTTAAGTTTTGCTCGGGACATGAAAAAACAAGTATTTGTCTTGCAAGATTTTGAAAATAAAAGAAGTTATCATGTTGAATAGTCAAATTGAATAGCAAATTAAGCAAGATAGGCGCTGATTGAATATTGAGCAGTGATGGGAATAAACAACACGTTGTTGTGCTGGTTGTGAAAGTGCAAAGAAAGAGTTCAGTCGGTTGGGAGTTCGATTGATAATTATTTCCATAGTTCAAGTATAAAAAATGAAAGGACTCATTTCTTACAACAGTTTAAAACTGATTTCCAATCTTCTTTCTTTTTTCTTTTTTCTTACTTTCTTTTTTTTTCTTTCTCTTTTCTTTTTCATGTCCTTTTTCTTGCTTTTCCTTATTTTCCTTTCTTTTTTCGTTGCTTCTTTGTTTTCTTTTTATTTCTTATTCTTTCTTTTTCATTTTTCCTTTTCTTTCTTTTATCTTTCTTTTTCTTTTTTCTTTTCTTTCTTTTTTCTTTTCTTTCTTTTCATTTTCTTTTGCTTTTTCCTTTCTTTTTTCTTTTCCGTTTTTTCTTTGTTTCTTTATTTTCATATCTTATTCTTTCTTTTTTCCTTTTCTTTCTTTTTCTTCTTCTTTTCTTTCTTTTGTCTTTCTTTCTTTTTCATTTCTTTTTCTTTCGTTTTTCTTTCTTTCTTTTTACTTTTTTCTTTCTTCACACACACACACACAACGCACACACACACACACACTCACACACAAATATAAGCATTTCTAAGATATTTCAATCGGTAATCAACCCTAGGAGAACGCACCAGTATACCAATAGATAAACTGATGAAATGCTGACTTCCTGTGCACAGAAACACACTTCGGAAAAAGATCATACTTATATTAGCAGGATGGAATATTTCGAGGAAATGACACTAGAATCCACATCAGTAAAACCAACTCTATAGCCGAGATATGTAGATACACCTTTTTGTGTTCTAGCTATACTAGCAAGAGGTCCAGCTATAATTGGATCATGTTAACTCAGTAAGATCATCGATATTCGTTCACAATGGAGAGAGAAAACAACAAACTAGCATTTGTCCGCTTCCTACAACATGAAGCTAAAGTCATAAGTAGCGACCCAGAGATATATGAACAAAAAATAGTGAGTATAAACTGTACCCTACAACAAAACAAATATTCAGGGTACATGACAGCAGCTCTGACAAACTGGGATAGAAGGATGTAAGATAAAAACACTAAACTTAGCCTCAGTTTACCTACCCTATGTGAAAGAATTACCGGAAAAAATACAAAAGATATCTGGTTCATATAACATTAGGATG
>JBBBDQ010000555.1:4397500-4605000 GCA_037127315.1 Ascarosepion bandense
CGAAAGCTTAGAAGAAAATCAATAATTATCCAAATGTTGGAGAACTTTTGTCTTTATTTTTAACTGAAATTAAAGCAAAAATACGACGTTTAGAACGGCTCATGATTAAACATAATAGACATTCATTGTCTCTTATATTTAACAGCATATCTTTAGAAAAAAAAATATATATATGTGTGTGTGTGTGTGTGTGGATGGATGGATATCATTAATAATACATATGGATATACACGCCACTGCTCATACATTCGAATATTTTTCTGGTGTTCATAAAACGGTTCTCGATGTAATATAGCAACGCTAAAATGTATATATTAATATATATACTATAGTACGACTCGGAATTTCATGCACTATACAATCATCAGGTACATATACTGAACAGACCATTTTTTAATTGTCATATATATTTTTGGTTCTTGCGTTGTTATGTTCGTTATAAATCTGCGATACCATATTTAATTAATAAAATGTATAATCTTATTTGATTTATACTGAAACATGAAATTAGAAAGTAAAATCTTAAAGTTAAATTAATATTAAAGGGTAAATTTTGTTAGTACATGGAGTCCAAAAGGGTTCAATTGTAGTTTATTTTTTTCGGTGAACGAAAAGCATTAAAAATAAACATATAAAACAATAATATAATAATAAAATATGTTAAAAAAATGAAGTAAAAATTTGAAGTAAAAATAGGGTAAATATCAGGTAAAAAATCTATAAATAAAAATGTACTTGTCCGCTTGTTACTATCCGCTAATCTAGAAAACGGCTGCACCAATTGTTTTGAAATTTTACGATAGCATTTTAATCAAATACGAGCGTGTTTTTATATACCTTATATTAAAAAATATTACGATATTAAAAAATATATATTTTGCAAATCTATTAGAGCCGGTAACAGCCGAATCAAAAAATTTGCATTTTCAATACGGACGCGTTTACAGTCAACGTTGTTATTTAATAGAAAACATAGAAAAGCTGTACATTTAAGGTAAACGAAGCCTTTTATTATTATGTCATTTTTCATCATATTTAGATTTCTGCATTGGTCTCACTACCAACCAAGTCTGCGGGGAGACCTAAGGCAGGTTGTGGCGTGTTGTTATGGCTCCATTTCATGTTTTTCTATCTTCCCTATCATCCCTAGCATTACATAGATAAAGTTTTCCTTAGTGTGTAGGCTGTACTAAAGACAATTTTTGTATATCTCTTAAGCTGGGGTTTCCAGGGATTCTTTCAATGTGTTGTTTTGTTACATTTTTATCATTCCAAGTGCACCTACTGTCACTGGCACAACTCTTGTTTTCAATTCCCACATTTTTTTCTATTTCAATTTCCAGGTCTTTTTATTTTGACAGTTTTTCAAATTCCTTGATTGCTATGTTACAATCCGCTGGACTAGCCATATCAATTAATAGACAAGTTTTCTCCTTCTGTTTTTTAACAATAATGTCTGGCTTGTTTGCTTCAATTTTTCTGTCTGTGTAGATGGTGTAATCCCATAGAATGGTTACATCTTCTATTTCTGTAACCGGTGCTGGGTGATGTTCATACCAGTGTTTGTTTACAGATTTTCCATAATGTTTGCACATTGCCCAATGTAAATATTGCCCAACTCTATCGTGGCGATTTTTATATTCATTTGGAGCAAGCACAGAACAGCCTGAGATTAGGTGGTCTATTGTTTCTTGGTGTTTATCACAAAACCTGCATTTTGGATCCATATTATTATGCATAATATTTGCCTGAAAGTTTTTAGTGAAAAGACTTTGGTCTTGTGCTGCCAGAATAAAGCCTTCAGTTTCAGACTTTAATCCAGATGCACGTAACCATCGATGAGTATTAACTTTGTCAACATTGGATTTATTGGCACGTTCTGGATATTGGCCATGCAGAGGTTTGTCTTACCAGCGTTGTTTCATCTGTTCAAGAGCTTTATCTTTGGCTTTCATTTTCATATTTTTTGCCGCAATAGTAGGTTCTTGGCTTCTGTTTTGCTTTTCTACAGAATCTACTAACTGTAAATCTTGTTTGTATTTACTGCCTTCTTTTATTATTGAATATTTTTTCTTTCTTTCTTCATGTTGCCTTACTAATTGTATCATCCAATCCTTTGTTGTTTCTATGTATGTTAGTAAGCCAATAGTTGTTGTCTTGTATGACAATTCCAGCTGAATAAGACCTCTTCCACCTTCTTTACGGGGTATGTATAAACGGTCTACATCAGCCTTTGGATGATGCATCTTATGCTTAGAAAGAAGCTTTCTTGCTTTAGAATCCATTCGCCTGATGTCGTTTAGAGTCCAGTTTAAGATGTTGAAGCTATAATGGACAACTGGGATTGCAAGGCTATTAACGGCCATAACTCTGTTCTGAGAATTCAGTTCAGTTTTTAATATCATTCGTAGCCTTCTATAATACTCTTTACTCACTATTTCTTTCATTTTTGTATGGTGAATTTTTTCACTCTCATTTACACCTAGGTATTTATAAGCTTCTTCTGGTTTCAATTCTTTTATTGTTACAGCAGGGTCTAAGCTAATTGAGGATGTTTCTTGTATTGATCCACGTAAAACTGTAGTGTTAGCACATTTATTCAAATTGAATTTCATTCCAATGACTTCGCTGAAGCATTTTACAGTTTGCAGAAGACCTTCCAGCTCATTATCATTCTTAGCATATAACTTTAAGTCATCTATGTAAAATAGATGGCTTATTTTCTTTTGGCCTATTTTATAACCACATTCTGTCTTATTAAGTTGACTGGTTAGTGCTATTAATGATATGCAGAATAGTAAGGGAGATAAAGAATCACCTTGAAATATACCTCTTTTGAGGTTTATTTCATCAGACTTATAGGTTCCATTTATATGATTGAAGTAAAGGGTTGTTTTCCATATAGACATGCACTGTGTGATGAAATTGATGATGACGGGCGATATCTTGTATATATTTAAAGTCTTTAAAATCCAGGGATGTCGCACACTATCGAATGCCTTTCGATAATCTATCCAGGCAGTACTAAGATTTTTCTTTGTACTCTAGCAGTTTTCCAGGATCATTTTGTTAATTAGCAATTGGTCTTTACATCCATAACAGCCACGTTTGCACCCTTTTTGTCCAAGCGGTATCATGTCATTTCTTTCTAAGAATAAATATGTCTGTTTTGTTAAAATAGATGTTAATAGTTTATATGTTGTCGGAAGACATGTAATTGGTCTGTAGTTTTTCGGGTTGTTTGTGTCACCATTCTTGGGTAGAAGAAATGTAATTCCTTTGGTCATCCATGCAGGAATTTTACTGGGATCGTCAACCATTTCTTGAAGTTCTTTGGCTAGTTTTTTTTATGTGCTGTATTTAAATAATATAGCCAAAAGTTAGGAATTTTATCTATACCTGGGAATTTCTAATTGTGTGCTTTTTGTAGTGCAAATTTAACATCCTCTTCTGTAATTCCAGCCCATGTCTGTTCTGGTTTACTTTTCATTCGTTCTATCTCTTGTGCAATCCAATGTACTTCCTTACTATGTTCTTTAGGGCAAGCCCATATCTTTTCCCAGAACTGTGTAACTTCTTCCATTCTGGGGGCGGGGACTGTCACTTCAATTCTTTTTTTACCTGTTTCCCTGTAAAATCTCTTTGTATCAGTTTGAAAAATCTTGTTTTGTCTGTAAAATCTTGCTCTTTTCTCATAGCGTCTTATTCTTTGAGCCTTCAGTTGTATTTTTTGCTTTATTTTTTCTTTATTTGATAAGACTTCATTTTCATTTCTAATGTTGTATTTTCTTTCGACTCTTTTATTATTATTATTATTATTATGTCATTTTTCATCATATTTCGATTTCTGCATTGGTCTCACTACCAACCAAGTCTGCGTATTATTATTATTATTATTATTATTTCTATTTTGGCGTGCGTAAACAACAGAAGTCCATTCCCCATTTTTTTTAAATTCTATTCATTTTTTTTTCAATGAATTATTATCGATATCCCATTTATTTCGTTGGTTTAGTAAATAAATTTCTTCTTTTTTTCCATTTAACCAAACTGAGCCACAGCAACGCGTGGCGGGTAGAACTAGTAAGTAAATAAAAAATGAAAAGGTGGATTAATATTAATCCGAATCTATGTCAATTCGGCAGTTATTTATTTTTATGTCTGCATGTGGTCATCAATTCATTTGTTTCTTTAGTAAATTTGGGTTATTTAGGTGTTTTAAGATGACAAATTTTTCTGAAAAGCATAAGTTACATCTATTTTATATTACATTATAAAAGTTGGTTTTTGCCATGATATCTCAGGTAAAAATGGGGTTTTGATTGTTTTTAATTGCCAAATGTTTTAGAGATGGTCGTACTATTTCTGTATTTACTAATATTTATTAGCATTTCAGTGTGTTTGAATCTCAATCTGAGAACAGTACAAAGGATTAAAAAAGTTTAGATCATATATCCAGTCAATATTATGGTGTTTAGAGTGATCAATCGTTGACGTTATGTCTCCATTCACATTTCTACAAGGCTTTACATTCAACACGAAGGCCTACATCAAGTGCCTTGAAGAGGTAGTGCTACTCTGAGTCAATAAGTAGCTTTTAGAAGTCAGTATCTGTGGCAACATGACTCTTCACCATACAACGCAGGCCGGAGATACTGTCAGCCAAATTCTGCGACCATATCACCCCTTTATATTTGGCCACTTAACTCCACAGACTGCAACCCACTTGATTATTATGTTTGAAGCGCAGTTGTTCGAGAGTCTGATAAGCTTCTTATAACATCAAAGATGAACCGAAGGTAAAGATTATGGCAGTATTCACCGATTTGAACAAGGAGATTGAACCAGGAGAGTTAAAAGAGATTCTGAACGTCTGGAGGGTGTGATTGAAGTCAATGGCAACCGTATTGAAGAAATAAATAAATATATTTGTGTAATTTTGGCAAATATATCTGTGAAAATAAGATGTCAGTGTAATTTTCGTTCTGCGTAATTTAAACGACAATTCATCCATCTCACCGTATATATATATATATATATATGTGTGTGTGTGTGTGTGTGTGTGTGTGTGTGTATGTATCTCTATTTTTCTATATCACTCAATCTTAATTTAAGTTGATAAAAAGTATTTGTGAAGACGCACCGTTTAATTTTTAAACAGCGTTTTATTTTCGTCTAGCAACATGAACATTCAAGAAATTTTGCTAAATGATTAGATTCCGGCAGTATTCGAACCTGCATCACTCTTTACAGGAGAAACCGTGCTTAGATCTAACGTGCATTTAATCAACTCAACAACGTCATATCTAACAACGCGTTCTCCTTCAAATGGGAACTCATGCTCGAATCATACCTGGGGGCTCAGTTTTTTAAATTTTTTCAATATCTAGGCTGGTAGACGAAAATAGAATAATTCTTAAAAATGAAACGGAGCGGCTACTCAAATATGTCTATCCACTAAAATAACTTTTCCAGTGATAAAAATATGCCAGATTAAAAAGTAAAAATCCATTCTTTCTTTAGAAAAAAATGTGTGTGTGTGTGTGTGTGTGCCAGCCATTCTATGAGAGCTACTGTACTATTTTATTCAGTACTCTTTGCCACATGGTCGATTTTTTTGCTGCTAAAAGTTCCTCTGCCGGAGATTTCTAATGAGGTGGGTGGCTAAACAACAAACAAAATTAAAAGCAAGACTTACCAAAGAGCTGATGTATCATTTTATTAGATCAACGGCTATTTAGCACTGGTGCGGTAATGTAGAAATACTTGTGTTGGTACCCACCTGACCGCTTAGCTCACTTGGTGTTTTGGATCCCTTAGCCTTCGTTACGGTATCGAACGAGTAGGAAAGATCTGATGTAACACTAACAGCTTCACAATAACCAATGAAGATTATTGTTTCTTTTTCTTTTTTTTCTTTTTTTGTTTTCTAGCTGTTCTTGCTCTAGTGAGTGGCATTGACCCAGTGCAACATTTTTCTCCAATTTAAAAATTTCATGTATTGGTAATGCAAGTTACAATTGATTTTGTAATAATATCTTCCGGACAAAGTTGTTGCTATTATTATTATTATTATTATTATTATTATTATTATTATTATTATTATAAAATTTAATATATATGGAGTTTTGTGCATCTTTTATATCTATGTGTATCTATTTAAAAATATATACGGAGTGACTAATTATTTTATAATATATTCATGCTTATTAATATATTATTCTAGGGATTATATATTTAAATAAATAAATAAATATTTTTAATTAACTTAAAGTATTTCTATTATTTGAAAGTATTTCTTTTCGTATTAATATCAACTTATATATAAAGAATTGTGTGGCACTCTGCAGCTATTTTAAATAACATGACAACAAATGACAGATTTGTGGAGAGCCATGATCATCCACATCCTGAGAAATCATTTCGTTGGGAAATAAATGATCTATGATGTGACTTGAACCATTTAAAAGAATGCACTCCTAATATCGGCTGATTCTACCTGAATATTGAGGTAAATTTCAACAAAGAATTTCAAGGGCATATACCCCAATGCGTTAGCTAGATCCAGTGACTTGATCAAAAGAGTTCAGTTCAATATCTGGTTAACGTAATGGTGAACAAATAACTTAGAGAGATGAGTTAAATTGAGATAACTAAGATATCCGGAAATAGCATGGCGCATTGATCGAGAACAATATACACCAGTGATGGAAATAAAGGGCTCGATTTGAAATTCCAATCACTTGAAGAGGGCCGAAGCGTACAGCAGTCAAAACGTCGTGAATATGAATATGGCAATAAAATGAGGACAATAATCCCAATGAATGTAAATACTACCTCATCTCAGAAATATAGACAATTGTTGAAAAAGTAGGAGTTTAAAGATTTTATATACATAAATGAAATAAAAGTTTATGGTTACAACTAATATTAAAAATTTATTGAAAATTAATATAACAAAGTCAATCAAAATATGATTGAAAATATCAAATATGATTGAAAATATCAACATGACGACATTAAACACCTGAACCTCATGTCGGAAGAATATAGGTTAATCTAACCCATGAAACCAGGATAGTGATTGCGTTTTCAAATCATTCCAGGGGAAAGTATTCAAAAATATATATTTGTGAATTATGCTTTAATTCATGCAGAGTAAGAGAATGTAAAAATTCGGGCAAAATATATCTGATTAACGGAATTCCTATTACAGCAGATCAAACTACGGACATTTAAATTTTAACAAATGAAAACAATATTTAGGAAACAAGGCGAAAAGAAAATCTGAAATAGAAATTGGTGGGACATTAAATTGAAGCTACCTCCGGTTGCCAGATTTTCATTTGACTCAGCGAATGAGAAACCTGCGTCACCAGGACTAGAATTGTTAGACAAGTGTCATGGATGGATCTGCCAAAAAAATATATGGAAATCTATACTAAATCATCAATCACTAACCAAAGCATTTTATATATATATATATATATATATATATATATATATATATATATAAAGAGAGAGAGAAAGATAGATAGAGATTGTTGTAATGTAATATGAATCAACAATGTTTGCTGACTGTCAGATTGCGTTTCAATGATGCACGAAACTGACAGGCATCCTATAATATTACGCTCTCTCTGTCGCATTCAATGCGTGGGTTTGTGTGTGCGTGTGCGTGTACAAGTGAATATGCAAAGCTAATTTCAGATAGTGAAACGATTGCTAGCCATGCATACAAGATAACTGCCAATCTTCAACTAAAAGCTAATTTCAGATAACAAAATGCAGGTTCGAATGTGAACATTAGCATGTAAGCGATTGCCAGCTACGGATACGAACAAACCAGCTACCTTCTACTAAGTGTTAATTTCATATAGCGAAATAAAAGTATGAATGGGAATGTGAAAATGCAAACAATTGCCAACTATACAAACAAGCAAATTGGATACCATCAACAAAAAGCTAATTTCAAATACAGGTTCGAATGAGAAATTTTATATGTAAAAGATTGCCAGCCACACATGAAGTCAAACTGTCTAACTTGAACTAAAATCTTATTTTAGATTTCGAAATACAGCTTCAAATGGGAAAGTAATTATGTAAACGATTGACAGCCACACATAAAATCAAACCGGCTAACTTGAACTAAAATGTGAATTTCAGATTGCAAAATACATGATCGAATGGGAAAGTGAGCATGTAAACGCTAGCCAACCACACATAATAGCAAACTGACTACTCTTAACGAAAAGGTAATTTCAGATGGCAACATAGAGGTTCAAATGACAAAGTGAGCATGCAATTTCAGATAGCGAAATAAAGGTACAAATAGGAAAGTGAGCATCTAAACAATTGTCAGCCACAGATACAAGCAAACTGGCTACGATCACCTTATAGCTAATTTCAGTTAGTACACTAGAGGTTCGAACGGAAAAGTTGGCGTGTAACCGATAGCCGGACAGACATACAAGTAAACTGGCTTCCTTCAACTAAAAGCGAATTTCGGATAACGAAATACAGGTTCTAATGTGAAAATGAACATGTAAGCGATTGCCAGACACACATATATGCAAACTAGCTTCCTTCAACTAAAAACTAATTTCAGATAGCGAAATAAAAGTTCGGATAGGAAAGTGAGCATCTACACAATTGCCAGCTTCACATACAAGCAAACTTGCTATTTTCAACTAAAAACTGTGAGTATGTAAACGATTGGCCTCATACATACAAGTAAACTGGCTAAATTTAACTAAAACCTAATTTCAAACAGCTAAATACAAGTTGAAATTGAAAATTGAGCTTGTAAACGTTTTCAACCGCACATACATGCAAACTAACTAATTTCAGATAGCGAAATACAGGTTCGAATATGAAAATGAGCATTGTAAACGATTGTCAGGCACACATTCAAGCAAACTGGCTACCTTCAACTAAAAGCCAATCTTTAACTGACATGCATCTAACGCATTCGCGTGCACTACTCTGCGCATGTGCGTGCGCGAAAATTGCCCAGCATTTAACTCAAATATACTTATATAATAAGTCACGCACGGACGTTTTCCGCTTCCTTTGCCTGCTAGTGATTTGCGATTTTCTGCTTTCAAAATATATGTTCTTCTATTCCTTCGCATACAAAGATACACGCACTTAGTTTCGTATATATTTCGAAGCTTTGATGTACACACACACAGATATATATATATATATATATATATATATATATACATTTTGCCCGTTATATAAAATATGAACCTTTTAAGTGTTTTAAAGGAATCGAGATATTTTTGTACAGAAATCAAAGAGGGAGAAATTGAAACACAAAAGTATTAATAATGCTAAGTTCGTTATTATCAGAGTCCAACCACAACTACTAATCTTGAATTATAACATTGATAACTATAAGACGAAAATCTTTCAAAAGAAGAACAAAGAAGGCAGGAAAGAAGGACAGGGGGAAATATTTAAGGCGAAACGATGAATAATGTAAGAAATAAAAGTAATGCGATGATAAACATGGCAGAGGACAGAATTTGATTGAGAAAAAAACAAAAATATAAGGCAGATGCAGAAGCAAAACGAAGAAAAGAAAACGAACAAAAGAAGAACAAAAGGTAGATTATGAAAAGAGAATAAAAAAGAACAAATGATAGAGCCAGAAGAAGAAAGGGAACAAGCAGAAAAGAAGAGTCATAAGTTAAAGAAACAGAAAGCTACAAAGAAAACGACGAGGCGAAAGAATGGAAAACAAAAATAAAAATAAGAATAGTAATAAAGAAGTATAAGAAAAAAGCGCAAACAGGAGAATGTTGCGAAGAAGAAGAAAAAAGAAGGATAGTTTATGAGAATCGAAGAAAAATAAGAAAAGAAGAAGCAATAATAACTAAGGAGAATATTTATGTGAGTAGAAGAAAGGGGAACAAAGAATAATAGTTGCTGATAAACAAAGACGAAAAAGAAATAAAAAAGAAAATTGTTGATGAGAATAGAAGATGAAAGAGGAACAAGGAAGAATAGTTGATGAGTATATTAGAAGAAAACGAAAAAAAGAACTCAAAGAAGAATAGTTCTTGAAATTAGAAGAAGAAGAAGAAGAAGAAGATGATGATGATGATGATGAAGATGATGATGATGATGACGAAAAACAAGATGAATAATAATAAGAAGAAAATGAGGGACAAAGAAGAATAGTTGATGAGTAGGGAAAAACGAATGACAAAAAATACAAGCAAAAGCAAGAGTGAAAGATGAAAGAATCGAGAAATAAATTCGAGAAATAAAAGAAATAAAAGTCGAATAAAGACGAAAAGAACGTAAATGGCGAAAGGCCGAGATGTGTGGCTGGCTCAGGGAAAGGCGATCGTAGCCCAGCGTCTGGACAATAATTTATCGACCATATCTCGTGCGAAAAGTGTTGTCAGAATTGATGTCCGCGTGAGGGAAGTAAGTAAAAGAAATAGCCTGCAGGGCAACTGGCACATCACAAATAGAACATCATCTCCTCTCTCTATCTCTCAGCGGAAAAAAATGTCTGCAGCACTACAATAGAAAAATCAACGAACAATGAGAAGAAGAAACATTTAAAATGGCGCTCGGCGTTTTTTCTTTTCTTTTCTATTGTGTGTGTGTGTTAATATAAGTCAGCTTTTATATTTACCTTTGTATTTGTTTTTATGTCTGTCGTAAAGAAAAGAAGGAGAAATAGAATTAAAAAAGGGGGAAGAGAAGGAGGAAGAAGAAAAGAAAGGAGGAGGGAGAATAAGAAATAGGAGGGAGAAGATATGGTCAAATGATCGAACGAGCAAACAAATAAATAATTGCGAAAATTTCGATGCAACAAATGCTAAAAATAACCGAATGATACATTTCAAGTGGTGGATAATCAAAACGAGTTTATAAATGTACACACACACACACACACACACACACACACACACACACACACACACACACATACATACATATATTCCCTTTTTTTTTAATTTCGCTGTTTTATATTTGTTGTTCCAACGAATCTTTTTGAGGAAATGTTGGATGAAAATATTCCTATAAAAGAATTCATAGCGTCATTTTCGAAACCATAATTTAGATATTAAATAACATCATAATAAAATTCTTAATATCATAATATAATCTTTTAAATATCTATTTAATTTATTATAAGTGAATAAAGAACGAAGAAAGTATTAACAACGTTCAGAACATTAATTTAAAACAGTGCGCAATATAGAAATAGAGTTATGAATATATATTAAAGTTTAGAACATGTACAAATTATATTTTACTTCAAAAGTGTACATTTTGTTTCGACATCGGAAAGATGTCTCATCAGCTAGGTAATAATGTTGGTAATAATATTATTTTTTAAAAAGAAAATTAAAAAATCTCACTTCCCCTTTATTTTTGGAAAATATTTAGTACGCGGTAAAAAGGATAGAAAAGATAGGAAAACAAAAACGGAAATTGAAAGAAAGGGGTAAGTAAAGGGAAAAAGAAATACAGAGGAAATAAAGAGCCTGATACAGAAAATAAAAGGAACAAAAAATAAAGATAAAAAAAATAAAAAAGTGGACACAGGGGAAATAGAAAGGAAAGAGGAAAACAGAAGAGAAAGAAAGAGCTAAGAGGAAAGAGCCGATGATAACGGCTCAGTGAGAAATAGACCAAAATGTAGATAGGAAGTGAAATAGAGATAGATACACATTAGGGTCACGCGACGTCTGGCCTTAATAAAAAGGAAGAAGTGAGAAAATGCTCAGAGGGAAGAAAGTGTTGGGTGCGACGACATTAGAAATGTAAAATATGAATGTCAGACAATTGGCCGGAGATGGATTGCAGATATATACATTCATTGTTACATAGTATAAAACCAAACCTTTGTTTCAATGCATTTATATTGTATAACTTTTGAATATTTCTCATTTGTAAATGAGTTATTTCTGCAACCTAGGTTTCAACCTGCAGGCGATTTTTAATAAATGATTTTTCCGTTTTCAAACGGACGAACAGGGTTTCTTACGAGCGTGTAACTGGAATTTTTAAACACCCATAAATTTTCAAAATTAGAGAAGAGTTATTCAAGGCTCTTACAACACTTTCATCTATGTGTCTATGATAAAGTAGCTATTTATAGGTGCGATTACATCTGGCATGTTTTTTGATCTTTCATTTAGTAATTTTTTCTTCTGCGAACAACATAATCGTTATTTTTTCTTCCTGGCTGAATCGTCATACGTTGCCACCGTTGTATGGTTTGGCCATTTTCCCTAAACTTCAAAATATATCAAGGTCTTTTCCATTTTTCAATTTTAATTTTGCGCGTCTGTAAAAATCCATGTTTGTCTGTTGGAAAACGGAAAAATCAGTTATTATAAATCGTCTGAATATATTGAAAGTCGAAAACCAGGTTGCGAAATAACACATTTCCAAATGAAATATATATATATATATATATATATATATATATATATATATATATATATATACATACATTTTCTAAACATATACTGTTAAATATAACAGACAATGAATGTCCATTATGTTTAATCACGAGCCGTTCTAAACGTTGTATTTTGGCTTTAATTTCAGTTGAAAATAAAGACAAAAATTTGGATAATTTTTTATTAATTTGGTTCTAAGCTTTCGGCTCACATTTTAAATCTGCCCACAACACATTACATTGCATTTGAATACATGGTTCTGTTGACATTTCTCGCTATCACGCGGTGGGACGTCATAGAACCGCATTGCAACTTTGCGAACAGCGTTTGTTATTTTTGGTTACTGTTGCCGTTGCTAAGCGGAGTTTTTTGTCAACACAAAATAAAATCGTCGGTGATGGTGGATGTTATTGTGTCACCGTCTTGGTGACCTCTCTGAAAATGGCTCGTGTGAGCCGAAAGCTTAGAACCAAATTAATAAAAAATTATCCAAATGTTGGAGAACTTTTGTCTTTATTTTCTGCTGAAATTAAAGCCAAAATACGACGTTTAGAACGGCTCATGATTACACATAAAAGACATTCATTGTCTCTTATATTTAACACTATATGCTTAGAAAATTATTTGCTGCATCAATACACTAATATATATATATATATAGAGAGAGAGAGAGAGATAGATATATATATATATACTTGTCTATATTATTTTGAAACATGCACTAATATATACATATATATATATATTCAATCAAACAAAGCTTGAATAGATACACATACACATAAACACAGAGACAATCACACACACACACACACACACACACACACACACACACACACACACACATATATATATATATATATATATATATATATAGTAATATCTTTATTATAAGATTATTCTAAAAACATAGATTACTGCAACACAAGAGCAGTTCTATCTCGGTATTATCTTATTTTTACCTCATCAGGCGGTCAAATTTACTCATAGAAAGTATTATATATAGAAGCTTAGAAAACAACAAATTTTTTTTCCAATCCATAAAATTTAAGTGGGGGATTTTGGGGAAATTTATCTCAGATAAACAATAAGAAATCAGGTAATGATAGGAGAAATTTGAATGAACGTGTAAAGTCAGATAGACATAAAATGACATAAGATTCAAACAATTTTCATGCCAGTGATGAAATAAATTGAGATACATATGTTGCAATATTGCATATCTGAAAAATTATCATGTGTCATTCTTAAACAGTTACTGGATTTTCTTTAAGTTATTATTCAACTTAAATTAGTAGACAAGAGACAAAGACATGAAAGTTTTTAAATTCACAACACGTCAGTCATATGTAGACGATTTAGTGGGTGATCTATGTGTTAAGCTGCAACAAATTAAGTTATCAAAAGGTGAGAGAACCAATCAATATATGGTAGGGAACAGAATATAGATGTTTAGTTATATTATATTAAGAAATAACAACATGTTAAGTTTATTTTTAGAAGTTAATCATTACTTAAAAACTAAATTATGAATTTTAAGTATATTTAAAATTATAACTATATTTTAAGTTTATTTAAAATGTAATCTTATAATGTTTTAAAATTCTAAAGGAATTTTTGAATTTTAAAATATAATAAATGTAGTTAAGATATTACCTGATAAGACATTGTCCTTACAATGTTGAAACAAAATGTACACTTTCTAGTAGAATATAATTTGAGCATGTTCTAAAGTATAATTTAAAATAAATAGTTACAATTTTATATATAGTTAACTTATAATAATAATAATAATAATAATAATAATAATAATAATACCATATATAATGCTCTACTAAGTATCGAGAACTCTTAATAAAGTAAATCCCTACAAATAATGGACTGCCAAACCATTAGTTTGTACTACTTATAAAATATCTCTCTCTCTCTCTATATATATATATATATATATATCGCCGACTAACGCTAATTGGTCGGGTTTCAATCCTGGGTTAAAAGCAGTCGGAGTCTAACCGTACTGATGAGCTGTGATACAGCGAAACAGATCTGTCTGCGGATGACTATATATATATATATATATATATATATATATATATATATATATGTTCTGGCTTTGTTTGATACGAAAATCCTACTTATTCACGTCATATATATATATATATATATATATATATATATATATATATATATATATGTGTGTGTGTGTGTGTGTGTGTGTGTGTGTGTGTGTGTAGTAGGTGTGTGTGTGTGTGTGTGTATGTATGTGTGTGCTTTCACGCGTGTGTGTGAGAGAGAGAGAAAGAGAGAGAGAGATTAGTCTATAACTACTAGTGGTACTAAAATCCTAGACTTACCTGCCACATCGTCCTGTTTTTAGCGTCTGATCCACTTTCCGTCTCAGATTTTCTAAGGATGGTGATTGAAAAACAACAAGATTAAAAACAAAATCTGTAAAAACTGAATGAATCTTTACTTGGATGTATGTATGTAACTATGTACAAATACCTTGCATTATATTCCACCAGAATTACCTGTCCATTTAATCTTTTATTGTTTTTTCTTCTAATTTTCCAGTGTGTTGTTGCACATTTGAAATTGCAAATATACAGCCCGAAACTTCTATTTTTGCTTTGCTTTTATTTTTAATTGATTCGAATGTCCTGGTCATTCGTATAAAGCAAGAAAAGAATTGGTTTTCTATTTACTTTAATTTTTTGAAAAGTTACACTCTAAAATTAAATTTGAGTGGTTTCCTGTATCGAAAGGTTAATCAGAGTTTGAACAAATCAGAAACATAAATACATTATACGTATCATAATTATTATATACAAATTTGTAAAAGTTTTTACGCATATTATAACGCTTTCTCCCGTGGTAGAAATATTTTGTTTATTCATTTGATTTGAATCGGAATACCTTAGAGTATTTTGAGTGATTTTTACAGTTTATGTTGTATAATATTTTAGTTCTGTGTATTAAAATGTGTCTCATGTCATAAGTCGTATTTTGGCTGCTTGTGACGTGATGATCGATATGTACTCAAATATTATAAGGATTCGATAAGTGACAAGTTAGCCTACGAGGGAATAGGGTGGTGGTGCGGCCAAAATAATAATTTATTTTTTGTTTTGTGATAAATGGTCTATGAGATGCAGTCAATCACACACACACATACATACATATTAATATATATATATATATATATATATATATATATATATATATATAGATAGATAGATAGATAGATAGATAGATAGATAGATAGATAGATAGATACCTACACACACACACATTTGTATGTTGGAATGTGTTTGCACATACATACATTTTATGTATGAGTGTGGATGGCATTCATGCTTTTTTATGAGCCAAATCTTGGTGATGTGTCATTCATCTTGCACAGTTGAGGTCCAGCACAGAAAAATGGCGGACCTTTTTGGTAACATTATACTTTCCTTTAAAACAGAAAAACCTTGAAGAAATCGAGGGATCGATCATATAAAATCACATCCACGTGAAAACAAAGGTGCCAAGAGAGAATAAAGCATTTATAGAAGAGAATGCAAGATGACAATCCTGGTCATAATCTTATCTGTTTTAATCATTTATTAAAAAATTCCACTGGGTTTGGCTGGCGAGTTATTCAAAAATTCAGCGGTTTTGTATGGAAGTCAAATAGAAAATGATTTGGCACAATGAGTTATTCTTGATGAAAGCTCTGAAAGCAATGATTGCTCTGGTTCAGTTAACATGATATTTTCAAATTTGTTTTTGTTCTGAAACGGTTGACCATATATATTACTCTTATTTCCCCTCGACTTTCTTAATTTGGCAGTAGATCAGAAAGTTACACGTAATAATGAAGACTGTGTAACATTAATCGCCTAGAGCAACAAAAACGAGTATCGATATCGCAAATTTTAAGTATATCACTCACACGTTGATTGGCTGATTAGAGTAAATTTCACACACCTTTCTTCCTTTATTGGTTGTTTATTACTAATTGTAACGATTAAGTTCAAGCCTTTCTAGAGTTGATATTTGTCAGTTAATTCAATTTCTACTGTTTATCTAACCTATGCATGTTATTTAAAACCAAGAAATATTTTGAGATTTTAAGAATTCAATTATTATCATTTCACCCTAAGCAAGGCGGGACTGCAACTAGTACGCATGGGGAGAGTTATAGTAAGCGAAAAGACTGGGTTCAGGGGGTATTGAGGAAAGAATAAAAATATGAACAAGACTCAAAAAGATGGAAGATAGCAATTGACGATGTACTTGAATTTTTGAAGATTGTAGCTATCAGGAAAGTAAACGGAAAAGAGTTTCACATGCGGGAAGTGCGAGAAAAGAAACTGTTCGATTAGATTACATTTGGATATTTCAATGGTAAAACAGTATTACCTAGTATCGCGCTTAAATTCATGCGGTCAGAGAAGTTTCCATGAAATATTTGTAGAAAAGACGTCACGTCGATGAGAAAATTACTGAAGTCAAAATGTCAATTACAGAACCTTGTTTGGATTTTGTCCAAAACCTCAGGATGAAGAGCAGTGGTGCCCGACCAGATTACAGATAATAATTATTTAGTGATACACGTTCTACTAATTGACTCATAGCTGAGGGAAAAAGTATTTTTGCGTAAAATAATGTAACGAACTAAGCTGGAATTGGATCTCGGTTCTGCGAATAAAAATTCTTAGTCATTACACAAGCTTCACATCCACGATTAAAACACACAGTATTCCCAAGCGGTTACCCATCTAAGTAGTGACCAGGCTCTATGTTGATTAACTTTGGTGGTTATATGGAAACCTGTAGTTTTAACATGATATGGCGTTAAGCCAATATTTCTTAAATTTATAGGATGAGTCACATAAAGAGGGACAAATGTATTTTCTAAAGACGTTACTGTTTCTTTATTTTTTCAGGTGAGATGCATAGCGTACCTGTAGGTTTTATCTGATACCAAGATGGGCCACTACAAGTAGTTGTCGGAAGAAAAGTGGACAAAGATTGTGAAACTGTATTTTTCAACAATGTAACACTATTTTTGACCTGACAACGGAGAGGAAGAAACTATATTAGTTGTATTATTAATTGTTGCAGATCAAACGGAAGAAACTGTGTTGGTTCGTATTATTATTTTTTTATAAATCGAAAAGAATCAACTAGAAAAATTTGTTTTGTTCTAATATGATCAGAGAAAATAAATTCATTCTGTCCCAATATGAGCAGAGAAAAAAGAAAGTGAAATTGCAACCAAAAAGCTGAAATATGACCTAATTCATACTTCATTGCAGGTGTGAGTGTTACCAGACACCCAGGTCAGACGAGGTCAGGAGAAGTAGCCTGGCTGACGAAGGGTTCAAAACAGATACAGCGAATTTATTGACCCAAACTTGGTTTTGGATTGTCGAAGACGATCGTCACAAATAAATGGAATATTTGACAAGTGCAAAGCTTAAATGACTTGCTATGAGAAATGGTTAAATTAAAATTTTCCCGAGAAAGGAGTTGTAAGTATTTAGGCTAGATTTTCTGACATCAAGGAAAAACAAGACAGAAAGAAGTAATGTCATAGAAATATCGCTGCTTCATTGGTTAAACCAAGGAAAAGTAATAAAACCGCCCCAAATGTGGGGGCGTGAGTGATTTTATTGGCCACAAGGGCCAAAGACTAGATTTGCATGAACAATCCAGTGTCCGTCATTCCCTACACCGGTACAGTAGGGACAAGTATAAAAACAGAGCCCAGGTGGGGGCAGAGACCAGTTGTTGCGCTGAGCTAAGACAGTTGGAACAGTCGCTCGCAAATCCACCAGACGGTTGTCAAAACAAGTGGGTATTTCCAGATCTGTGCACCGAATTATCCACTGTGATTTGAAACTGTTTCCCTTCTAAGTCCAGATTCTTTAAGGTTTCTGAATCAGGTTTCTGAATTCAACAAAGAGTTATTCTTGAAAATGCAAACAAACACGTGGATTGTTCGTGGTCAGCAATGAATACTAATTTCTCTATTATAGGGTTATAATCTAAGTGCATTATACATTTTTATAGACAGTGTAATGCACAATAGGTTGTATAGAAGTTATTATAAGTGTTTAATTCTGTGTAATTAAGTGATATCAAAGGTATTTGTGTCAATATATAGTGAAAATCTTCAGCATTCATAGGCCGAAGAGAAAGCCTTATCGTCTCTTAAATAAAATTTACCCGGAAATTAAATTTAGTACTGATGGAAGTTTCTTTCCAAACATTTTGTTTAAAGCATTATGGATTTAAAGCATTTTCTACTTACATGTGCTACTGATAGCCGTTGTTCGATATATAATATTTCACGCTGTAAATCTTCGTAGTGTCGTATAATAAATTCTGTATTATTGTCACGAAACAAAAAAATGATGCTAAGTTGTTTGAAGGCACTCTTCAAATCAATGTAATTGCTCATATTCAGTATGGCTGCTCGTTCCCGAACATGTCAGTAGGATCAGGTGCAGTGAGTACTAAACAAACTCAAATGTTTCCTAAGCACACATTGAGCCAATCTATAGTTTATACTGCAACAATGAAATTCACTTGAGTGTGTCACCAGAGTCACAAACATGTTTTTAATAAGATTTGTCATTCTCCTATACTGGTTACTAATCACGACTAGAAAGTCTAGTCTACACTGCTATATCCTTTACTTGAAGAAGAAAAACATAGATTCATATTTTATCGAAAGATATTTGTGGAAAAGAAAATAAAACAATTCCTTCTGGTATTCGAACTTGGCCTGCAAATTTCTCCCACTCCGAGCCTCTAATTATAACATTATCTGATCGTCATCATCAAATATCCTTTCAAAAACAGCCGCAAGTTCTTCAACAAAGTTTTCATCAGATTATGACACTGATTTGATTTCTCTGATTTTGTTCAGGGTATATCAATATCTACGGGTCTTTTAAGACCGAAAAATTATATTTTGAGCGCAATTGTATGCTTTCAACTACAGATAAATAGATTGATGGTCATTTCACTATAAAATGTATTGCTGATCATTTCGTTTACAAAATGTATTGTAGTAATTTTACATTGATGGTAACTTCATATAAAAATCATTGCTGGTATTTTTACTATAAAAATTATTTTTATACTTTCTTTTTTTTTTTAGTGGATCAGCTGTTTGCCCATAGCTGGTGCTTTTACAGATACTACCACAGCGTATGACACTCTTGGCCCATGGATTGTATCGAACCCGAAGATTCATTATCATTAGCGATAGCTCCCCTGCAGTACTTCACAATAGCACAAGACTTTGTTAGGTATATGTCACCTTCTGGGGTAGGTTACATCTGTATGGATCTGGCATTGATCTGTAAATACAACCTATGGTAGATTTCCTCTTTTCTGTTACTAACAACCCGTGTTTTCTCAGTCATGCCAAAGCTAAGTTTTCAACTATAAGGAGTGGCTCTACTGATATGTGCAATGACCGTATTAAAAAAGTGGGCCAGTCTAGACACTCAATTGTAATATTGCTTTTAATATCAAAATGTAAGTTGCCTTCTTACGGTTTTGAATCTAGCCCCGCATCTCAAAAATAGTTTCACCTAGCTAGACAATCTATAAAGCCAAGAAAAGAACTCTAGGGAATGGATTAAACATCTGGTGTTTAGTGACGGTTAACGAGCATAGTATAAACACCACCATCCTTTATTTAAGCCATATTTTTTATTGAAATTTTATTCATTAATGGCCCTTTATAAAAAAAAAAACTACTTATACCAAAATTATTATTCCCTAAATGTAAGTATATATAAATTCTTCTGGTAGGTATACTTGAATCCTTAAATACTTATTGGTAATTTTCTGCCACTTTTTCGACAGAATTCTTCGTAAGTAATGCACTTAAATTTCAATAGAATATTAGACTGCTTCAAACGTTTCGTTATTTTTGTCTGATTGGTGTCGAGTTCAAAAAAGAAACGATACAAAAAAAACTTAGTTGTTGTCAAGTGATTTCTCTTTCATTTATCTCCCTTACTTAATTTTCATACTCCTCAAGCTGCCAAAAAATTACACATCAAACTAGAATACAACCTCCAGTGAAAAATGTTTTTCGACGATATTTTATACTTAAAAAGTGTAATATTTGTTTCAAATAGCATTAATTAAATTTAAGGTCAGCAAAACAATTTTTAAACGATGATTATTCTGTCTTGACAGATAACCTAATCTAAATGTGTAAAGATTTTACAATATTGGATCATTTGGCTGATCATTCTTTTAGTTTTATTATCTATTTTATCGCCTTATCAGTAAAATAGATAAATTTGTAGATTGTACTGCTAAGGGGATACAAAAAAGGTAATAATCAATCCAAATTCCCATCGAAATATATCGATTTTTAAAAAATTTACTGAAAATGTTCAATTTAATCAATTGACTTGGAATTAAAACTTCAAGAAAAGGCTACAATGAAAAATTTTCATATCATAACAATTCATTTTAAGTATAGTTATAGCTATTTTAAAGTATCATGCGTACTGTAATTTAATGCATATACCGGCCGAAGAGAGCTTGCGGGAGGTTGCGGGTTAGATCCCTAGCCTGGGCATCCCAAAGACACCTCTCTGTTGAGCACTCTGTAACACAGAGAATGATCGAGGGTAAGTAAAGAAATCCAGAAGTCACGCTCACTTTTACTGCGAAAGAAAAGACAACCTATGGGTTGCAGTCAACTAATGTACGTATTGTATATGCTTTCAATATTAGCTGACATTATCTAATGATAACGTAGTATTTTAAAGGATATGTTTAGTGAACTCTAACTGTGATTCCTAAGGTTACAGGAACATGTGTTTCTTTCATAAGAGCAGAGTCATGCCAACTTCGAAGTTTCCTGAAGGTAACACTATGATGTTCTCATTTCCCAGAGCTTTTTTTCTATCTTTTTTTTTTAATTTTTCGGATTGAAAAAAGGCCTGATGTATGAGGTCATCATGACTCTGCACAGTTAAGTGACAAACACCTCCATATTAATTATATATATATTAATTTTAATAGATACCCTTATTTGGGTAGATACTCAGTTATTTGGGGTGTGGAGGTTGTGTTTAAACAGTATATGTATACATACATACATACATATATATATCGAAGGTTCAAATCCTAACGAATAACACAGCTTCCTGATATATATATATATATATATATATATATATATACTACGAGCCTGAATGTTTTTGAGATAATTTTGTTAGGAAGCTGTGTTATTCAGCAGGATTTGAACGTTCGACCCCTAACAACACATTAATTTTTTTTATAATTAATGTTCAAACAAATAAATTAAAATATGTCGGTTATTAATCATTTTCGTGAATCTCCGGAATGTTTCGTAAAATTGTCTGTTTACAGCTGATATATATATATAAAATCAAAATCACCAAAATCACAAAACTGATATATATATATATATATATATATATATATATATATATATATATATATAGCTAAAACAAAATCACCAAAACTACCCAACATTTCCTTCATACGCATCCGTGTTATGCGTGCCAGTTTACGCCAGCGTAGAATCTTTTCTCCCCGAAAAGTCCTCTGACATCCTAGCGCTTTGCGAAACTAATCTTAACCCCCAATACCCTCTGCCTTCTTGATTATTGGCAACCTTCCCCAGTTAAGGAAGGATTCCACTGTTCATATACATGGTCTGGATGTTTGCATCAGCGCACACCCCCCTCTATCTAGGGTGACTTCTCTCGAATCCCCCTATCTCTCATACATGTGTCTCCGTCTTTCACTTCTAAAATCGGTTAGCTATCTTTTCTTTCTGTATCGTTCCAATTCCTCTCCCGAATGTTCCTGCTATACAGTATCTCTGATGATATAGATAAGACTACTTCGTCCCACCCATTCGCTAACATTTGTGTTGGGTGATTTTAATGTCCACCATGCCAAGTGGTTGAAAAACACTGTCACTGAATCTGCTGGCACTTCTTTAATCAATAAATTTAAGCTCCTCACAGCCACATTGAACAAAACCGAGTGCTTTGCTCGCAGATTTTCTTCGAATTCCACATTTGACTTGTCTGGTGTATCCACAGCCGAGACTATAGAACTGAGGCTTAACTGAGGGATGTTTTTAAAAAACATCTGGTCTCTAACATTTTTAAAAATTTGACCCCCATAAGGCAAGCGAAGGCCACGGAATCCCGGTCATTGTCTTGAAGATATATACTCCTGAACTTTCCTGTGCCCTCTATACACTCTATAATTACTGCCTCCAGATCCTATCAAACGAACGGGAGTATCCCCCAGGGCTCTATCCTCGGCCCGACGCTCTTTCTTATCTTCATCAACGATCTCTCTGATGTAATCAAATCCTAAATAAGCATTTACGCAGACGACACAACCATTTACACCCGCCTGTCAGACATCTGGCTAGGCAACAAGGATAATATCTCTGCTGATCTTGAGAATCTGTGGTGGACTGAAGTAAAAAAAAATGGCTCCTAAACTGTAATGCTTCCAAAACGAAGCTGCTATCCGTCAATCACAATAGACAGTTTCTTCTGCCCCATATCACTACGAATCAAGCTAGTCTTCCTGAAACAATACACTGCGCCTCCTCGGCCTCATTCTCTCAGCTGACTTCAAGTGGAACGACTACATTGAATCAATAGCTAAATCTACTGCTAGGTAGGCTGGATCAGTGTGTCAGGCCAAGAACTTTTCTCGCCTGAGTCCACTTTACACATACACAAGTCAACCATACGCTCATGCATTGAATACTGTTGTCATATCTGAGCAGGTAAGGTTACACGTAGATACAAATTTAAAATTTAAATCTAAAATTTAAAGTTAAAATAAAAAATATTAAAATTAAAAAATGCAGAGAGAAGAAATCGAAGGGACGTAAATCTTGAAACGTAAAAAATTAAATATTAAATAATACATGTAGATAAAAAATGTAGATAAACAATTAAAATTTTAAATTTTTAAATAAAAATGAAATAAAATACAAATGAAAGTAAAATTAAGAATGAAAAAGTAAATTTTAGAATTAAAATTAAAATTAAATTTAAAAATTAAACAATCTAGGAGCAAATATAAAATGGGTTTAACTTCTAATTGTTATAAGTAATATTGCGGGGGGGGGGGAAAGAAAGAAAGAAAGAAAGAAAGAAAGAAAGAAAGAAAGAAAGAAAGAGTCAAACGTATAGAGGAATCTATAAAAATTTGGGTCTGAGAATTTAAGTAAATATTTTCTATTACAGCATGTGGTCATTAAATCACTTTTTTATTTTATTTATTAAACAAATTATGATTATTGATATGGTTTAAGATGACAAGTTTCTAACAGGCAAGTACCAATCTGGACAAAAGTGCAACCAATTTTATTTTTTGATTTTGTGAACCAATAACTTTTTTCGGCTGTGTTCTTTCATTGGTTCATGCCTAAAGCATTCTTATTGAACATGAAAGCTCTTTCGAGGAAAATTTTGCTGATTCTATCTATGAAGTTTTTTGAATAGTTTAATAATCTATATTGTGGGTTGATTATGTGCTTGTGGTCTTTGATTTTGATGAATGCCTGTTGTTTATATAAAATTAGTAACCTATCATGTATTTTTAGTCCCTTAATTATTTTTTGCATCCTTATTTAAGTTGGTTTCCCAGTTACTAGACGTCTATTTATATTTATTTACGTCACTATATATATATATATATATATATATATATATATATATATATATATACATAGGAAAAAGTTCGAGAAACAGTGAACTTTTGTTTAAAGTGCATATTTACTGTTGTTATCATTAATAATATTACTTGATTTTGTATGATATATTAATTGTCAATAATTATACCTGTATCATCACACTGTTTCAAGCCTAAAGTTGATTCTTTTCAGAATAAACTTGAGACTTGTGACTTTGCATATCGAGATCCGTTGAAACAATCTCTATTTCTGCTTTTGATATATATATATATATATATATAACTGATAAAATAATGTTTTCTTAAGATAAAAACATAAGGTCTCAATACTTTGTTTTTCTATCTGATATCACCAATTTTATATTATTGATCGTATTAACAAAACGTGGGTGCGTCATTTGCTGCAATGCAAAATTTTAATGGGGTCAGTGGCAAGGACCGTGGGACTGGCCTGTCGAACTCAAATTACAGCTACGGTCGCTGCATTCAATTTAATAGAATTACATATTTCTTCTTCTCACTTTCAGACTAAACAGAATGTCAAACTGACTATATCATACTGCTTAGCAAACAGAACCAGCCTCAACGGGTAGCCAAAAAGCACATGATACTTATTACATATAGTGTCTATTGCTGCACGTATTAGGAAACAGGAAATATTTCTTTTCATTTTAAGTTAGCGACGGTTTTATTTATTTGCGGTTCATTATCAGAAATTTATTTACAACATTTTACTGAATCTAAATGCATATTTAATTCTTTATGCACGCTTAAAATGCTAATATGTGCTTTATCGTTAAGACTGTTATTATGCAAATTTCTTTGTTAAAATGCTTATTTGAAAATTCAGTTTTAATATCGAATAAAACATTCCTCATAATAATTTTATCAAATTTATTACCAAATTTCTCAAGTGAAATATTTATAATGCTATAAGATTGAGTGCTTCCTACTCCTGCGACGATTAGCAAACTGGTTCACCAGTCATTTTTTTATGTAGAGACTTATTTCCTCACGGAGTAATAAACTTATAAAGTAATCTAAGCAAAATACACACTCAACAGAAAAGTCTGCTGTTAATAAAACTTAACAACATAGTTGCTGAGGCTGTTTGGTGCCGTAATAATCAGATGGTCTACTGTAATATTATTCCCTTGCCCTAGTATAATTGTCGGCTATCTAGTTAGCAATTTTTTGGCTCGTATCATGTCTTCGTTCATTGTTGACTACATCACGAGGCAAACTTTGAGTTAAACGGCAGTATGATCTTTATATATGTGAACGTTTTAAATGCTGAAACCAGTTTTGTTTTGATCTACTATTCTGGTCTTGTGCCAGACTTCACAAAATTTTACTGTATATCTGTATGAGGGTATCAAAGATGTAATAATTGCGATAATCAGAAAAGATTTTATGTTTTTATATTTTTAAACGTACATGCAAGACTCCGTGTCTGTGTTGTTGGCGTTTGTGTTGATTTGTATGCGAAATCACCAAGCACCGCTTTGATTCCAATCTCAGTTGAAGCGAAACACGCAATTGTTTTCATCTTCTTTGTCGTTTCCTAATTGCTTTCAAATTCTTCAATTAGATGCCCCAATCCCTCGACGAGTTCTTTCTCTCCGGCAATGAACATTGACTTTTAAGCAAGCAAATTTAGAAACGGTAAAACGATCGATAGCCGATTCACACTGAGCTAGGAAAATGTCTTTGTTTTCTATTATTTACACTCGTCTGTATCATATGTAGGATTCAAATGATGTACGATTTGATGCTATTAGAGTAGAATCTTATATAGATTGTATAATATTGGATCATTTGGCTTTATATATCTTACTATTCTACTAGGTTGTTTCTTTTTTTAGGTCAGCTGTTTAACGTTAATGTTTTATTTAACCCTTGAAAGCAAGAAAGAGCGTGAATAACTGTTCCTTTTCTATGAGTTTAAATTAGGAAACAGTGCAGATGAATCAAAAAGAAACATCAATTTGCTATTTAGAGAGGGAATTGATTACAAATGAACAATACAACTTTTTTGTTGAGAAATTTCTCTCAGAGGTTGAAAATAATCAAAATAAGCCTCAAGGTTGCTCTAGACATCTGAGCAAAACAAATAATGGAAAAATATTGTGGAAGTTAAACCAAGGACGACACTGGAAGATCTATCAACAAAGCATGGATGTATCTTTCTAACAGATGCTCGTCATTAAATACCAAATTAAGAATACCAAATAGGTCCAATTTTTCAAATCCAAGCGCTATTTGAATTTTGCAACTTGGACTTTTGAGTGTTACTTTTTAAAATAACTGAACGAACTAATAAGAATAAAGTCAGACCAGATTTAGTAACGATGGATATCTCAACTATTGTTCGATCTTATACTTGTAACCCAATTTGGTAACCCTAAGTGATAGACAAGTTAGAAAACTTAACGAATGGATTCTGTATGTGTTGACAGATGATACACTTTAAATCCTGGCTATAAAAAGAATTCCAGATAAGGAAACTACATAATATTTCTCGAAGAATAAAAATTCTTCGAAAGTTAATTGAACATAATTGCAAGATAAAGCTTCAAATTTTAATTGTTTCGAGTTCTTTCATGTAGCTACCTGCAAATATTTTCTCAAAAAGTGCATGCCATCCTGAATAAAATCACCAAATTTGCTAAAAAGAAAGTTTTATCGTCAAAATGTTTATATTATTATACACAGGAAAGACCAAAGTAGTCTTCTTTGTTTTGTTAAATCTTTTAATCCAATTTAGCACGTTCGAAATTTTAGTTAAATATTAGTATTGGAAATTTAGCGTCTTTTTGTGTTAAAACACATTATTTTGGAAATAATTTCAAATAACTGTTGGGTTTTAATTAAATTTTTAGGACTTATTCACAAATGAATGAAACTGTTTCGAAATGTTGTTTTTTAGAAAATCTTGGTAAAATAATGTTTTTATATATTGATGTATCCTTTAAAGAGGTAAGAAACAGACAAGGTAGTACTCGAGTGAAAGAACAGCAACACGTGCCTAGAATAAAGAAGAGGCGTAAAGAGAATACACTATGGAAAGATAGAGAATCTGTTGACAGACTAGTAATTTCCGAACATGGGTGATTGGGGGTGTGAGACATTCCATTACAACACCTCCTTCTGAGCTAATTTTTCTATGAAATTTTAATCAATACCTTTTCATTTGCGTTTCAGGACATAATTGTTTGACTTTTTCCCCCTTTCTAGTACTTTTACGTCTCACCAATTTTTGTGCTGGTGATATTCGAGGCATTAGCAATTTTCGGGAACCTAACATTTCCGGTACTGACAGGATTGGAGATACTTTCATCGGTACTTGCGGTGATATGGGAACTGGTATTTCGAATGCGTCATGTATTACCTCCATTAGTTATTCTTTATTAGGCGTGACATATTTCGCATGTTTTGGCTTTAAATGATTTAAATGTCTCTTACATTCAAATCTTCTTCCTCTGATCATGTATATCACTCTGCCAAGTCTTCTGGTAATAATTCCAGCTTCCCAGAAGTTTTTTCCACCTTTATAATTTCTTAAGAAAACTCTGTCTTCTTTGTAAAATTTGGTGGCAAAGTTTTCTTTTTCTGACACCCTTTTTGTTGCACTAGGCAACACTGAAACACTGAACAAATTTTTGTAGCGAACATCAGTTCAGTTTGTAATAAGCGTGAATCTATGTACGGACTGAGATTATTTTTTTACAGTGCTATAAACTCTTGTATAATATTCTCATCAGTGTCCATAGCTTGATTCTTTGTTAGAGCTCTTTTAAAGGTATGTACGAATCTTATTCCTTGCCCATTTGATCTCGGATGTTAAACAGAGGTCGTAATGTGGTATATGGTAAACAGAGGTCGTAATGTGGTATAGACATAGATCCGCAGGAATTCTTAAATTCACTCCTGGTAAACCCGTTGTCACTAACTAATAGTTTTGGTAAACTGAAACGACTAAAAAGCTCGTTTAGTACATTCATAATATTTGCAGATGTCGGATAACTACACTTGTGTATTTCCGGCCACTTGAAGTAACTCTCTACGATTACAAGGTTGAAGTAATCATTTACTGGTCCAGCTTAGTCGATGTGTAACCACCTCTACGGAACATTCGTTTTAGGACATACCTGAATTCTCATTAGTAGTGCTTTTGTCGTAAGTTAACCACCTCTACACTCTTACCATATTTCTTTGTCTAACTTAGGCCAATACGCCTGTCAAGTCTCGCAGCTTTGCCCTCTCGGCAACTCCGACCACGCTGTAGTCTCCCTCAGTATTTCTTTCCAATCTCACTCCCCCCAGGATCCCCCTACTCATAGAACCTCCTACCTCTACCAAAAAGCTGACTGGGATGCCTTTCGCGATTTCCTCTGCGACGTCCCTTGGGGAAAAGTGTTTGACCTATCAGTTGATGACTGTGTCTCTGAGGTCTCGTCATGGGTGAAAGCTGGCATTGATGCCTTCATACCCACCAGGAAGTATTGCTTAAAACCTCATTCCTCTCCGTGGTTCTCTCCGGCCTGCTCAGCCGCCATTGCCCACAGGAACCATTACTTCCATCTATTCCAGAGACAGCAAACTGATCACAATAGGCGCCTGTTCACATCCGCTCGCAGTGAGTGCAAGAGAACCCTAAATGACGCCAAACAGTTGTTTGCGGAGAGAATGCGACAGCACATAGCTGACCGCAAGTTCGGCTCCAAGGACTATTGGAGGATTTGTAAACGAGTGCTCAACAATAGGAAATCCTCAATACCTCCTTTAATCCATGGATTTGACGTTCTCACGTCATCTGCTGAGAAAGCTGAGTGCTTTGCCCGCAGATTCTCATCCAACTCCACACTCGACTCGTCCGGAGTGCACCCACCCGACTTCCCTATTAGAACTGAGGCCAAACTGCATGACGTGTATATTACCCCGACAATAGTATCCAGAGTAATTTCAAAACTCGACCCCCATAAGGCGTGTGGAGACGATGGAATCCCGGTGATAGTCCTTAAGAGGTGTGCCCCTGAACTTTCCCCTGTCCTCTCTAAACTGTTTAACTACTGCCTTTCTGCTTCCTGCTTTCCTGCATGCTGGAAATTCTCCTCAGTCGTTCCTGTCTTTAAGAACTGTGGTGAACCCTCGGACCCATCCAACTATCGCCCTATCAGTCTTCTACCAATATTCGGGAAAGTGTTCGAGGCTATAATAAATGCTGAAATAGTTCATCATCTCACCGCCCACAAACTGTTCTCCGACAGGCAATATGGATTCCGATTTGACAGGTCCACAGCCGACCTGCTAACTACTGTAACGGAGTACATGCTACAGGCCCTTGATGAGTCTGACGAGGCTCGCGCGGTTGCTCTGGATATCTCCAAGGCTTTCGACAGGGTTTGGCACCCTGGCCTCCTATGCAAACTACGCGGTTATGGTATTACCGGTCGCCTGCTTGACCTAATCCAATCTTTCTTAAATAACCGCAAAATGAAGGTCGTTCTGAATGGGCGTGCCTCTTCGTCCTACAGCACGAATGCTGGTGTCCCACAAGGCTCTATCCTGGGCCCAACGCTCTTCCTTATTTTCATCAACGACCTCCCAGATGAGATCAGGTCCCAAGTAGGCATCTACGCAGATGACACTACAATATACTCCCGCTCCAGTAAGAAACCTGTCGTGGCGGACAGACATAATCTCGCTGCTGACCTTGAGCGGGATCTACACTCTGTGGTGAACTGGGGCAAGAAGTGGCTTGTCAACTTCAATTCCTCTAAGACCAAGCTGTTGTCTGTCAACCATTACAGGCAACCTCTTCTGCCTCCCATAAGCATGGACCAGATGATTCTCCCGGAGAGTAATACACTACGCCTCCTCGGACTTACCCTGTCCTCAGACCTCAAATGGAAGCACTATATTGAATCCATAGCAAAATCTACTGCTAAGAAGATTGGGTCACTATGTCGATCCAGGATGTTTTTTCCACCTGAATCCATCCTGCATATATACAAGTCAACCATCCGTCCGTGCATGGAGTACTGCTGCCATTTATGGTCAGGTTCCCCTGCCGTTCTCCTCAGTGTTCTTGACAAGCTCCAAAGGAGAGTCTGTAATGTGATAGGTACTGATCTGGCGACTCGTCTGCAGCCACTTTCCCATCGTCGAAATGTGGCCTCCCTCTGTCTCTTCTATAAATACTTTCATGGCTTCTGCTCGGATGAGCTTAAGTCACTGATGCCTCCTCAACAGGTGTTTACCCGTTCAACCAGACTGGCAACTGGGTCCCACCCATTCACAGTCAGGTTAGCCAAACGCAGACGACAATTCTACTCCTGCAGCTTCCTCTCTCGCACTTCCCGCCTGTGGAACTCACTCCCGTATTCTTGCTTTCCTGACGGCTACGACCTCCAGAAATTTAAAAGCAAAGTTAATACTCACCTACTAACCACTGGCCTCTAGCTCTCTCTCCCCTCCCCTGTATAACCTTCCCTTTCTCTCCGCCCATGTACCTGTCATTGCACCTGCTTTCTCAGTTTTCTATTGTTCCTTTCTAACTAGCTTGTACTCCTCACTCTTTTCTAATTAATCTTTCTACATTTATGTAACCCCCTGCACATCAGTGGCGTTTCTGCCTTGCTCGGGGTGAAATGATTAAAAAAAAAAAAAAAAAAAAAAAAAACGTATAGCTACGCATTAATGATTTCATTCTTGACACGCCCGTATAACCGATATGAAATTCCATTAAGATTTTCTTTTGTAGTGTATATAGTATTATCACTCTATCTGCATATAATAGCACTTGCTCGCATATTAAGAAAATAGATATATTTTCCTTTTTTAAGTTTTTCTTTCAGCCATACCTGTTTCTTCATATTTTTAATGAATTCGTCCTTCTCAACCGCTTTTTTAATATCTTCTCGAGTCACGGGTAATTCTCGAATTCTGTTGCATGTTAATATTGATAATTATTTTTTGTCCGTTCAAACAGCTATCAACGTATCATGTAATGGTTCTAAAAATTCTGAAGTAAACCTAGACAAACCGTCAAAGTGTCCTATTATTTCCAGGTCCGGTATTGTATCTTAACGTTACAGTTTAACAAGATTATTCCCCAGCACTGTAACATGTTAGCAGTGTGCGTGGGTATACCCTTCCGTGATCAAAAAATTGTTAACAACGGTCTATGATCCGTCTGTAGTGCAAATTTCCTTCTATGGATGAACCTGTGAATTTTTTTAATAGCGTAAATTATAGCTAGGCTTTATTTCTCGATCTGGCTATAACTTCCTTCTGCAGAAAGCAGGGTTCTAGAAGCATGGGCTATGGACTTTGTCGTCCTACTTTCAGACTTGTAGAATTACGGCTTCGATCCCATAGTTGCTAGCGTCAGATGCTACGATTTTTTTTTGGGGGGGGGGTCAAAATGCGTTAACGATAAATCTGATGCAGTCCTTTTTTACATGTGACTCCTCACAATCGTCACACTGGGTTGTTTTCAGCTTACATTTTGCAAATTTTGGTTGTTTTATCGCTTGGACTCACGAGATGTTTTTCTTCAATCCGCGTATTGTCTTCTTTTACCTTTATCAGCCTCTGACATTTCTGTAGCGTAATTTGAGAATCTTGCTTCATCTTTGATCTAATGTCTTTGTCTTCCGCTGTTGTAAGTCCCTGGACAAAAATTAAACCATGTTGACTGAAACCTCGCCTTATTTAAACAATTCACATTTTGAATTTGCATTGCCTGCATAAGTTACAAAATCTTCATTCTATTGTTTTACAATGTTTAAACACTTATATCAAGTATAAAACAATCTGTCTCTTTCGTCGAACATTCCTGACAAAAATTTTATTGTCTCTTTAAACGAGATTTCCTCCGCTCTTTTGAGGTAAAATTACGTTCGTGTATTTAGTGTTCTCCACTGTACAAAATTTTTGGACCAACAACGAAATTTACTCCTCCTCAGACCGTTGTTCGCATCTTTTAAAAAAAAATTCCTCACATACCTATGAAAATAGGCAAGGAAATTTACTCCATTGTTTGGATCTTACTTGAATTCTGATAACGAATTCGATATTCCTTCAGGGAAAAATCTGTAGTCCTGTTTTTCTGTAGTTTTAGATATTACGATTTAGCGCAATAGCTTAGTGTCTTTCGCTTGTTGTTTTCGTAATTACATCAGTCATACTGAAAATTTGTTTGTAATGTTTCAAATTTTTCTTGTTGCTGTAACAACCGTTGCTGCAATTGTTGTTGCAGCTGCTGTTGTAACTGCAAACTGGCGTGCAATGCTTTAGTCAATTCAGCCAGTTGTCCCATTTTTGATGAATAATTTCACTGAATATTTTCAACGTATTTTGATCAAATCCCTAATTACTACTCTTGTGCATTTTACAAACAGTGCCTTGAAGTCTTTCTCGCTGTAAGTTGGAATCAAATCTCTCGTCGCCATTTTTTATCCTTTAAGGTGGTTACAAACAGGCAAGGTGGTACTCGAGTAAAAGAACAGCAACACGTGCGTAAAATAAAGAAGAGCGTTTTATTGTAAAGAGAATAGACCACAGAAAGTGAGGGAATCTGGTGACAGGCTATTAATTGCCGAAGCAATTCATAGGTATCTCCTGTGTTCACTATATATGGCGACTAATATAGTCAGTCTACATACGTTACCTACACTTACTTAACCTTATGATATTAGCTATGTAAAACGTATGTGATCTTATTTGTCTTTAAAAAAATGTTTAGTGAAATATTTCGTGAATCCATTTCTGAACTTACGTCTCTGAATGGAATTCGGAAGGAAATCTGTATACAGCAAAAATCCAAGGAAACAGTAATAATAATAATAATGACAAAGAGCTGTCAAAGGCCATAAACCTCCGTCAATGAATACCGACATCATCTCAACAATTAGCAAGAGATGATTATAAAAATGAGATCGAATAACTGCAATGAACTTTACCGCTCGCAAGAGTGAAAATACAAAAAATGAACTCAACCGCTCTCAAAATTAAATGCACATGTAAAATAAAACAGGGGACGCAATTCAGTGTTTAAAATGGTGTAGGAGAAGTAATTCAGTATTTGGCACGTGAAAGGTAAAAAAACTTATTAACGAAACCGGAAAAAATAACCCAGAATCTAACCATGTGGTCAGTCATAGGTAAATGCTTCATCCAAATTCATCAAACGGGTCTTGACAATTCGTGACCACGAACAAACAGACAAATGCGACTGAATACAATACCACTGCGTTTAGACAGATGTAATGATAATAAAGATTATAAAATTTGATGCTTTGCCATTTGGTTACATTTGGAGATGTAAGTAGGTCTGATAAATTTTTCAGCCCCTACTAATATTTTAATTTTTTGAATTTGCTTTTTGTTTATTAGTTTATTAGTTCTGTTGCACCAGGAGGTAGAGACAGATTGTGTAGGTAAATAATAAACTCACGAAAATTATGTAAATATATAGGCAAGCCTTGCTGTGAATTAATTAAGTTATTTTTAAGACATCTTACAAATTAGATTTGAAAGAAAATTATGTTGTATTCAGTTGGAAAAATAAATGCTTTCGTGGAATTAATATATTTAATCAATATATTATCTACATCATTATCATTATAAAACTTATGTATTTGGCAAATTGCCGAACCTTGAGTCAAAGGAGTCGATGCGAAGAAACCTTAAATATCCCATGTACTTTTTCACAATTAATAAAAGGTTATCGCTTCAAAGAATGTTGCAGTGATCTGAAAAGATGATTTGTCAGATGAAGTAGATCTGAAAAGTAAGGAGGATGAGAGATAACGTACATATTTACTGCCCAAACCTTTTGCTGAGTGACTCGGTAAATGTAAGAGCGCCTTTAAAAATTAACCAGTAATAGGTGTTTTTGCTCGAAAGTGTTGTACTTACAATTGACGATAATTGTTTCGTTTTGATTTAGCATTTCTTGGTAAACGCCATCATTTATTTTCCACCAAATACAACTTTTCGGTTTGGTATGGTTTATTGCTTTTCAGTCGGTACTAACTATTGTCTTTTTTATTCCATATGATTAAAGAAACTCACGGAATGGTGTTTCATCATTAAATAGTGACTTACTTTGAATTGTTTTACTAAATTCCCGTGTAGGGATATTTTACTCAATTACAGTGCAGATTTCGTGACGTGACGTAGCTTTGTCTTTTCTACAAATATTTTCATGGCAACTGATATGACGAGCTTTATTCACTGGTGTTACATGATTTTAGGCGAGATGCTGGGTTGGTATCTAGGTCCCACTCATTTATTGTTGAAAAAGCTAAATGCAAACGCCTTTTCTATTCTAACAGTTTCTTTTCTGGCACTTCTAACCCGTGGAATTCCTTCCTGATTACTTAATTCGCTTATAACTAAAATCATCAAAAATATAAATGCAATTCCAATAGCTGTCTTCTACCTTCTTGAATTCCGTTCATATTTCGTCCTTTCCTCAATCCTTTCTATAATTATTCTTTTCTGTCAATTTCACTTGCTGTAAACTACCTGCATCTCAGAGGCATTGTTACCTTATTTGAGGTAAAATAATTTTTAGGAATGATTAAACTGAAATATAATTTACAACCGCAGATGTTGAGAAAAGAAAAAAACATTAGAGCATAAAAAGTAATGGTTACTTGAATATAAATCCTAAAAAAGTATTCTCGGAGAGATTGTGTCAAAGATACCAACTTAATCGTATAATATTTGTTATGTATTATGTTATCTAAACATCTAACTGTAATTACTAAACCAACGTTGCCATTAGGCTTTTACTAAATGATAATTTCAACATGGAGAAATGGTTTCATTTTGTTGTTCATTCTTTTTAATTATTTGTTTTGGTTTTTCCTTTTTTCAGACTTTTTAAACCGGTCACGAGTACAAAGCAATAATAATCCAGTTAAAGACATAATTTTGCTGTAGTCACGCACTGTGTGACGCTGGACGGAAATCTTTAAAACAGACATTGGGCTCCAGTATAAAAAAAAGCATAGGGTCGCTGGCCAATTGTCCTTCCTGCCAATAACGGAGAGGAGTGATAAGATTCGAAAGGCGACATTGTAGAAATAAAAGCGTGCATTCATTTGTTTCTCTAATTTGTAAAGAGGATCAATTATGTCTTTTGGTTTTATTTAGACAAAGACAGAAAACTCTCATTAAAAAGACGAATGCTTTCATTATACCATTTTAAACGATTTTCAGGATTTCGTCATTTTCATTTACATTTCACAAACACACACACACACATGGATATATATATATATTCATATATATGTATATATATATAGCCTTTGAGATTTGAAAAAGAAATCACTCAACCGGTGGTCGAGAGCAAGGAAAAATTTACTCTCCCCAAAATCATTTTACTCATCCGACTCCATTTTCTTAATCGTCGCCTTTCGTAAAAATAGCGTGAATCGCTGACGGAAAACAAAAAATAAAATTTTAATTAAAATTTCGAACGGGTTAGAAAGGATTTAAAAAATTAAAAATAATAATAACAACAAAATTTGATCTTTCTTATTAATAACAGCTTAAACATTTTGATAATAAAAGTGTGAGCCCTTTTAACATCATAATATGCTGTTTCTTTGGCAATTGAGTGGAAGTACCTAAATTCTTAATTTCTTTCTTTTGTTTGACTACAACTTCCATCTCAACGATTGTCTTTAAAAAATCATTTACTTGTATAATTTGTTTCTCCCTGCATGGTTGAAAGAAGTATGCGTTTTTTTTTTCTTTTTTTTCAAATGTTCGATTTTACTTTTCGTAAACGGGGATGAAAATATAGATGTTGAGTCAAGGATAATAATTTTCCAAATGAGTTTCTAATAATCTGTGAGCATCTTTATTCCGGGCGACAAAGACATTCTGGCTCCACTATGAAAGCAATAATTAAACGAATGTTTTCAATGGCCGGGACGAAAAAAGCAAGACCAAAGAGTTCAATAATCACATTGTAGGTCATTCTAAGTAGCTTGTGAAACTTTAATGGCATACTTTTGGGTTGTAAAAGGAAACAGATTTCAATTGCGAGATCTTTAATCGACCGCTGGCGAGTAAAGCAATAAACTTTAATTGCCCAATTAAGTTTTTAATCGACTGAGTCGATCGGGCGAGTGAAATCTCAAAGGCTGTACATATATATATATATATATAATTATACAAATATGGTTTTCAGATATGCTATATTTATGGATTAAAGTGCTCAATATCAGAGATAATGCGTGTCTAAATATAAATGTGAATATTGAAGTCGATACCCATATATGTATATACAGGTTGACAGACTGTATATACGGGTATTTACAAACTGAGAATCTTTATCTGAATTTCTTGTGACCGGAAGCGCTTTTCAGTTTCTTTTTTTTTCGAATTTTCAAATACAGGCTATTTGTTAATTTGTATATAGCAACGAAGAATTTGCCGGCATATGTTTATACATTTTTTCCTTGTTTTGTTGTGAGAAACACGCCTCTAAATTTTCAAAAGTGTTTTTGATGCACCTGATATATTGTTAGCTGCCAAATACAACCAATTATATATATATATATATATATATATATATATATATATATATATATATATATGACATGTTATAATATCACGAAAAAAGTAGATATTTCAGAGTAACGATTTGAATTATAGAGGCTTTATCACATTGCCTAAGTGATTTTTTTTAAAAACAAAAGAGTATACATTCGAAATTCAAATGAAGACATAAAGATATATGTCTCATAAATATTTTACCGTTCCCTTCCTGCTTGATGATTTTTCTTCTTTTTCCTGTTAATAATTGTCCAAACCTTGTCGATTACTCGCCTTTTTTCTTTAATGAATTTCTTTTTAGCCGTGCAAGCGATTCTACTTACGTATTTTTATTTTTATTATTTAAAATACCGTTGATTTGGAAATGTATACTCTTTTACATTATTTACCTTGTTCAGACTGCATAAAGTGTAAGATCTCTGAATAGCCTTTTTTCACAAGAGAATGATGTTGAAATATTACGAAAAGTTAGTAAAGTACCTATGTTGTAAAAGAAACGTCAATTGTGACATCTGAAGGGGACTATTGTGTCCATCATTCTAGAACCCGAAGAGATTTGTAAAAAGATTTAAAGAATTGGATGTCTGAGGAAGAAATGAAATCATACAGACCACAGAAGAGAACTGAAAAATTCGGGAATATGATGGCAAAAGTACTATCAATTACGATTAGAGCAAGCGGAACTGTCCCAAAGAGGATAAAGTAAATGAAAGAGTGACGAAGTGTCGACACAATTACTGAAGGTTGCGAGATTATCAAGATTGCTGCATTGTAAAAGAGTCTTGCTTTCACTCATTCCTCAATTTTTAGCGGCGCCAAATATCAATTCATCCAAATAGGAAGACTTTTTACAAAAACAACAATGATAATGATGTTTATGTAATTATTAGAATGAACAGCTGCATACTGTCAGATCCTATTATTCAAATTAATAGTATTAATAGATGTTACTAACATTTTCATGGTCTATTTATTTCTCTTTGGTAAATATATCATGCGATTTTCAACTGATATTATCTGTTTTATTAAAATCTTTTTCAGTAACTTATTTTGACACTTTCAGCATGAAATTAGATTATGTATGTACACGACTTTAATATATAGAGCAATAAAATTATTCATATTTGATTTTAATTTAAGATATTTAAATATGGCGTTTTGTTCTAAGAAAAATATGAGTTGAAATGAAAAGCAATATCTGTATGTATAGCGGATACATAATAGACCAGATGGTGAAATAATAAAAAACAGTATGAGAAAAATGACAAAGAAATTGAAAATACTGATAAGAAACATTAAAAAAGTTATATAGAGATTTTAATACTATTTACAGGTAGAAAGGAAGACAAATGATCTGACTAATGAAATTTGTTTTGAATGTAAAGAAAGAAAAATAATGCACAGTTTATTGGCTAAATGAAAGTAAACTAATAGTAAACAACCAGGTCAAAAAAAAGGCAAAGAAATACATGAAAAGTTTTTAGTAATGAATGCAGAGCTAATAGCAATTATTACTGATTGATGTCGCCATACAAAAAATCAACGAATAGGACTTAGTCAAAAGTAGGCAGCGTAATTACACTATTTACATCATTCGAAATATTGTCATCATATTTATTGCCGTGTTTACGACGTTTCGGCAGTGGCCCTTCTTTGGGGGCTAGGAATTTAGATCACTAGGGTATATCATTTTTATTCCTTGTGTTACGACACTTCTGGTAGTCATGAATTATCTCCCTTTAACTTAATACTTCTAAGTTATTTGTTCACCACTGCTACAACCAGATACTCACGGCTCTTTGGGTCAATCACTGGAACTAAACAACATATCTCTCTACTGGGCCATGTGTCTTTATATTATTCGCACAATAGTCCGAATAATATAAATTGTGTAAACATTACCTCATCTCAGAACTATAGAGAAATAATGAGGTAACGTAATATTTGGTACTATTATTGTAAGCATTAAAATTACAGATCAAATTTGGTGAGGGCATCAAGATATACGCATATAATTATTGTAAACTATATTGGTTTTGATGTTTTCACAATAGTTAATATTGTTGAAGTTTTTCCTAACATATGTGTGGAGATTTATAAACTCAATTTTTCGATTTATTTTGCAAACCAATCGATGAAATTTGAATAAGATGATTTGTTTGGTTAAATAATATTTCAATTGAGTTTAATTCCATACGACTTTATCGTAAATAATAATTTTGAAAACTTTTTTTCCTTTTTCTATTTTAACAGCGCAGAATAAATTCTTAGGATTTCTTACTCTTGAGCATATGACATACAGCTGGCCATGCGTAAATATTTCTTTCTAGAGCCAAATCCCTGGATTTGAAGCGTTTGGCTTTGTGATAGTTTTATAGTTCTCGCAAACACAGGGCAGACTGGAAACCGGATTCTTGTCCATTCGAAAAGATATCCGTATGGTTTAGGAATAAACTTTATTCTTGGGATTAATATCATCCGTCCTGTCCCAAACACGGTACATTGTAATTGCTTGTTATCAATAAGTTTGTCGAACGTAAAAGTTGTTCAGTTCCATAGACATTACCAAGGATTTATATTGCGCAGTAAGATAGTATTTCAACAGTAGGTTGTGTCTTGGGAATCCGTTTGACACTAATGTCTTAAAATACTCAACATTAAAATATAGGATATAATTTGCAACAGCTTGACTATATGCACTCCACAAATTTACTGGATTTCTTTTCAGTCAGTCACTGTCTAGTATCTAAGATAAAAAAACGTGAAAATGTTTTATTACTTTTGAAATCCTCTGCCCATTCGAAACTCTATTGTGTTTATACTTACTATGCTTTTACTGTTCATTATATTTTACCAAATTAGATATTTGCATTGGTATAAATAACAGGTATTTCTTATTTAATCATTAGATTCTTTCTAAAATAGTGGGAATATTTTAAATATTAAATAATAAAACTTTCATTTTTCAAAAAACAATATTAAGTTATGCACCATGGTAAAACTAATTATGGTTTTTACCCGCTCAAGAATTGAACGTATTTTCCAAATTTTAACATTTTAACTTCCTCGATGTTTTATGCAGCGGACGATTCATTTCTATACATGAGAACAACAGTCCGAACAATGGAAATAATGTAAACACTACCTCATCTCAGAAGTGTAGATAAATTTAAAATTCAGAGTCTCTCAAAAAATACTAGAATTTCCTAGAAGTATCTTTAGATCAAAAGACATAACTCCTTGCTACGAATAACTGATGAATCTGTTTTAAACTGATTGTTGCAGTGTAAAATTAATCTGTCATGAATTGATAGTTACTGTTCGAGAATAAAACTTTGTTTAAATTATTTTTGCAGCTCGATCATGAATCTTTTATGATCTGATTTTACTGTTTGTCCTGTACTGATTCTTTGAGGCAGACTCTCTCCTAAACAAATCATAGCAGTTTGAAAATGAATCTTTCTCGAACTGATAGTTATATTTCGAGGATGAATCTGTCTTGGATTGTTCATTGCAGTTCGAGAATGTGTGACGGGCAGACATACTAACGGAAGTCATATAACTTTATATATATATATATATATATATATATATATATATATATATATATATTCAAAATAATAACTAAATAGACTCTGCAAGTATTTAAGTTTTAAATTTATACTAAGATAAACCTTAAGAAAAACCATTAACAAACAGAACCTAATTCCGTTACAATCCGGTGCACTAAGGCGTTGGATAAGAGGGGAGAAAAAAAAAGAAATCCGCGGAATAAGGACAAGACATACGATACTCCGCAGTAAAGAAAAAAAAACCCCAAACGGAACCAACCACAAAAAAAAGAAAGAAAATGTGCTCGATACAAAGTACAAATGAAATGCAAAAGTAGAGCAAAGACATACAAAGAATCTCAAGCTAGCCAAAACCTACCGCGGTTTCACACTACGGCTCGTCAGGCCCTGACGAGCCGTAGTGTGAAACCGCGGTAGATTTTGGCTAGCTTGAGATTCTTTGTGTGTGTATATATATATATATATATATATATATATATATATATATATATATATACTAGTGGAATATGTTTTAATAGGAAATGATGAGACAAAAACCTTTTAAGAATATATTTGTGCAAGGCATTTACTGCCGTGTGTAGAAAAAGGGTAAAAAATCCCTGGATACATGAAATCGACACAATATCTCCAGACATTAACAGATGTATATTGTGGTGCAGTAAATATCGGATTGAAACGAGAAATCGGAGAGCCAAGTTTGAATTCTAGTTGTATTCCTTGAATTTATTTACATACAAATACCTTTGGGAAAGGTCTTAATTTGTCTCTTCTTTCTTCAGCTATGGGTTAAATAGCAGAACACATTGAGTTTTATAGCCTTGGTTGGCAACAAGAATGTAATGACACCATACTGCGGGAAAATATTCTACCCAGTCAGTCATATCTCTTTCGCGACATGATCGCCTAAAGCGTGTATCACGTATGCCACTTAACGGAATGATCAGAAGAGTAGAAATTTTGTGATATATCTCTAAACAATATGAGAACAGAAATCAATATCCAAAGAAGAAAGTATCTCAAAAGCAATGTAAAATACTTTAATAATGTTCGAATAAAGTTCGAAAGAATAAAAACATTCCTAAATTCAATGACTGTTACGTTATATAATATGAAGAAGCTCAAAAAATAACAGAATAGTCACTTACTAGAAAGTCTTTAGTAAATTACACGGATTTATTAATACTTTTGATTGCTACAATCTATACTTTTCAACCCATGACCATTCCCAGATCGATATAAGAATATTGGCATTTACCTTGCTCGAACTGCTTTCATATATATACATATATATTCATAATGATGAGATAGTTGTAAACTCCGGTCTTCTTCAGGTGGTCTGGAATTATTTTGATCACTTGGATTGTTCTCATTCCATGATATATTCCACTTCCGGTTACCTTAGTTAAGTTAAACTAAGTTATTTGTTGTTACCAGGTATTGTATTCACAATTATTTGTGTCAAGTCACTGGGTCATCCAACATTTTTATCTACTGGTCCATATGTCCTTGAAGACATTAGTGTATTAATTTTACACTTATAAAGATAAAGTTTCAGTAACCGTTTTATCCAAAACTCATACTGCAATCTTCAAGCTAATGATTTTCTCCAATACACTGTTCACATATTGTATGCATTGCTATGCTTGGGTAGCTTAGGTAATTTTTGTGGCTTAGTTTTCGTAATTTTCAGTGATATTCTTTATCTATTATTTCAACTTTCTTTCATAACGGATGGTGGTTCGCTTTCTTTCTCTATATGAGGTCAGCTACGTCTGATTTTCAATTTTCCTTCGTATTACGGCCTTGTGATGTTCTTGCAGGCTTATCTTAACGGAGCGGTCCGTTTCCTGTTTATAGTTCTTTCCGCAACTGCATAGAATGGTGTACACACAATCCTTAGCTGGAGGTCTTACTCGGGAGAGATACCTGTGTAGTGTAGAACCACTTTTGAAAGTCTTCCTGATGTTATATGGACAATAGATCCTTGTATTTTCTCTGATAATCTCTTCACATAGAATAGGAAAACCGAGACTGCTTTCTGAGTGTGGTTATGCTCATGCAATCTCCCCTCCACTTTTGTTGTAGTTGTTATCATGCAACTCGGGTAGTTGTTACGTTGTAGCATACAACATATACTGCCAATTTCCTGTTTACATGTCCCTGGATCACCGCTTATGACTTTTCCTCGATGTTTTATGCAGCGGACGATTCATTTCTATACATGAGAACAACAGTCCGAACAATGGAAATAATGTAAACACTACCTCATCTCAGAAGTGTAGATAAATTTAAAATTCAGAGTCTCTCAAAAAATACTAGAATTTCCTAGAAGTATCTTTAGATCAAAAGACATAACTCCTTGCTACGAATAACTGATGAATCTGTTTTAAACTGATTGTTGCAGTGTAAAATTAATCTGTCATGAATTGATAGTTACTGTTCGAGAATAAAACTTTGTTTAAATTATTTTTGCAGCTCGATCATGAATCTTCTATGATCTGATTTTACTGTTTGTCCTGTACTGATTCTTTGAGGCAGACTCTCTCCTAAACAAATCATAGCAGTTTGAAAATGAATCTTTCTCGAACTGATAGTTATATTTCGAGGATGAATCTGTCTTGGATTGTTCGTTGCAGTTCGAGAATTAATCTAACCCGATCCTTGTAGTTTGAAGATAAATCTGTCCAGCTATGAGACTTGACGATTCAAGAATGAATATCTACTCAACTGATTGTTGCTATTCCAGGAGTAATCTGTCCTGCACCGATCATTGCAGTTTGAGGATGAATGTCTTAAATTGACCATCTCTACAGTGAGTCTGTCCGGAACTGAATCTTGCTGTTCGAGGATAAATATGCCTCTAACTGATTATTTCAGTCCAAGGAGGAATATGTCATGAACTGAGTCTTGTAGAATGAATAAGAGTTTCTGGTAGATCAAGGATGAATCATTTATGAACTGATATTTTTGATCGAGGATGAATATATCCTGATATTTTTGTTGGAGAATGAACCTGTTCTGAACTGACTTTTGCAGTTTAAGGATGCATATGTCTTGAAATGATCGTTGCAGTTCGAGAATGTATCTGTCTTTATAATTAATTAAAAGATGCATCTGTCCTGATAATATATTTAGAGAATGAATCTCACTTTCACTGATCCTTGCAGTTCGAGAATGCATCTGTTCTGAATTGATGTTTTCAGTTCATGATGAATCTTTGCTGAACTGACACTTGCAGTTCGAAAATGTATCAGACCTGAACTGATCCTTGCAGATTTGAGAATGAATCTTCCCTATAGTGACTCTTGCATTTCGAGGATGAATCTGTCCTGAACTGATCTTTTGAACATTGTTCCTTAGCTAACCTAACTTGATTTCACCCTTCACTACAAAGAACTACCTTTATCTAAGATTATCCCATTTCAATACCACTTTATGTCGCACACTCCTTTTGTTTCTTTGCGTCCATCCATCCATCTCTCTCTCTCTCTCTCTCTCTCTCTCTCTCTCTCCCTATCTCACTATCTCACTTTTCGTTTCTGTTGCTCTCCCTTCCTATTTTCCTCTCTTTCTATTTACCTCTCAACAATGATACAATCGCTACATAGTTACAAGCGATTTGTATATGGATATTTTAAAATAATTTCACTAAACGCAAGAATCAAGTGATAAACCTCTACACCTGTTCAGAGGATCGGATATGTGTGTAAACCGGGTGATATTTATTCCTATCAATATATGGATAATATATATATGTGTGTGTGTGTGTGTTTTAATTTTATGTTTTATTTGAATTAATTCTTAACTAAACATTTTCGAATTTATTTGTATAATAACACTTGAAACTCTCAAAAATTGTTTTTAAATAAGTACACAGTCTAAAATAGCGCAGCAACTCATATCCGATGACGACAGTCTACCTTGGTAGATAGCTCAAGCGTATTTGTGTTTGTTCAGCATCCACACAGCTTACGTGTGATTTATACTGCACCTGTGCTGAGCGTATCTTAGTTACATTCCCTGTGAGAATGTGTATTACCTAGCGTGATCAACAATCTAAACAAGGGTAGCAAGCTCAAACCCTCGGACACGATTAATTTTGAACTCGAGCTATTCAATCATAGACGGCTCCAAAGGATTCCATCTACCCAAGGTTTCCGTCTACCCAATTTCACTCACAAGGCTTAGGTCGACCCGTAGTATGTTCTTCGGTCACTTTCCAATGGTTCGGCACACATCTTCAGACCGACAACATTAAAACTCACATTCCTGACAATCCGACCATGGTGAGGTTCGAACCTGGGTCTCATGGTCAGAAAGTGATCATTCTAACCTCATACCCATACAGACGTGGTTAATGTTCATACAAACAATGTTATCCTGATTGTTTTCTGGCAAAAAGCTATAGATTAGCGAAATCTCTTTACGTGATCTCGAAAAATGCGTATTTCAGATTTTGTAAGTTTAACAAACCACGAAAGAATTTCTTCCTTTCGTAGTATATGTTCGGAAAAATAAATAAATGAAACGAACAAAACCGAAGTGAACTTCCTTCAAAGTCTAAGTAAAAATAAATAAGTAAAATAAAGTGATACTTTTTTTTATCCTTAAGGGATTGTTCTCAACATCTTAGCTTGTGCTGAGATTTTTGTTCAACTACAAAACATTGATAAATGGTGCATTGTTTTCGTCACTGGGTTTTGCTTGTCTTTGCAGTGCAAAGAACAAATTTGTGAGTGTGTCTATTGGATTCATCATATCGTGACAGGATGCAGATGACAATGGCGAGAGGTGGATTCTCTGGAAACTTCCTATCACGTCAGGAAGCAGGCGCGAAAAATGTTATTGCAAAATTTGTTTGTTTTCAGATTAACGACACATACATATGTGTGTGTGTGTGTGTGCGCGCACACGCGCGTGTGTATATTGAGGGAAAATAATATTGTAATGCCCTTAATATATGTTTCATTTTTTTTGTTTTATGCGTACAGGCAATATAGATGTTTTACAAGCAAAGAAATACATATAGAGATCATTAAATTCCTATAGTAATAACTCTGCATCAACAATAATTGGTCCCAATATTAATATATTCTACGTCCTCCTTGGCCATAAAAACGACCCTATTTTCCTAAATGTACACGATCGTAGAGAAGAGAAAAATAATTCTGCAATATATTATCTCATACCTATTGCACGTGTCGAAATGCAGCAATAATTGTAGATCCAGACGTTGTTCCAACATGTCTTACTATTGTTCTGGCTAACATTAATAAATCGAATAATTACTTCAAAATAGACTTGAGGATAATTCAAAACATAACCGTTCCCTTTTAAACAAAAACAGTTAAAATAACACAAAAACCAGAAATATCTGACATCGTTGCTTATAATGGCTTATTAAGCACGAATAGTCAACCTATAGCCCAACACACATGGCTTGAAAATTTTGTTCAAACGTGAAGCAGACAGACGTCACTCGGTGCTGTCCTCAGTATCCGCTCACATGCTTTATCACCAATATTGAGTACTTTCATCGATCAATAAATCATTAAAAATATATTTTTGATCATACATATATAGAGAGTGAGATGTGTAAATTGTCGCTGTTGTATAATTTCAGTTTTGCTCATGGACGTTGATTGTTTTTTATTTAATCGACTGCACAGTATGGTAGAGTCAACTTCGCACCGTCCGTGAAAAAAGAGCTCTTCGTACAATTCATTCCACCAAAGATGTGCACAAGGCACGCTGTACTGCTTGGCATTCGCGTCGGAAGCTCTAATACGAACATTTCTCCTTGTTTGAGTGTCAAATTGAGGACATTGCAGTGGATTCGGAAATCACTGAATGATGTATCCAGTCAACATTATGGTGTTTGGAGCTATCACTAGTTGACGTTATGCTTCCATTTACCTTCCCACAAGGCCTCAGTCTCAACACGGATGCCCACATCAAGTGCATTAAAGAGATATACAGTTTCAGTGACCACATCATCCTTTATATCTGGCCACACACCTCCCAAGAGCGTAACCCCGTTAATTATTATGTGAGATCGAGAGATCAAAAATCTCCGTATAACAGCAAAGATAAACTATGGCAGCATTCACCAACATTTTTTTATCACCAATGTTGTGCAGGGGGCTACATAAGGGTAAAATGATTAGAGGAGAATGAGGAGAAGGACGAACTAGTTAGAAAGGAGCAAGAGAAGGATGGGAATACAGGTGTGATGACAGTTGCAAAGGTGGAGAGAAAGAAAAGAATCTACAGGAAAGTGTAGAGAGAAGTAGGTCAAGTAGTTAAGAGATGAGAATTGACCTTGCATTTAAATTCCTGGAGGTTGTAACTGCCAGGAAAGCAAAAATTGGGAAGCGAGTTCCACAGGTGAGAAGTGCGGGAAAAGAAGCTGCAGGAGTAGAATTGTCGTCTGCATTTGGTTGATTTAACTGTGAATGGGTGAGACCCAGTTGTCAGTCTGGTTGCACGAGTAAACACCTGTTGCGGAGGCACCAGTGACTCAAGCTTGTTGGAACAGAAGCCATGGAAGTATTTATAAACAGACAATAGGAAGCCACTTCTGTAGTCGAGCCGTCAAGTCGGTATCACATTACTGATTCTCCTTTGGAGCTTGTCAAGAACACGGAGATCGAACACTTTCCCCCAAGGGACATCGCAAAGAAAGTCGCGGAAGGCATCCCAGTCAGCTCTTTGGTAGCAGTAAGTGGTCCTATAAGTAGGAGGCTCCTGCGGGGAGTGAGAGTGGAGAGGAATATTAAAAGAGACAACAGCATGGTCGGAGTTGCCGAGAGGGCAAAGCTGCGAGACCTGGTAGGAGTCAGGCGCAGAGGTAAAACAAATATCCAGTAGAGAGGCGTGCCCAGAGGGAGTGCTTGGAAAGCATGTGGGGAAGCCCACTACTTGCGTAAAGGATTGGGAAATAGCAAAGTTCATGGCGTGGATGCCTGCTGAATCAGTAACAGAGTCTTAGCCACTCAGCATGATGGTCGTTAATATGTGAGTGAATGGGTGGTAAGAAGTAGCCTTATCTATATTATTAGAAATGCTGTCTAGTAGCGAGTAGTCAGAAGAAGAATGGGAACGGTAAAGGAAGTAAAGGTAGCTAACCGAACTAAGACGTGATAGACGGAAACATACATATTGGTGGGCGGTGGATTCGAGTGAAGTCACCCTAGCTACAGGGAGGTGTTCACTAACGTAGACTCCTAGCTCATGCATGTGGACAGTGGAATCTTTCCCTAAGTGGGGAAGATAACCAGGGATCTGGAAGTCAGAGGAGAGAATTGATGAGTTGAGATTAATCTCACAGAGCGCTAGAATGTCAGGAGACTTTTCGCGCAGGAAAGCTTCTACGCTACAAAAGTTAGTACGAATGCCCCGGATGTTAGCAAAAGAAATGTTAAAAGATCTTGGTGATTTGAGTTTGACTGGTTTAGGGTTAATTCTGATTCCGTTTATCATGTTAAAAGTTTGTTGGTAGGGAGGGACCTTGAGTAGAGGACGCAGGCGGTCATTATCCACAATATGCGCTGAGATGGAAACTGGCTCGGTCTGCATCAAAGTGTGGCCTTGGGGTTGCCCACCAAAAGCGCATTCTCAATTATGGCAGCATTCACCAACAAGGAGACCGTCCAGAAGAGAGCATAAAGTTCCAAAGTTGTCTAAAAGCCGTAGTTAAAGCCAATTACGATCTTATTGAATAAATTTACTCTTTAGCATTTTTAGATATATTTTCGGTGCAATTTCAGCAAACGGAAATCAGCCTATTTCATGTGAAGTGCAAGCGACGTTTTTTGCATGAATTTCGGTGCTGTGCAACAGGATCTCCTCCAAAAACTGGACGCTGTCTGAATAAGGTAAGTTACTGGGCTGTCAATCGAATAAAAACGGACGATCTTGATCTACCACATTTAGTGAAACCTCATCTATGAAAGAGATTGATGCCAATATTAAAAAGAGGGACGCTCTGCAGCAAAAGCTTCTTATTGCAAACCCGACTCCATCTGTCTCTGATAAGAGACTAGGCTGTCTTTTAAAACAAAACAAAAAATAGTGTAACCTTGAGCTATTTCATTTAGTGAGACATTATCGATGAGAAACTTCGATGCTGATGTTAAAAAGGGTTATGCTCTGCCGCAACAGCTTCGTATTACAAAGCCGATACCGTCTGTCTGAGATAAATTACTAGGCAAACCCTCGAAACAAAACAGTGTGTGATACTGAGTTAACCCATTTATTGAGACCCCATCGGTCAATGACTTCAATGCTAAGTTTAAAATGCTTTACGTTATGTTGCAACACCTTCTTATTACAAACCCGACGCCGTCTGTCAGCGGTGAGTTATTAGGTTGCTCTTCGATAAAAACAAGCTTTTAGTCTTCATCAACCTGATATAATGAGACTTCATCGATAAAGATCTTCAATACCAATATTAAAAAGTGACATTTTGCAGCAACAGCTTCTTATTTCAAACCTGTCCCGTCTATCCAAATTGAGTTAATAAGCAGTTCTCCAAACAGAAAATCGTGTAGCATTCAACTAACTTATTTAGTGAAATCTCATTGATGAAGAACAACGAAACCTACGGTAAATATTTTGTCGTTCTGCAGAAACAGCTTCTTGCAAACTTGGAACAGTCTCTCCGAACAGAGTTGCTACAAACCTGTAGTCTTAATATACTTCATTTAGAGTATCCTCACCGATGGAGAACTAAAATGTTTATGTTAAATAATGTTTTGCTACAACAAATTCTTATTGCAAAACCGACGCCGTCAGTTCGATTTGAGTTACTAAGCAGCTCTTCGAAACGAAAATATATTGTCATTTATATTAATGTAACAAATTTAGTGAGACCTCATCGATGATGTATTGCGATGACAATGTTAAAATGTGTCATTCTACAGCAAAAGAATCTCATTGCAAACCCAACGCCATCTGATCGAGTTGTATTACGTGGGAATCTCACGAAACTCAAAAAAATGTGGTCTTGATGTACCTCACATTTGAGACCTCCTGGTTGAAGTACTTCGATGCCAATGTTAAAAAAGATTACATTCTGCAGTAACAGGTTCTTATTGCAAATCTGACGGTGGCAATATGTGTTGAATTACTGTCTCTCGAAACAAAATAAAACAAGTCATCTACATAATTATTGAGCTATCATCGATGAAGACTTCGATGCCAAGGTTAGAAAGGCGACGTAGTACAGCAACATGTTCATTTTGCAAACTCGACTCCTTCTGTCAGAGGTCAGTTACTAGGTTTTCACTCGAAACGAAAAAGTACTCTTCATCTACCGCATTTAGTGAGTCTTCGTTGATGAAGGACTGCGATGTCAATGTTAAAAAGCGGCATTTTACAAAAGCAGGCATTTTTTGCAAACCTGACTTCGTTTGTATGAGATGAATTACTAAGCAGTCCATCGAAATAAGACACGTGTTGATTTGATCCACCTTATTTAATGAGATCTGATTGATGAAATTTTTCAAATCTAATGTTATCAGTGCATATATATATATACACACCAACCAATCAAATTAACACACTTTTCAAAACAACCAAATGAATTGCAGTTGAATATGCAATTAGTCTATGACTAAGACAGAAGAATTGAAGAATTGAGGGAGGAAGCTCTCAAAAAAATTTTATCCATTCGGTAGGTAAGCATACACAAACGAACTAAGTGTTTTAGAGAAATAATATTTGCAGAAGTTTGTCCCCGATTACAAAATTAAAAACGGGTTTTTACATACATACATGAATACATACATACATTTTTAACAACTGTGTTCTATTGTTCTCCAAGCATGTTGATGACATTTTCATAGAAACTTGGTTTGTTTGTTTTTTTTTTATTTGAAAGAATTTTGTGAAATAGTTTTCGACTAACTGAACGCAATCAATTTCTTGTCATTTAAATTACTTTGTAGAAACCAGAACAAACGGAAAGTCTGAAGGAACCAACTCAGGAGAATACGTCGGTTGCTGGATAGTTTCCCGTATCAACTCCTTAAGCTTCTAAAAGGTCTCTTTTGAAAGACGCGTTCTTGCGTTGTCTTTGTGGAAAATGAAACGCTTTCGCTTTGCCAAAATCGGCAGTTATTCTTGAACCCAAGTCTCATTAAATGGCAAAAAGCAGTTGTGATATCGGTTTTTAAACTCTTAGCAATCTCTTCCATCGAAATCTTTGGATTATTCGCCTTCGTAAGTATAACCGTAGCGTGTTTGATCGTGCTTAGCTTAAAAAAGCAAACCGCTTTTTTGATCATCTGAAAAGATAGAGCATGATCCAAATAAACCTGAATGATTTTGCCGCAGTTCCGACGATTTCACCTTTCCAAAATTCATACATTATAATATGGCAAAAGTGTAACTTTTCATCCTCCGCCTTTACGGCATTTATTTATGGACAAAACATCAAAAAAAAGTTTTCAATCAAAAACACACTGGAGATCGACACAAAAAAAAAACGATGACAATGTCAAATTGTGGTCATTTTAGAGTACCAATAAAAATCGGACACGAACGTTTGCAATCATCTGATAATACTGGTTTGAAAAAAATTGAGATTATGTCGAGACACCAAGCATTCTTTTAGATAATGTGATATCTCTGAATCTGAAAATCGCCATACTTTTTCTTGGTTAGCTATCGTATTTGCTGTAGAGATATTCCTCATTTTGTGAAGAAAAAGATTTATCTGTTTTCGGTATAAATGATATTGACCTATGGCAATATTTCTCAAAGTAAAATCGTAGAAAACTTTCAATTCATATTTAAACCAGCAAATATTGATCTGTTTACGAAGAAATACTACTTTTCAATACAAATCAGACTGTAAATCTTAAAAAATAGCACAGTCGAATATAGCAAGCAATTTTCATTAAATCATTAAATAAACTAACAGCAGAGATAAAACTTTCGTTAACATGAGAACTATAGTATTTTTTCTCTTGATTGTCAGTCATGTTCCATGATATTTAAGTCCCTTTTAATACTGCAGCAGTAGTCAGCCATCATTCATTTATCACACCGTCTCTGACAGCGCTCTTCTATTGTTTTAACGATAGAATCGTTCTCCTTGCTCATCACTCACATCACTGCATTTAACTGGAACTTTATGTAGATGGCTATGTAAAAAATGAACTTTAATACTCATATAACAGTAATTACTGATAATATGTATCACTGATAGAGTTTATCAGTTAATTTGAATTCGAAAAATTCAGGACTTCTATTTTAAAAGTTTTGAATCAAAATCATTTTTTCTTATGAAAATAGTTTATTTCAGTTGACTAACATAAATTGCTCAGGCTACCTGACACTTGATGGGTTTCTACAACATTTATTAACTAAATGTTGCGATTAGCCATGACCGTATATTGATTTTTTTTCAAAAATGTGCAACTTCAGTACAATAAAAACGATAGCTAACCATACAAATCTAAGGCCATTTTCAGAATCAGCCTCCATCAAATTAGCTTAAAAGTATTTTGTTTCTTGGTACCAAAAATCGTGTTGACCAGTGTAAACGTTTGCATGTTTGGATTATATTTATGGTATAACTAATAACAAATATTAGAATGAATACCAGTAGGGGAAAATTAAAAGAGTAATTGAATATTTATTCCATCGAAAGTGGGAAATTCCAACTATCAACTTCAAAACTAGACATTGATATCGAATAATAAATCCTTCAGAAAATAGCAAGTAATCACTACAGTATTTTAACTTAATGAGACGTAATTAATAAATGATACAAAACTAGAAGTGTCTTTCGAATAATATTTGCAGGGTTGAAAAGGCATTCAAATTACCCTCCGAAATTTTCATTTAGCTTATTAACTTCGGGTACATCGTAGTGGTGTAATGGTTAGCATGCTTGTATAGCTAGAAGCAATATAATTGTGCAGTAGTTTGATTCTCACTGGGCGGTCCATTCTCTCGGCCTTGTGCACTTAGAAAATCACTATAGTTTCTTAATATGAAAGAGGAAACAAACAGCTAAAAAACCTTGAAAAAAATGCCCTTTTTTAATTTTTTAATTCCTTTTCTTATTATTCCTTACATATTTGATTTAATAAAATTTGCTAGGAATATATTCTTTAAAAAGGACATATTTTCAGCCAAACATTGCGACAATGATTATGCTAAAGCATTTTAGTTAACAATTTTTACGTTTATTCAAATGTAGCAAGGAATCCAAGTAAAAATCTAAGTAAAAGCTAGGAATCTAATTATTACCTCATTAAACCCTAATTGTCTTCCCTTGTCAAAAATTAATTTGAAAAAGTATCAAATCAAACTATAATCAGAAAATAATGTCGTAACAAATTCATAATATTCGATTTATATAATTAATATTTTATAATGAATATATTGTAGGAAGGACAACAAGTAAAAAATATATATATTGAGTAGAATATTTGTTGCTTTTTTTCTTAATTAGGCTATGAATATTCTGATATTCTTCATTATGTCCACGCATGCATACATATGTGTGGCGTGCGAGAGAAAAAGAAAAAGCGGGTAAGAGAGTGACTGGCTATTGTTGTCGCTACTTTATCTAGAATTTTCCTTTAATTTGAATCCAAATAAAACTAAGGAATTAGAATAGGGATTTTCAGAGCCCTCTCCATTTGAAAGATAAATATGATAGAATTGTTTGTCTATATTTCTAAGATGAGGTAGTATTTACAGTATTTAGATTATTTGGATTATTGTCCTCATCTTTTTACCATTTTTACGCTCCAGCCTTTTTCATGTGCTAGCTATTTTGAACCGAACACTTTATTACAGTCACCGGGGTATATAAACTTTATTCCTTGCGCAGTATTGACTCTTCTGGTAGTCATGAGTTATCTCTCTCTAATTCCGTAAATTACTTGTAGCATGGTATTGATCTCACAATTCTTTGTGTCAAGTCTATATCCAGTGAGCCGTATGACCTTATTAACAAGAACAACTGAATTTTTGGGATTTATAAACGTAATGTCCAGTAACCCATTTTTGTCAGAGTTCATATTGCAATTTTTCATGTTAATGGTTTTTTCTAGTATTTTTTTTATGTTGATGCAACAAAGATTAATAGTCCAAATAATGTAAATGTTTCTAAGCACACTTCAGCCAACAAACTTTTAGCGTACAGTAGTTTTGATGATTTCGAAATGCTATCCAGAAATTCAGAATATTTGAACTAGAAGGGCGAATAGAATTTGTTGCAAGTTTCTGTGGTTAGATATTACAAAAAGAAAATAAGAGAATTGTTTTATATTTATTTCACCCTAAGCAAGACAATACTACCGGTGGTGCGCAGGGGATTAACATGAGAGGAGTAAAAGGAAAAAAAAAGACAAGGTACAGAGGATGTCAAAGAAAGGATAAGTGAAAAATGAGAATCAAGGAGATAGAAGATGTCAATTGACGTTGCTCTTAAACTTTTGGAGATTGCAGGTATCAGGAAAGCAAGCATAGGAAATAGAATTATACAGGCGGGAAAGTGCGAGAAAAGACACTGATGGAGAGGTGGTAGCTATATTTGACTATTTTTGAAGATTAAAGAGTGGGGTTTATTTGCCAATCTAGTGGCATAGGTAAATGTATGGGGTCGGGAAAGCAGGGAAAGAAGTTTGTCAGAACAGAAGCCGTGAATGTCTTGGAAAAAAAGACAGAAGGAAGCCACATCCTGTCACTGAGAAGTCGAACTGCTAAATCGAGATCGATTACACTGAAGATCCTCCTTTGGATTTTGTCGACAACCCCCAAGATGAAAAGTAACTGTACCCGACTAGATATGGCAATATCATGCAATGATAGATTTATAAATGTGCAAGATGTATTCTGACGATAAAAACTTCCTGATGCATCACTGTGACCCAACATTCACAGCAGTAGATGTAGCTAGGGATTTGATGTAGCCGTTCTACTTGAGGTCGTCCGATAGACACGATTGGATGAAGTTGAACAATCGTCCAATTATACCGTAGACTTGTAACTTGCGCAGAAGGCCAGCATGCCAAACTCCGTCAAACGCTTTCGCGATATCCAGGGTAACAGCTCAAGAGCGCCTTTCTTATTAAGAGCCTGGTATATATTCGGTGATGGTCATTAGCACATCAGTGGTAGATCTGATGAAGCGGAAGCAATACTGCTTGTCAGAGTATAGGTTGTAAGATAATCATTTCAGCATTGATATAATAGCCTTGAACACTTTGCCAAAACGTTGTAGAAGTCTGATACAGCAATAATTAGAGGGGTCAGAGGTCTCTTCTGAGTTTTTAAAAAACAGGAAGTATAGAGGAGGATTTCCAATAAGGAGGGAAGCAAGAAGCATCGGGCTAATAGTTATAGAGTTTGGGGTAAAGAGAAGTGAGTTAAAGCTGCACATTTTTTTTAGGACGATGACTTGAATCTCACCACATTTGCTTGCCTTATGAGAGTCACACTTAGAAATTTGGTTAGTTGAGCCTCAATTCTAGTTGGGAAGTCGGGTGTGAGAACTCCAGACGAGTTAAAAGTGGAGTTGAAAAGAACTTGCGAGAAAACTCTAAACCGTATCCGCTGTAGTTGTGAGGACCTTAGATTTATTGAATAGAAGAGGAATCGGAAGTTTGCTGTTGTTTAACACACTTTTACAGAACCGCCAGTAGTCTTTAGAGCCAAAATTGCGGGATGCTATGCACTGCTTCATTCTTTGAGCAAACAACAATTTATCATTTAGGACACTATTGTATTTATTACGAGTAGATACATAAAAGACGACTATTATAGTCAGACGCATCGCTCCGGTAAAGGCGGAAGAAGTAAGTGATTCCTGTGGGCAATGGCAGCCAAGCACGCACGAGAGAACCAAAGAGATGGATAAGGTTCAGTCGGAAATTCATGATTGAGATGAAAGCATCGATGCCAGTTTTCACCCAGGAGGAGACCTCAGAGGCGCATTTTTCAGCAAAGACATTAAAAACTTTGTTCCAAGGGACATCACAATGCTGAACGACTCTCAGTAAGACATTCTTCTAGAAAGAGATATTAATGGAAACCCCAGCTTTATCAGAGTTGCCATGAGAGCGAAGTTGCATGGCATGGCAATTTTGAAGGATAGAAGTAAATTAAAGCTCTAGAAGAGGAGCGCGTCCTTCATTATTACTGGGGAAACGCGTGGAAAAATCACCATTTGTGTGAGAGATTGAGTGATCGAAAATTTCAGGTTATGGACGCCAGCAAGATCAGTGACAGAGATTTTCAGCCACTTGGCACGATAGGCATTGAAGTCATTGTACATATATTAGGTGAAAAGAAATGCCCTTGTCTATATTACCTGAAATATTGTCTAGTACGGAAGAGTTAGGAGAGGAAAGGGAGCAGTATAGAAAAAAAGATAGCTGAGGTTAGTAGAGAGAGACGAAGACACATATAAGAATGGTATGGAGAGTCAAGAGAAATCACTCTAGCTAGAAAAAGATGTTCACTTGCATAAACACCCATGCTATACATATGGGCATTGGAGTCCTTCCTAAAGAGGTAACTGTAATGTAACAATCTGGCCCCACCCGAGGAAGTGATGCAAGCGATGGTGTTTCCCGTCGGTGAAGGGGTCGGCGAAACGACAAGACAGGTGTTTGTGAAATACATCATGTCGAGGCCGGAGCGGATGTCGTTTGACCTTATTTCCGACAGCGGCGGAAATCACTACGGAGGCAAACAGAACAGGTGTCTCTGGGAATTACGTGCGCGTTGCGTGGGCGAGGCAAAACCGGAAGGAACCGGGACGGTTCTAGAAGACTATATAAAGACCTCGACACACGGATTCGCTAGCAGAGAACGGCCAGTGGAAGCAGAGAAACACCACAGGCAAGACTACACTCCCGTCAACCCATTCTATGTGCGCTCTCACTCTTCCGTTCTCTATTCCACACGGTTCGTCGTCATTAATAAAAATATAACCTTATATTTTTATATATGCGTGTTTGTTGTTTTGTCGTCGTACGGCGATATATAACAGTAACCAGGACACAAGAAATCAGAGGTGGTAAGGTTAAGCTTGGTTTCGCGGAGAGCTAGGATGTCTGGGGACCTATCCAGAAGAAACGATTCCATCCTGCAGAAGTTGATACGTATACCACGGATATTTGAGAAAGAAATGTTGAGGAGTTTAGGTGTTTTTTGTTTGAATGGCTTAGCTTCGTATCTTTTGTTGTGAATTTTTCATTTGAGTTTCCGAGTCAAACAGTGGGTACTAGGTTCTATTTTTTCTTTACTAAATTAGCTAATGTTTGGGTTGCACAGCGTTGACAAACCAGAATACATTTCAGCTTAACATTATACCATGCTTGTACGATAGTAGATACAATGTCTCAGTTTGGTAGTGTCCCAATATCTATCTATCTATCTATCTATCTATCTATCTATCTATCTATCTATCTATCTATCTATCTATTAGGCAAATTTATCGTACTTCCTCTTTTTATTGAACTTTTTAAAAATTAATATTATTGTATACCTGTGCAAATACAGATATTCTTTTGAATTCATGTATAAATTCCTTGAATTTTTCGTTGTTTGTTCTCATATTTCACGACATTCGAATAACAATAATAAAAACGTATTCCTTTAGCAGACATTTCATCAAAAAGACCAGAATAATGTTTTCGTTTTGTTTTTGTTCAACCATAAAGTTCGCAAAGAACAAAATCACCATTTCACCCACTCCTTACAATATTAAATCTAAGAGGGAGCAATATTTTTTTTATTTTACCTCAAATATCTTATGAAAAATATTTTGTGTACATTAAAACTAACTTCAAAATACATTGTGCATTTCTACACAGAATATCCTAAAAGATGGAAATAATAGAAAATCATTTGCTTTTTCATTGAAGTGAAATAATAATGATAATAATAAGGCTCTTTCTTTGTCTTCGCCAACACTTTTGAAAAAAGAAAGTTCCTTTTTCTTTAGTGAAAATCACGCAAAAAGAAATAATTTTTCTAGCATTGAATTCTAAGTGAAAGATTACAATTTTCTTCCCTATTTAAAAAATATTGTAATTTTTGCCGTTTGTTTAAAAAGAAATGATCATGAACCTTCGGAGTCTGGTCAATCAGTACGACGAGCTTATTTGTTTTTAGTGAACGTTTATAATCGGGCTCAGTCCTTTCCTTCTTTGGAGGAGGCAACAAAAGGTAGACTTTATAAGGAGACATTGTTTTAGGTTATATTACGATCCAACATCCGATCTGTTTTAGACAGTGCGCCAGGTTTCATTTCTCTATTTTTATTGCATTTCTTGGATAAATCACGAAACACGGTGAACAAGCAAGAGGGAGAAAAGATTTTAGAAGAAACAGAATTAATTAATAGAAGAAGAAAAAAGACGAAGAAAGGCAGCGTTAAAGATGAAGAAATATGATGAGAAAAAGAGAATGAACAGAAAGGAGGACAAGAAAATGTTTTTAAAAGAGAACAATCAAGAGAAAAATGGTAAGAAAGAAAGTAAACAATGAGAAGAATGGAACAAAGACAAAAGAAGACGAAAAGAAATAGAGAAATAGGAATATTGAAAGCTTAGAAATGAGAAGATGTAAGAGAAGAAATTACAGTAGTAGTAACAAAATGAAGAGAATAGATGAGGAAATAGGAGGAAAAATAGGAGATTAAAACGAAGGAAAAGAGCAAAAAAGGATGATATATAGTGAGAGTAAAGAAAGAAGTGGAAAGAAAAGAGGATAGTATCAATGAAGGGAAAGACAAAGAGTAAAAATGAGAAGGAATTACAAGGAAAGAAAAAAGTAAGAAGGGGAGAGTAAAAATCGGAAGAAAGCGAAGAAAATAAAAGTAGGTGAAGAAAGGGAAGGGACGGGCATGGTGGAAACGGAAACGATAGACATTCGGGAACTTTTGAGATCATTCGATAAGCAGAAAAAGACTTAGTAAATCCAGTTTTCAACATTAGAAGTCTAACAAAGGCGGAGAAACATAAACGAATGTCAAATGAAAGAATATTCTATGGAGGTAGCCACAGCGGAGATTGTCTTTGGTGATGTATCGTTCGTTAAAAAAAAAACAATAACAATAAAAGCATTTCTTTGTCCGCTCTCTACTACAACCACAATGCCGTTCAAAACAAAACAACTCGCTGCTATAGATTATGTCCAACGAGGTGCAATAAGTCTCGCAGAGTCTCTTTTATTTTCATTGTCGGTTTTCGGTAAATGGACGCTTTCGATTCCAGTTCCTGAATGACAAATAGAAAATGCTGATCCAAAAGCACCAGTCTCACGTAATAGCTTTTTTTTGTTTCTTATGTATAAAAAGGGTGCCAACATTGCTATTACCCACCTTTTTTTATAATTGGCTCCGTATCACGCCCAAAGATTGTTGAGATGTATTGAAAGCAACAAAAAATAACTCAATATAACAAGTCGTATGACATGTTTTACCTTTAAAGACGTAAATGCTATCCATTTACTGTATTATGTGGATCGTGTCTCGTGCACAAATCGCTTCTAAATAAGGCTTTACTTTTTTTTAACATTCTCCGTACATTAATATAGCATTCATAAAAGTGTGCTTTAGAAATGGTTTGTTACATACACTACAACAATATTGATGCACATTCAGGTTTGAGTTATTCTCGAATATTTTCCAAAATAGCAAAACTAAAAAAAATAATTATTCGTTTTTACAACTTTCCACCTTCTGACTGAATCAACTTAGAATTGGATTTAAAAAGTTCGAGGTGGTTGGCGGTGTACTTAAGTTAATTTTCTCAGCGCCGGTTAGATGTGGCACGAGGCCAAAATTACTCACTACTCAGTTGTAAAATGTTATTGCGAGACAAGCTTGCTAACCATTACATCACATCGAGGTGCCCAAAACAATTTTCTAGGGGCTGCTTAGGTGTGGTACAAGGCCGGAAATATGGGGTACTCAGTGAGTATTAAACTAAACTCACCAGTTAATTGTAATTATTCTAACAAGACAAGTTTGCTAACCATTGCACCACGTAGAGGTGCCCGGAGATGTACTTAAGTATGTACATGAAAAGTCTAACCACTTCTTCAGAAAGAGAATTTGCCTGACTTATCTCCTTCATTTTGCCTCATGTTTCTTTCATGTTAGTTGCTTTGCCCGACTTTAAAAAGCTCGAATCGATTTATAATAAAAATAAGTTGTTTTTTAATGTAAATATTGCAATTTATTGCTGTTTGTTTATAAAAGAAACTGTCTTTCTATTGGTTCACTGAGGCAAACCCTCCGAAAATCCCCCCTTTCTTGTCAGGATATAGTAAAAACTTTGGTGTTTTTAAGCTTTCATATATATTGATTCCTTACAGAAAAAAATATTTCACTGGCTGGCGAGGTGCTTATAAGCTAGTACCGAAACACAACGGCTCTTGCGTTGCAGTAAACTATGTTTTTATAATAAAATTTTAATAAAAATATTACCATATATAATGCTTAATAAGTATCGAACAGTCTTAATAAAATAAATCACTACAAACAGTGGAGTGACAACCAATTAGTTTGTCATACTTCTAAGGGATTTAACAGCATACGAGATCAGATGGCAGTTTCTTCAATATCGCCTGTCTAAAATCCAAAACCAAAGTACAAAATTTCCTTATCAGAGACATACTGTTTGTTGATGATTCGGCATTAGCATCCCCCGCCCAGCATGAACTTCAGTCACTGATTGATAATTTCTCTCGGGCCTGCAGAGACTTTGAGCTGACCATTAGCCTGAAAAAAAAGACGTCCTGGGTCAAGGTAACGCAGCACCACCAGTCATCACCACCAATGATTATGAAATAGATGCGGTTCATCAGTTTACTTAACTAAGCTCTGACAACGTCTCTTTAAACATATAGCCCCACAAGAGAATTGGGAAGGTAACCACATCCGTTAGACGCCTCACAACACGTGTTTGAACCAACGCCAAACTGACAGTGAAGACGAAGATGGCAGTGTACAACACCTGTGTCATCAGCACATTGCTATATGGCAGCGGAACATGGACCACGTTCACCGGGTAATAGAGGCGTCCGAACACCTTCCACCTGAGAAGTATCCGTCGCATATTGGCAATATCATGGCAATACAAGATTCCCAATATGTTAAAAATACTATTGTGTTGAGCACTGTAAAATTAAAAATAAACGTTAAGTAACAGGTCTGTGTGTACTTGTATATATGAGTGTCTTAAATATCTTAAGCCTTTGGTGAGTTTCTTTTGGTTTCGAATAAATAGTTTGACGAATGTGTTAAGCTTTTTCTAAAATTACAAAATAGTTTTCCGCGTGTTCGGCCATCGTTGTTCACTTTTAAGAAAGGGGATTTTGACGATTTTCTTTGGCAATTTTCTCTTGGTACTGAATAGTTTGACGTTAGTCTTAAACTTTTACCAAAATTACAAAATAATTTTCCAGCTGTACGGCCGTCGTGGATCGATTTTAAGGAAAGAATATGTGTATATGTGTGTGTGCGTACGTGTGCGTGTGTTCTTATGCATGCATGTAATCTTTTATAATCTTGAAGTTTTCTGCTCTTTTGTCGATTAGGAAAGAAACAACAAAACACATTTCATATAATTGAAGATATTTATTAGGGATATTACATTTGAAAGATTCATTTCAAAAAGTGTCCATATTTTCAGACGCTCTTGTTTCATTCACAGTGATATAAGTACTTATTCAAGCATTCTTTCTCACACAAACCTTTCTCGTTCGCTCACTCCTTGCTTACCTCTTTCTGTTTCTTTGAAACATTGTTACCATTCAAATTCATTCATTTCACTTTCACTTTCACTTAAGATTCCTCCTTTTTTCTCCCTCTTGTCCTTCGAAATTAATTTTTAAAAAAAAGTTAAAAAAAAGAAAAAATGAATTTTTCGACCCAAAATATTTCTAGAAAGCAAATTTCTTTTAAAATATATTTTCACATACTGCAAAAGAATCATGGTCAAAAAACAAAATATAAATTCTAACACATTTTGATTTTATTTAAGTGTTTTATTTTTTTAAATAGACTGTTTTAAAATATTTTTCTTTTCAATGAATTCCAGTAAGAATTCAAGATTTTGTTTTTGAGGCGGGGAAGTATTTGTTTCAGTTATTTCTTTCAGTCTTTCCTCTTTCTATAATGTTTTCTTTTTTTTACTTTTATTCATTAATCTATATTTTACTCTGAAATTGTTACATTCATTTCTCTCATGAGGCAAATGATTATATATCCTAAGGAAAAATTCCAGTTAATGTTGTTTTGTTATTATAGTTCTGAAACAAATACCACAAATCTTCATCGCCGGAAAAATGTTCCTCAGTCTAACGAAGAAATATTGCTGTTTTATGTCTTCGTGAGACGAACACATGGATAGTTTTGTCTTTAATTTTTATAAATTTTGTGCCAGTATTAATCGCTTACTCTCATCCCAGAAGAAAAGAAAAGAAAAAAGATAAAGGGTTTATTTTTAATCAATATGTCTTGATCATTTGAAAAAAATGGTTACTTTATTTTTTTTTTCATTTAATCTAAATCCATTCTCCAACGCTTTTGCATTTTCTACAGTGTAGACAGGAGTTATGTTCATTAACAATAGGGATATATATATATATATATATATATATATCGTTTGTGCTAAACAACATCTACACTATAATTAAACCGTTAATAATAAACATCAATTGCTGCTTTTCTGAATAAAGGATAACTTAATCTTTGCTGAACGAAGGCCAATTTGGCACCAGATAAGAAACAAAATCACTAGTCATTCTGTGCAAGGATGCAAGGTTTACCATCGACATCATGATTTATTGCTGGGTCAAAATGAATTGGACACACGATTCCATTCATTAAACCTCGACTGAACAACCAGATTCACTGTTACATTTTATGACTGCAGTTTGACGTCTCTTTGTCACCATTAGCCATTTAAGTATGCAACGCTATTTAACTATTAAAATTGTTTTTAGTCTTAAAAGATTAAGGAAATTAGAATTAGTTAAGAAGGCTACTGACTGAATAAACAAGTGTGTCTCATTATAAGTGTTCAGAAAGAGAAGCTAATAATTATCAAAGACAATTAGATTCATATTTCGCTTTTGAAAAACCTTTATTCACGAAATTTGACTAACTTAAATTAACGTAAGTGGAATTGAAAAAAGCTACTTCCAACTTCATCTTGGACTGTTTGCCCTTATTTCACACTAATGCCATACGGTAAGTCTTCCCTATACAGCAATGTGTAAAGAGTAAAATAGTTCGAGCCATATATTAAAATATACCACAGCCTATCCTAGGCGCCAGGAAAGCACTCTATCCTCGTAAAAAATAAAAACTGCAGCTGTGTTACTTGGTGAAACCGTTTCATTGTGCTCCACTGGGTGCTTGCAGAAATAAAAGATTATTATTATTATTATTATTGATTAAGGGAGCGTCACGCTATCTGTGTGACACTGAGATATAAATATGTGGCTTAATATACTCGTCTGTTAAAGGTATACCAAATACATGACCCACACGCAAATATGCTCGATATAGTGAGAAGCCTTGATAAAAGACGACTGACAAGTGATGTCCAGGTAGAAATACTTTCATGTTGGGTAATCTAGTCAGCTTTGACGTTTTCGGATGGATTGAGAATGTTCACAAGAACCTCGATTTAACTCCTAAATCGCTAACTTTACCTCATTGTTGAAACTTAAAAAAATAAACAATTCTTCACGGTGCTTATGGACAGAGATGTAAAATGCGTCAGCGAATTAGACGGACTAGCAAATATGACAACATTTTCTGTGGCCCGTTTTTAATTTAATTTTGTTTTTTATAATCGTTTCACTCCAAGCAAAGCAGTACTGCAGCTGGTACGAAGGGAATTACAGCGAGAAGAAAAGGGAAAGAATAAGATACAGGGGATGTCGAAGAAAGAATGAGAGAAAAATGGGAATCAAGTAAGGAAAGGAGTTCCACTGGCTGGAAATGCGAGAAAAAAATGTGGGGTAGACATTTTCCTGTAATGACGGCAAAAGGGTTGGACCTAATTGCCAATCTAGTTTCACGAGTAAATTCATGTGGTTGGGCCACAAGGGAAAAGCTCGCCAGATTGCAAATATTCCTAAACAATTAAAATCAGAAACCATAAGAAAAATATCAGAGCAATTGTTGTTATTATTATAATTATCATTATTTCACTTGAAATTAAGTGACAATAAGACTCTTTCATACATCTGCTCTTTCCTCGATGTTCCTGCTGCTTTTCTAACATTGTCTTCTAACTGCTCAGAATATTCATGAGATGAATAATTCTTCCAATTTTGGAACAACTTTCAGAAGAGTTCCAAACTGGCCGATATCCTGCAATGCATTTTGTTGTTAAAAGATCAATCTTTTACTAATATATTTTCTTGTAATTGTAATTGCAGTTGAGTACTGTAATATCTACTAACATATAAATATTTATCTTGTCTTTCCATTGAGGCGTGAAATGATACAAAGTCGACTTTATGTTGGGAAACCCGAACGCATACGCTCGGTCCAGGACCAATGATTCTCCAGCGCCCGCAACCGTCGGTTACGCTAGCCTCGGTGGCTAACCCCGATCCACTTTTATAATGCAATAGAGCGGTTTTGGCCTCAGGCATCTGTTCTCCAACACTGGGCAACTCTTAGAATTTATTTTTCTCAGAAACGTATCTGTCTTCGGACAGAGGCACGACTGAGCCGCATTCTGCCCGAAGACAAAAAAGTATCTGAGAGATGATGATCTCTACCTGGCAGGCCAGGTAAGGATCTACTGACATATAAATATTTACCACGTTTTCTCACGAAGACGTGCATGTGGGGAAACCGAACCTGTGCAAACAGGTAAGGGCGAAACATTGCCCAGTCCCCGCAACTGTCGGTTGTGCTGGCCTCGGTGGCGACCAGCGATCCACACCTCTTGTCCAATTGGAGTGGTACAGCCTCAGGACACTTTTTCTTGGGGCTGGGTACCTCTCAGTGTAATTTTTCTCAGATGCATATTCGTCCTCGAGCAGAGATACAACGTAGCCTTACTCTGCTCGAGGGCTGATGCAACTAAGAAGTAGTGATTCCTGCCTGACAGGCAGGCAAGTATCTACTGAATTACTCTTTCATTTGTTATTCTAGAGAACATTATGCTTTTTTCTACATGCATATATTAAACTATAGTCCGTTGCATAATTCTAGTGGACCATCTTTGTTACCTAGTCATATCTACTATTTGTTTTGAGTCAATTTACGTGTATTGATGGCTCGATTACGTTTCTTATCAGAGGTGAGTGATCCTTTTTAATTTTCTATATTCTACAGAATTTTATTCTCTTCAGCAATTATCATCGTTACATATTGTTAGTATCCACTGGATATTCACATCTTTAGTAAGTAGTGATTTTCGGTAGAGACTAGTGGACGTCTCTATGAATTCTTTAGTATACTATTTGGTTTTAATAGGTCTGCTATTTCACTGTCTTCGATTTTCCCACTAATTTCGAGCGCCCTTAGTCTCTTTGTTTCGCCTTTCGAGACCGTTTCAAACGTGTCATTAATGATAAAAAAAAATATCACCCCTTTTTATTATATTTTTTTAAAACTCGTTCTCAAATTCCAATATTTTCAGGTTTCCATTTTGATTTTATCTCGGGTGATTTACATTATCTTCTGCCGTTGTATAATGGTTAGCGAGCTTGTCTCGCTAGATCAATTACAACTGAAATGTGGGTTTGAATCTCATTAGGCTCCCTATACCTTCGGCTTTGTGGTACATCTCAAATGCGCTTGTAAAATTAAGAGTACCTCGACATGGTTTAATGGTTAGTAATCTTCTTTCGCTAGAATCATTGCAATTGCGTAGTGAATTCCATCTCCACTGTGTATCCATACTTTTGGCCTTATGCCACATCTAAACTGCTATTAGAAAAACAATATTTCATCATCTGTCTATGTTGTAATTCTTAGTAAGTATGTCTCGCCAGTCTAACTATGACTGAGTAGTGAGTTCGGTCCTCACAGGGCGACCCATACCTTTTATCTTGTGCTGCAACCAAGTAAATCACTATGGCTAGTTTGAAATACGAAGTCACATATAATAACGTAATTCTATTCTTTGAAACCGATTCATGTTGGTGGCTCGGTAAACCTAATTGGCGAGTTGAGTTTGAATTCTGCTAGAGGTTGTTTCGCTCACTTTCGCGCAAATATCCTTAGGTCAAGTTTGAATCCATATCTTCTTTCCCACTTACACTTAAGAGTGAAAGCAGGTTAAACTGGTGTCGTACTCCGGGTAGGCATCCACTCTAGGAGAAATACAACTCTGAATTCATAATTGGTTAGTGTGCTAATGGCTAGATAGAATCTATTTAACCTTGTTTGACAATCTACTTAGAGATGATGACTCGATAAAAACAACTATGCGCCAATTAGATCGTCCACTTATAGAGATGTATCGGATCGAAAAACGTACAATGGATCAGCATCACGGGAGTTGCGTAACCTGCTGTTGTGTCGATGTCATCTTTTTGCTTTTTCAATATATATCATTGGTTTGTATCATCAAGTACCAGTCGCTTTTATAATTGCCAATTTCTCCCTGTTCTTACTCACTCCCGTCTATATTCGTATTCTTATATGAAAAATTGTCTCATTAGAGACTCTATACAATCTTCTCTTTTTTATGTGTAGTGTCTCTTCAGGACTAGGGACATATATTTCCACAACTTCCTATACTTTTAGTACCAAACATTTTGTCCCCCTACTGTTTCTCCCGGTCCAGCTTTGCTATCGCTTATTTAAGCTCATTAGGTATATCATGCTCTGATTTCCTTAGCCCTCATGTCTTCAATATATACGATGAGTGTCAGATTATCCAAGCCCTCTTTTCTCAGGTTCTCTCATTTAGCAACGAAATCTTTTTCTTTTCTCTTGCAAATACATTTTTGTCTATTATTTTATCCCAGACTTTTTTCCCAATTTTCGTTTCTCTTTTGGACTTTTGAATCCTCTGCGCTCTTTTGCCTTTTGCTTCATCGCCTTCCCGCCATTAAGATCAAATATTCGAAGAAGGTCGTATCTAATGAAACTTAAGTAACGCTAATTAAATTTGTAAGTATTATTCACATTCTTTAAATTCTAATTCTGTCCATTAATCTATCTGTTATACTTGTGTTTTTTTCTTTTTTTCAGTGTGAGCTCTTGCTACTTTCTCCAATGTTCCAAGAATTACTTTTCCTCATTTCGGATAAGTTTTGATGACACAGAAGCATGCTGAAAAGTTCTCGAACAATCTGGCCAAATGACCAAACACTAAAATTTATTTCGTAATTTCTTCTTGCTCAGACAGAGTTCCCTTCAGCAGTCCTGGAAGAAGATTGTCTTTGTTCAGCTACTTTTGAACATTGTTTAAACTTTGAAATGATTATTTCTGTCATTTTTCAAATTAATTTCAATTTCTTTATTTTGTCAATTGCTGGAGGTCTATTCTATTTTTCTTCTTTCAATCCCTTCCCCCTCCCCCCCCCCTCTCTCTCTCTCTCTCTCTCTCTCTCACACACACACACACACACACACACACACATGTATTTAATCTTTTATAGAAAACACCTTGCAAATATGTTTATCCTGAGAGTTACAACTCGGATATATTCGTAAATCCATCTTCAAATTTACTTTAATTTTCCAGTACATTTTCTGGTCCGTTACTTCTGCTTGTCCCAGAGGAGACGATGCACCGCCTTTTCTTCCCATAATACGTGACTAATTTTATAGCCCCATCTCGGATTTTAAAATTTTCGTTACGTTTCAAATCTTATCTATTTGGGACCACTTATATTCTTTGCAAGTCGAAGACCGATTTTTTAATATGTATCTCTTTTTTCTTTAAAAAGGTTATCTAAAACATATTTTTACTTGAGATTATATAATGTTTATTTCAGAAAGGGCCTTTGCCCGTTGTGATAAAAACAGCCAATATTTTCTCTTCCATAATCCAATTTAATATTTCCCAAATACTGTGAAACAATTCTTTGTCAATTATTCTGACCTATCTTCTCAACAGATTGTTTCGAATTGTCTCTCTTCATTTATTCACTTGGGTATCTCGACGTGGCGTAATGCTCAGCATGTTTACCTTACTAGCACCTATTACAACTGAGTAGTGAGATAGGTCCCCACTAGGTACACAATGTTTTCGGCTTTGTGCCAAATCTAAGCGGTGTTTAGTAAATCAACTCATCATTTGACTTACTTAACTATCTGATTAGGCTGACTTTGAACTAATTTTGATATTGGTAAGTGAAACTCGAATTAAATGCAATCTATAAATGTTGGTTCGCTGTGAATTATCTTGTATAATTGTATATAAATTTATGCATACAAAAGACATTAATTTCTTACCACAGAAAATCTTTTTCTTTTCTTATTTTAAATTCATATCTGCGGTAGAGTTCTTGCAAAGAATTTCGATATCAAATTCATAAGAAATTAATTTTTATACTCATGTAATTAGTATTTGCCTTTGTTACTGATTAATAAGAAGTTTTTTTTATTTAAATAAATCTTAATGCACAAATATATAATATGTGTTGTTAACTTAGTAACAGAAATGTTAGGTGAACATTGGGAAATGCTTTACTTAATTTTCGTTTTCCCCAAATATTTATGCTCGATTTTCTTTGATTTGTACAGAAACTGAAGAAAGAGAAGTGGTGTCATGATGGAAAAGATTAAATTTAATAGACGACAGTAATTAAAACTCAAATTTTGTTTCTGTATATGATGTTCAAATGAAATTGGTGCTAAAAAATGCGATTTCTGTTTCATTTTCACCTATCACAATAACTGACATTGCTTCAATATATGCAATCATTAGAGAGCGTGGAAGAATTAAGGTTTAAAAACCCTATCTGTGTTATTACAATTAACAAAAGCAAATGATTTAATACGATTACCTAACATAGCAGTTATCGATTAAATGGGATTAAATTAAACTAATTTTATCTCTTATTTGGTATTTTAAAGAGGCTGATGCTACATTTGTAATTTCACCTTGTCTGTTCATTATTCTGTTTTTAAAATTGAATTATGTATTTGGTTTAAATTTTACCAATACTAGACTGAAATTGCTGAAGACCACATATTTGATATTTAACATGGAAAGTATAAACATCTAAAAATAAATTTCTCAGCTAAATATAACGTTTTCTTATTTCACTGTATGGTTATGCAAGTGGACATAAATTACAAATAACTGTCACACTAAACTATTTAAAAAAGCATTTTAAGACAACTGTTTCGGTAAACTGTCATTGTCCCATGATTTTATTATTGTGTAAGAGTACTAGCATAACTATAAATAGTTTTCACTTCAGAATATTCCCCACTCTTAATGTTTATGAAAATTGAATGAACTTTTATATGTGAATAATGTGGTTTTATAATCATGTGTGTCAACCTCGAAAAGTTTTTGACACAATACTTCAATCGATATGTACAATTCTGATATTTGGAAAAATTTAGAAGTTAATCACATTTTACACTGAAGGTCAATCACTCCGGCCAGAATAGGTCTGCTTATGTCAAGTAATTTTCTTGTGAACGAGGTTTCTTAATATAGTCATAGTTTTAAGCACTCATATGGATCATAATATGTGCCACATTCCGTGAAAGTCATACCTAAATACATTTCTAATATTGGCTATCAAAGCAAAAAATATTGATTAATTACTAATCAGATTGAAAAACAAGCAGTATTCATTTTCATATCTCCAATAGCCGAAAGCTTAAAAAAACATCAAGATGATTCTTTTTCGGGAATGGAATTATGTAAAATATCACGTTGGTAGAACAACGAGTCAAAATCAGTTTTGAAGCTGAAAATTAGATAATATCAGGTCATTGTTTTCTCTATTTATCACTTAATTTAGTCGTACATGTTTGATGGAATTGGCCTGATAGACAACGCCTGAGTTCGAACACCTGTTGCTGAATAATTCACAGTAATGTCCTTGAAAACGATAAGGATTCACTTTTACAACATCCGGAATTACTTATAGCTGTTGCTACCATCTAACATAATAATATTAACATAACATAATATTACTTTTACATTCAACTGACAGAAGAGATGGGTGCCGCCATATAGCCGCTACTGTTTTGAGAAATGAAGAACCTAGTATGGTACAACGACGATCTCCTAGGTGATAATATAATTTTGGTTTTGATGAAAGTAGTAGTAGTAGTAGAGAGAGAGACAGAGAGAGAGAGATGATGCGTGTGTGTTTGTGTAATGTTCCCCTTTTATCCGATTCACATTCCTCCCCAATTTTTTGAGCAAGAGTAGAAACTTATTCCGTATTTCATGGTTTGGACTGGATTTCTGGTTCCTTGTAACGTTAGTTCATTCTCTATAACGCACAATATCCGCTTGCGTCTTAGTAACACTATCGCCTTGATTGGGGTTAATTTATTTAAATATTTTGTTCACAGTCAAGCAGTCTTTATACTTTTATAGAGTTGGCATGACATTTAACAACGGGGATAATGAAAGCAGTGAAACGAATTCGAATTATGCTTCAGATATTCTTTTTTTTTTTTTTCGTATTAAAGCCGTTGGAAAAGACATGGCTCCAATAAATTCGTACCAAAGATTACTCTCTGCTGTCAAAACCTAGTACAACCTGTGATATTTTGGGGGGCGATGGGGAGAGCTAAGTAAACCCAATACCCTAAAATGGCGTTGATCTAATAGGTCTTTGTATAATATAATGTTTGTGAACTGCCTTGTTTCTATGACATAAAATGAGCATCTATATGATGTTCTATACTACCCAATATATGCAGAAAATATATTTTATGGTGTTCGACAGATATAGTTTGATACTATTATGTCAGTATAGAATGTTTTTGTCGTAAAAAAGAAACGTTGCCTGCATGGATTGCCCAAAACAGATCGAAACCTCCCCAGAAGTATCGAATAATGTCTTGCATAGTCAGCAATCCCGCTTATAAAGACGTGTTCTATATGCTTCTAAATATATTGGATATTCATGCAGTATCCATTTCGGACTAAATGCTACAATCGCTGGATTTATAAGTACCACACTTGTCTACAGTTTTGAGAAGCATATTACTTGTGAGATTTGATACCCTATGGGAACAAATACAACTCATTCTAACGTATCATAACGTCGCAGGAAAAGTCATTCTATATACAGACTACAGAGTGTACCCCTATCTTTCACCTTTCTAGTATATTGAGGAGATGTTGCTGGATGAGCAACAAGCCTTATTATTTTTTCTTTTGTTGCCAGATTTGTCAGATACATTCTGAATTTTCGAGTACGAATAGACGTAGTCTAATATATTTACATGCGACTAAATATTGCGTGATTGCTTGTCCAGAAATCACATGTTGTTTAATTTACTACTTCTGGAGATATTAAGATATTACCCTGACTTAGTTCTTCTTTATGCCTATGCTGAAGTGAATAGGGGTAGAACGCTTCAGGTAATTAAACCCCCGACTCGAATAATCAGAAACATAGAATGCTTGGTGCATTTTACTATGTCTGACCGGAATACTGATATATTAATGAACAATATGTGACACTTATTCGAGAAATGCTGGTTAGTAATCCAATTTATGGTAAAAGAAAATTGATGACTTATGTAATAAGCAGGATTCATTAACCTTAACCTCCTTCTTTTTCTTTTCTTTTCTTTTCTTTCCTTTTCTTTAACGTTTACTATTTTTTGGTATCTTTCAATCAACATGAAAAAGATTTCCGTTACACTTGCTTAATTTCAGTTGCCCATGTTGGCTATTTTATTTTACTCCCTGCCCCAGGCATTCCATAACACTTATATTCCACATTTATGTAGAATAATCCACTGTTATATTCCATGTTTTCCGCGATTTTCGCGCGTTTTAAATTTTGAATGGATTTTATTCACGTTTTTTTAAAGAAAAATGAAATTATATCCAAATAATTATTTCCGTTAGTTTAATACTTTTAGAGTATGTTTTCATTCAAAGGAAAGGAAATTTACGTATATGTATATATGTCATATTTATTTACATATAATATACGTTCTATATATAAAAAAAACAACGACTCGGCCAACCAGCAGACTAATCGAGCCCGTTTGTCCTCAACAATTTGCTCATGCCCATATTAAAAATGATGACCAGACGGTCAAGTGAGTAAGGAAGATTATGTTGATTTGTGTCAATAGATTTTTTAATCGATTTCCTTTTTTATCTTTCTCACATTTATTTTCTAATCAACGTTTCGTTCTATATAACGCGTTCCAATATCATTTCTTTCCTATCGATTTTCAATTTTATTTATATTATAATTTTATTTCTCAAAGTAATTCACTGCGCATCTCAATCGATTCATCAGGCAACCAATTAACAAATATATCGATCAGTCAATCACTGAATCAATAAATATCGCTTTCAATCAAATTTCTTGTTGTTCACAGACTTCAAATTTGTGCAAACACTCTTCCATTCGATTTCACTTAGCATTTTTAATGTTCAAACTTTTCATCAATACATACTTTTTGGCGTTCATTTCATTAGTAACTTGGGATAAAATTGATTTATACTCCATTACTAATATTGATAATAACTCGAAGAGGAAAAATGAATATTAGGTACTGCTGGAGAAAAAAAGAAAATATGTTAATCATTTTCCAGTTATCTCTCATGCAAAAATTAAAAAGAAATCAATCATAATTCTGCTTTAGCAGTGAATAACTGTTATCCGAATCTTTGTTATTTTAGTCACTGCGTCGGCTTCCAGTGCGGCTGCTGTGGCTACTGTTGCTTCAATCGTTTTTTTTATTTCCTATAAATTATCAGTTGCATCTCCAGTAAGTTTTGATCTACTGTCCACTTTCATTGAATCCGTAAATGAATTTTTTCTTTCAACATCCAGAATTCTGAAAGTAGAAAAAATAATGGCTTATTAAATAAGGAATCAATTTATTTGACATAATCAATTCATTTAGTCTGTTATATTTTGTAAAAACGATTATTCAAATAGATTTATAAACACAAAATCAGAACAGATCAGGAAAATAGATAAATGTTGAATTTTTAGAGGTTTCAGACTCTAACAAATCAAACAATTTCACCCAGAAAATTCCGAACAAAAGTGCGCATAAGAAAACAATGACAACATTGTGACATTAAATAGATGCTTGCTTTAGAGCAGTCCCGGTTGAAATTGAATGTCAGTTAAAAACTGGAAAATATATTGAAATTATCAAAGAACGCAGACAAATCCAGAAATATAAAAGTATTTAGCTATAACCATTTCCTCGCTGGGAACAATCTCCAATATATTTGCAAATAAACAGGGTGAATTGTAGATGTATGGACGAATCTTAATTATTCCAGAGGGAAGCATTCTGAGAAGTGTGCTGGACTCCCAATGAAATTGAAACAAAAAGACACAAAAAATATAATCACAACCAGAACACAATTAAAAGTAAAATACCCTGTGGGAATACCTTACAAGGTTTTATTTATATTTAAACTATCAGTTAAAAGTGGAAAACTATCAGACAGAAAGATCTAAGTTCCTTTTAAGTTATCCTTGAGAGATAAAGGAATGGTAAGTGTAATATAATCGATGTTTTCCTGATTATATTCTATGTTCCCTGTCAGATCAGCTAATGATACCCTCTTTTGAAGTAGACAAATATTTATCTTAAATCACTTTGTTTAGGAAAATATCGTTCTCATTTTTACTGTTATCGCTGTTTCTCATATTGATGGGTGGGGACTTCCAAATTCAAGTAGGATTTCAAAATATTGATTATTTCTTTTCTAAATGCATGAGCTGTTCGTTTTAGATGTTGTTCAAAGTCCTCATTTTAATTGGTTTATTTTATTTATTAAAATTGTTTATGATCCGAAAGCCTCAAGGAAGAATTGTCCTTTTCAAGACTTGCAGGATTCGTTTGCATGAAACAGTTTTCAGTCATTGGTCTGATACACATGACAATTTATACATTTCTGAACGACTGAATGCCAAGTACAATATCCATCCTCAAGTCTCTAACTTCCTGGGCATGAAGATAAACTACATCCAGCAACAAGCATTTTGATTGGAAGGTTTTGAGGGGCATGATGTCATCACTTAATTACTGTTATTCCCAGATTCACCCTATTTCGGGGTAGTAGGATCTGAGATATGGGTTAACCCCAAATTTGGATCAAAATACTATGAAAGTATAAAATGCATGTTTATATCAATACCAGCAATACAATTTCATTTTTTTAATTACCAGCAATTCATTTTTTTTTTTTTTGTAAAGGAAATTAATAATAATTCCAAGAAAATTAAATTTCGGCATTAAATGAACCATAAAGAGTTGATATGCCGCTAAACAATCAATCCAACAAACAAAATTATTTACATTGTTTGGAGTTTTGTCTTCAACTTTCTTGCGATATTTACGACGTTTCGCCCGTTGTACGCTCCTACCTTCTTCAGGTGATTAGAATTTCGAATTAAACGCTTTTTTTTCGTTTACTGGGGTAGATTGTTCTCGTTACATGTGTCAGGTCATTCCGTATGTCAAAGTTATCTCCCTTTAACTTAACTATCAAAATGTTTGTTCACCATTGCTGTAGCCAAATATTGAACTCTCGACTTTTTGAGTCAAATCACTAGATCTAATCAACGCTCTTTTTCACTGGCCATAAATCTGGCAATAAAGACGAAAACAACAATTCGAACAATTCATATAATGTAAATAATTGCAATACGTCATCTCAGAAATATAGACAAAAACAAACTAAAGTATCGATTTAACGAGGATATTTAAGAATATGGTTCGAGATCTCATGTTAATTTGTTGAGTTTGCGGCATTTTGTAGGGTTGAACAAAATGCTCATAGGACAAATTATTCTCTGTTCAAATTCTTTTTAGTAAGTCAATTGGGACAAAAAACACGCATTATTACTTTTTAAAGTAATAATAAGATTAAGATGTTAACATTCCACTGTAACAAACAAAAAATTGAAACTTTTATAATAACTAAAAAGAGCGACAAAATTTAGTAGTCTTGAAAAGACTTATTTCCTGAAAGAAAATTGTTTTAAGAGAATTATTTCATACATTTCCATCAACAGTAATGCTGATTGTTCACTCATTGAATGACGAATGCTTTCTTATGCTGTATACTCTTAGTGTATACCAATTCGAAGAAAATAAAACTCGAACCAAAATGATTGTTTGCTGATAGAACAACGAACACCATAAATAAAAAATAAACAATTACACATTTATTCTTTTCCTTTACTGACAGTGGCGTGGAGTAAGAGATTGGTTGATGAGTTAGCTACATTCATACGAGCGCAGTCGACGGGCTGCGTTCGTCTTCTCTACTCTCCTGTCTCTGATCTGAATTGAACTGAGTCTGTGATCTATTAAATAGGCGAGCCTCGCTCGACACATGGCATTTCCGTCACGCATTTTATTTATATTTCCATTGCTTATTTTCTTAACCTCGATCTTGGTTTGTCAAAACAAAACCCCGTCTGCACCTGGGTTTTCGCACTCTCTGACGTTTTAAAACAATATTCTTTTTCAAATTTTTTCGACCTGGGGTCGTTCAACGTGAATACACTTCTGGGCAAAATTTTACACAACAACAAAAGAATATACAACACTTATAAGGAAACTTTTTATTATCATTACTATATTGAAACTAAAATGCTTACTTTAAAATTTGTAAAACAACTCGATGGAAGACAAACGATTTAAGTACTATTAATTGTGAGAAGTTATCTACCGAGTAAAAGAACAAAGGGTATTTTGATTCATGCCTTTTTAAAAACATTAATACGAGGTGAATGTAAACAGTCTCAGTCAGATTCATTTACGGGTAAGCACATTCCGGTCACACGTAAATTAAAATATACAAAATACTATTACTACTACTACATCAGTGTGACGTGCCTTTCCAGGACGTGGGCAATCATCGCACTCCAAATATGTTAGTAAAGTTATTACTGTGGCTATTTTGCACTATCAAACTGACTACATTGGCTACTCTGTAGTATCAAAATTGATATTTCATAGTATCAAATAGTATACTCTGACCAATCTGTACTACGGACCTGACTATTCTTTGTATCGAACTGGCTGCTTTGGCTACTCTGTAGTATTGCACTGACTATTCTGGCTACACTGTAGTATCGAAATGACTACTCTCTAATATATAACTGATTACTAAGGCTACTAGGTAGTATCAAACTGACAATTCTGTAGTTTGATAGAAACTACTTTTGCTATTTTGTAGTACCGAACCGAATACTATGATTATTCTGTAGTATCAAACATACTATTCTATAATATCAAATTGACTACTCTATATTATCGAACTGAATATATTGTAGTGTCAAACTAACTACTTTGTAAAATCGAACTGAATACAAGGGCTATTTTCTAGTATCAAAATGACTATTCTGTAGTATAGAACTGACTACTCTAGCTGTTTTATAATAAATATTAGATTTCCTGTGACTAACAAAATGATTATTCTTCAGTATCTAACTGACTACATTGTATTCTGAAACTGTCTAATCTGGCTTTTCTGTAGTATCGGACTGACTACCGTGACTGTTTTGTCGTCTTCAACCGACTTCTCTGTAGTATCTGACAATTCTGACTACTCTGTAGTAACAAACTATTCTATAGTATCGAACTGAATACTCTAGTTACTCTGCAGCATCGGATTGATTACTATGTATTATCGAACTGTGTACTCTGGTTACTCTGTAGTATCGAACTAGCTATTCTATTTTATCAAGCTGATTACTCCGGCTACTCTGTAGCATCAAACAAGCTAATCTGCAATATCGAACCGCGTAATCTTGTTACTCTGTCGTATCAGACCTACTACTATGACTACTCTGTAGTGTCCAACCAACACCTGTGTAGGATCTGACTACTCTGACTGATTTATATTATCGAACTGATTATTCTGTAGCATTGAACTGACTACACTGTAGTATCGAACTGACTTTTCGGTAGTATTAAACTGTCTACATTGGCTACTCTATAGTATCAATCTGACTATTCTGTCTTCTCTGTAGAATTAAGCTGACTACTCTTTAGTATCAAGCTGACTATTCTGGCTACTCTGTAATATCGAACTGACTACTCTAAATATTCTGTAGTATCGATCTGACTATTTTGTAGTATCGAACTATCCTGTAGTATTGAATTCACTGTTTTGTATCGAACTGGCTGCTTTGGCTACTCTGTAATATTGCACTGACTATTCTGGCTACACTGTAGTATCGAAATGACAGTACACTGTAAGAGTGGACAGCCAGGCATGATTGCTATACTCATCTCGCCTGAACGTAAATAAAAATTGCATTTACGTAAATGTATATTTACATAATTCTGTCGTTATAAGTAATCGCATAATACTGTAGTTGTTCAAAAGATATTGTTTTTATTCCTTATTCAAGTAAAAGCTGTTGAAGCTGCTCAGCAAAAAAGTGAATAAGTTACTGATAAAATTGACGCGTAGGTGGCGGACAGTGCCAGTGACGAAGCTAAAAACTGTATTTATTTAGACTGATTTTCGCTTGATACTCCTTCTTATTGCCAATGATTTCTGTTCTACTTTCAGATTTTTACTACTTTGTCTATTCTTTTTTAACCGATAATTAATATTGGTGCATTACACGTGTATTGTTATGGATCTGCCAGATTTTAATTTTTGGTCTTTCAGTATAATGTGCCATACTGTTCAGTTGAAATAAAGGATGGTAACAAAAACGTTTTCTATTTGCTCCGAAATAGGAATGAGGTTGAAAGGAGAGGCATTTCGAAAATAAGTAACAATGTGTGACGAGCAAATGTACAAATGAATGCGCTCAGAAAGAATTATTGTACGCATTTTGAACTGACAAGTTTATACTTGACGGAGGCACAATAAAATTCGAATTCTGTCTACATCTCATCTATGGACAAAAATTGTTTCTCCACAAGCATTTCTTTCAGTGTGGAGTTGATTTCAATCAAATGTCTAACTTAAACCTATTTTCCCGTTCTCCAGAAACATTGAATTAACATTCGTTTTGCTCATATGTCAAAGAGACCATGCACTTCGAGTGACTCTTGGGCTTGTATAGGGTGAACATCACTGTAAAAAGGTATGAAAGAAAAATATAAACCCAAATTCACAATTCACTTTATAATGACAGTTTTTCTCGCTTTGATATAAGCAAAATTTTCATACAATATTAAAAAACGAGGACGAAAGATGACTGCAAAAAGAACAATCAACAATAAAAGTAATTTGCGATTATTATCTAATAATAAGGAGACCGACTAGAAGAGTTTCAGGAGATTCCGAAATTTTCTGGATTCTATGCTTGCAGCTAATATCTATTTTATTAATGAATCCAATTTTACTCCTTGTATATCAAATAACAATAGTTTTTAAAATATCTTGTTACTGACATGCCATGATTCATTTTGAAGATAGAATGAGTGACCATGTACTTAAGCTACAAATAGATTGAGAGATAATAAACATTTGATATAGCAGTACTTTTCAAACCAATGCCCTCAGGCGATAATGCCACTAAAACGCAAAAAGATCCTAGGAGTAAAAGAGAAGGAAACTGACACTCTAAAACAGAAAACAAGAGATCAACCGCTACGCTTCGACAAAATATTGGGAAGGAGTGTGAACCGGACGATAGACAAACCTATCTACTCATATTTTGCATAAACCTTACTTAGCATTCACGGGATCATCATAAATAGAGGATATTCATCAAGTTGTTTTTGTATTATTTAGTTAAGAGTCATTAATAAATCAATTATAGGCCAAGGAGAAATTGTTTAACAGTTGAACCTTCAGGTTTCTGGGAACAAACTTCAAATTAAACGCATTAATTTAATGCATAAGACAAGTTATTACCAGGTCAGGCTTGTTTTTTAACGCTTTAAATGAATGGCTAAATTCACTTGCTTTCTTCAGGCAGCCATCTTGATGTTTCTTCGAAATGGTATCAGACAAGATTTTCCGCATTATTGCGTTGTCTAATGCATATTCGAGAATCATTCACTTCCACCTAAATATCCACGCTTTATAATTGCTTCTCTGAAGCCGAGTGGAAACTTGTTTACTTCCATTTAACCGATAGTGCTGGTTTTATTTTTCATTTTCTCATTTATATAAATCTCGTTTCAAACAATTAGTCTTTGAGAGTTCCATCGCAAGCACGTACTTTTTTTTACTGTCTTTTTCATTTTTGATTTGTGCATATTTGATTCTTCTATTCTGGGGTCTTGACACCTTTCGTGATCTATCTGTGTGCATTTTACTGTTTCAATTTCATTCTGGATGTTATACATATATGAAGATACTGTTTAATTAAAATACGGTTATTTGTCAAAAACTAATTTTCAAATAAATAAATTAAAATATATTTAATATATTTAAAATACATTTCAACGAAAGCAGAATGTTCAACAACTGATAACTACTTACTTTCTTTATTTGCTGTGAATTTAAATAGGAAATAATTAAGTGAAAATCTAAAGTGTTTTGAATGCATAATTTGTTGGCATAGGTTGTTTGATGTTCAATCTAAGCGATAGATGAAGAAACGTTCCTATTAGGTGCATTGAAAAAAATTGAATTGATATATTATTGACCCAACGTTTGCTGTCAAAAATGAATAGTTTAATCATGAAACAACAGACTTACGGATGCTTATCTTTGTGATGACGCTCGTGCAAAAGTTCAGAGTACGTTTAGTCGAGAATTACTGGTTGAAAACATCAGGAATATATTTTAATAAAAAGTTTATATATATATATATATTCATCCGCAGACAGATCTATTTCGCTATATCACAGCTCATCAGTACGGTTAGACAGCCGATTGCCTTTTACCCAAGATTGAAACACGACTGAGTATATATAAATGTATATGCATATATATATATATATATATATATATATATATATATGTGTGTGTGTGTGTGTGTGTGTGTGTGTATGTGTGTGTGTGTGTGTGTGTGTGTGTGTGTGTGTGTGTGTGTGTGCGTGCGCGCGCTTGTGTGTGTGTAATAAAATATAGTTTTAAGGTATGCTACATTTATGGCTAACAGGGATAGAATGTATTTAAATATGAAAGTGAACATTGAAGTCAACACCCATAGGCGACAGTTTCATGCTAAACGTAATAGTATAATGGTTAGTGCCCTGAAAGATATAAAATAGCAGTAATAATGTATTTCTTAAATAGAGCGCATCAAAATTCTTCCGAACATTTTTGAACATTTGAACTAAAATGCATAAAACAAATATTAGTCCACTATAATTTTCCAAAATACATAATTGATGAGCAAATAAAATTATTCTTACATAAAATACATGACACTAGCATTAAAAATAACACACAAGACAACATAAACATATTTTATTGCAGCCAAATACACATTAATTATGAACAGGACTAATTTTCTATACGAAAAATTATTAAACATCATATGTCTGCTGTAATTCCTCAAAATCATGTAAAAATTATAATATATTATAGAAAATGGAAGACAGCATACCCCAACAAATCTAAACGTGACTAAGATAGTGTATGAATTTCAATAACCTGTACAAGATTGTGTTTCTTGTCATAAATCAATTTCCTATATTGGTCATACTACCACTTCATTGAGACACGCCTTATATGCCACCTCTCTAGCAATAATAGTGCAATAAAAAAAGAAAATATTAGTTGAAAATACAAAAATACAATTTAAATAACCATATTAAAGGCACCACGTGCATCACGTGATAGTTTTAAACAACCCTCCTTTTCAAAAACACTAAAATACAAAAAAATTAAATTACTGTCACACATGAGGACAACACCGGAAAAATAACATCCTTGAAAATGAACTGTAAAGAGGCTGAAAGCGCTCGCAAAGTCGAAAATTATGGAACATTTTTACATCCGCTCTCTCCAGAAAAAAGGAAACATGTAAGAATACTGAAAAAATCAAGTAAAAAATTAATAAAATCCCCCCACAAAAAAAAATTTTATGTAAAAATATTTTATGTAAAAATATTTTATGTAAAAAAAAATTATGTAAAAATGTTTTATGTAAACATGATGTCAAAAAGTTTTTTTAAGAGATTTTTGAGGACCAACTGTTGTACCATTTGGGTCTGAAGAGCTGCAATATGTGGTGAAATATCTATTACCCATTGTAATAATCTTAAATCTTTTAATATATATATATATATATATATATATATATGTGTGTGTGTGTGTGTGTGTGTGTGTGTGTGTGTGTGTGTATAATGAACTCACACACACAGGTACGATGGGTAAATTGTCGCCATTTTCTATTTCGTGTATTCGCGTTTTTTTTTTTTGTCAACTGCACAGAATAGTATGTTTGGACACGGTCTGTGAGTTAAGGAGCACCATGACGCAATTCTGTCAGCCAGAAATTTAGAAAATTTGAGCCGAAAGCTCTAATACGAACATTTCAGAATCTTTGCTGTCAATCTGAGAAGAGTGCATAGGTTTCGAAAAGATATATTCAGTCATCGTTGTGGTCATTGGCGTATTCACTAGAGATGATCATGTTATGTTTTAATTCTACTTGCTAGAAGACTTCAGACTCAACACGGAGTGCATTGTGCATTGTGGAGAGAATGCTTCCATGGATCAAGAAGGTAGCTGCTGACTATTCATCATGCCACACATGCAGGAAAACCCAGTCATGGCTGTCAGACAATTTTTTCGGTCACATCACACATTACATCTGGCCACCTTCCTTCCCAGACTGCAAACCTCTTGATCATTAGATATGAAGCGCCATTAAGCGAAAGACCAACAAATCTCTCTGTAACGCCAAAGATGAAGTGAAGGCAAAGATTATGGAAACATTCACCAACAGAGATGCAGAAGATTCCGAAGTTGTCTCGAGACCGTGATTGAAGCCAATGGCAATTTTATCTAACAGATTTACTCATTAATATTTCAAGATATTTTTTGCGTAATTTTGGTAAATATAGCTGTTAAAATTGAATGTCAGTGTTATTTTCATTTTTGTGTAGCTTAGACAACAATTCGTTCATCGCTCTCTCTCTCTCTCTCTCTCTATATATATATATATATATATATATATCGAATAAAGGAATAGGGCTGTTCTAACGGGAGTAATTAAAAAAATAAAAAGTGTGAGAAGCCGGGAACGTGATTCTCACACTTTTTTTATTTATATATATATATATATATATATATATATATATATATATATATATATAAGTTGGCATATATATAAGTTGGCATATTTATGAATTTAATAGTTGCTTAAGGTTCAAAAACTATTTTTTTTCGTTGATGAAGCATTTGGTCCAAAACAGACAAGAATCTTCCTTAAGTTATTTATTATTTCAGGAAAATTACGTGTTTGAATTTAGACTTTTCGCCGAAACTCATTGTTAGCGACAGATAAAGAGCCCAGTTTTCCCTGCTATTTAACCAATAGCTGGAGGAATAGATGTATCTGTCTCTGTCTCTGTCTTATGTCTCTGTCTCTCTCTCTCTCTCTCTCTCTCTCTCTCTCTCTCTCTCTCTCTCTCTCTCCACATAATATATATTATATTATATATTAATATATATTATGTGGGGAAGTTTGTCACTTAATTAAATAGTCATTCCCACTTCGAACTTTCATAAAGGCACCAAATTTCGAAGTCGGCATGACTCTGCTCAGTTAAGTGGCACATTTCTTCACATTAAATCTATATCTCGGTCTTGTTATCGAGCACTTGACGACAAGTACCCTGCTTGCCAAAGTATATTTTATCAGTTAACCACTGAAAATTAGTTACTTTGCACTAAGCATAATTACAACTGTGTGGTCCTTGGTATGATGTAAATTGCATCCGGCAGCAATGCCTCTGATTGAGAGGTTGTGAAGAACATGAGACCACCTGCTCATTGCTATTGTTCTTAAATCCACCCTGACCCAGAGTGGTAGCATCTGTTAGGGTCCCACCTATGAGTAAATAGTTAACCCCAAACTGGTGACAAAACACTATGAAAGTATAAAAACAGAGTTCTGTAGAAAAATATTACATTTTTGAAGGAAAAATATTACTAGTAATACATTTTTGAATACAAAACAAGAAGATATCTTCAGTTTTCTAAAATACAAAAACAATTATAAAAAGATTTCATCAAAATGTGACTAAATCAACCTTCTCTGTATAACCGAAAATTTAAAAAAATATTTAAATCCCTACCTTTTTGGCATTAAATAACCCACAGAGGTTGATATGCCGTTGAACAAAACTATATATATATATATATATATATATATGTGTGTGTGTGTGTGTGTGTGTGTGTGTGTGTGTGTGTGTGTGTGTGTGTGTGTGTTCTTGGTTCGAGTCCCTTTCAAATTCTGAGTAAATATTAGATGCTTATTCATCACCTGTCAGTCGAGCCGACTACGATTACACCTATGGTACGCATCAATGTAAATGTAATTTCGCACTTTAGCATAAGGGAATTGAATTTCTATATTAAAATTCTATCAGAATGATGAAAGGATCCTTTTAAAGTAAGACAGCTCCAAATACCTTTTTCGTTTTCATGTAATTTATTCGCATCCGTTTATAAAGTGAACTTTAATGTGTGTTCTTTAGCGTAGAATAAAAATATCACAAACATTGAAAATATGCGTAATGATTGTTCTTGATATTTTCGAAATTCACGACTGAGTAATGAATAAATTGTTTCTCCACTATTATTTTTTTCCGTGTCGGGTTGATTTCAATTGGAAACAAGAAAGAAATTTATTCCCGAAAGTACAATGACGTGATTGCTGTCTACGTAACGGCAATTTACATTAATGTCTAACTTAAACCTATTTTCCTGTTAACCAAAAATATTGAATTAACATTAATATTACTCATCTGTCATAGAAAGAATTTACTTCGAGTGGCTCTTGAGCTTTGTAAACGGTGAACGTCACTGTAAAAAGATATAAAAGAAACACATAAACCTAAATTCACTATTCATTTTATAAATCATAAACTGTCTCTCCTTAATATAAGCAAAATTTTAATACGATATCTAAACAAAGAAAGCAAAGATGATTGCAAAGGAAAATAAAATAAAACTAACTTACAATTACTATGTAATAATACTGAAACCGTCCAGAAGAGTTTCAGGAGTTTCCGAAGGCTTCTGAAGGACGTACATGAAGCCAATAGATGATTTTTTTAGATAAATTTTCTCTTTAGTATTTCAATTCTCTTTATTCACTTACATTCAGATACCCTTGAAACATCCATATGTTCTTCCTTTAGCCATAGGCTATATAGCAGGAGGGAGTTCTATTGCTTTGGTTGGCAACCAGTCTACCGTAAAAAGAAATGGTAACCTACTGCGGAAAAAAATCTTCTGAGTAGTCAGTGATAGATCGAAAGAGGCATGGTCGCCCAAGCATGTATTACATATTGCAATTAAATGATTGATTATTTCAAGATTTTTTGTGTAATGTGGTAAATATATCTGTTAAAATGAGATGTCAGTGTTATTTTAAATTTTGTGTAATTTAGACGACAATTCATTCATCGAACCGTACATATATATATATATATATATATATATATATAAACTTATTTTATAAATGGAACTTTGTCTGTGTGTGTGTCCGTTACCTATAGACTCCGAAACGGCTGAACCGATTTTCTTGAAAATTTACACAGTTGTATTATAAGCGTCTGCGAGTATTCTAGCTAGATTTTGTGTCGAGGTACTTCCAATAAATATCTAAAATCGATAATCGAAAAAATCGGGTTATAGAAGGAGTGGTCCGATTTTAATCAAATCTGATACACTCATTGACAAAGACTTAAGAAACGATATTCAGAAGTTTCAAGGTTGCATTTCTTACAATAGTGCAGAAAATCGATAATATATATATATATATATATGTATATATATATATATATATATATATATATATATATATATAAAAGTCAAGATGTTTGTATGAGTGTTTGTTATCTGTCTGTATGTCCTTTATACAAATCTACAATTTTTATCCGATTCTCACCAAACTTCAAAATTTGACTTACATCCATTCATTTTTCTTTCAGACTACGGTTTCACTTTAATTTGAAACAACTATTGCTTTTTAGTCTTTCGTGCCAACGTCCAAAGAGTCTGAGCTCCAGAACCATGGATTAGTTTTAAAGCTTTCATTACACCCGAGCAACGCCGGCCTATACAGCTAGTATATATATATATATATATATATATATATATATATATATATATAAATTATACAAACGACAAGCTACTACAAAAGTGCATATTTTGTTTCAACATTGAAAGAACAACGTGTGATCAGGTAGGTAATAATGATGGTAATATACGTTTATTTGAAAAGAAAATTTAAATAAAAGCACATCATTTTATTTTTAGAAACCTTTTTATACGAGGTAAGAGGATATTAAAAATGAAGGGAAAATAAAGTGAGTAGACTTATTTATAAATTTAATTGTTGCATATAACCTCTAGTTCAAAGTTTATAGTTTTTTGTGAGATGAGGCAAAATTTCGATCATTATTTTTTTCATGAGTTTAGGAAAATACATGATATACATAATATATAAAGAAATAGATTATTTATTATATAAATCATTTCAAATGGGTTCTTGTGAAATTTTAGACTGAAATATGGGAAAAAAATCTCTCCCCAACTCTTTATACGCTGAACATTACCTCACTCACATCATATCTGTTTATCTCATTCAATATCAGCTTATCTCGCAAAATATATTAATATCTAACTACTGGGGCAAGTCCTACCTAGCTATCTATTAGGTCAATCTATCTATTTCAGTTCTTATTAATTTTAGCAATTTCTGGGGAGAAGATATTGTAATGTACATTATCTCTTACGAGTAATATCTTTTCAATTTATAAGCTAAGAATTTTAATCTATAAGCGGTTTGAAGCCTTCTCAAAAATGGCCCCACAGAACGTTCTTATCCACAATCACGACAAAAATATTATAACATCTCTCTTCCTTCCTCTCTCTCTCTCTCTCTCTCTCTATATATATATATATATATATATATATATATATATATATATGGTTTAATTGTGATAGTGTTTAGCGCCAAGGTTGTTGTTGTTTTTCAGTGGTTTTACTGCAAAAATATATTTTTGGCAATCAGACATTTTATTATAAAGTGCTCAATATCAGGATAGAGATAGATCGTTGATAAGTGCTAAGTGTTCGTCACTTTAACTGAGCAGATTTATGCCGACTTCGAAGTTTTGTGAGGACACCGTTATGATGTTCTCACTCGCCAGGGTTAACGGTGTCCTCAAGAAATTTCGAAATCAGTACGAATCTGCTCAGTTAATATATATATAAGTACAAAAACATTGTACTTATATATATATATATATATATATATAGAGAGAGAGAGAGAGAGAGAGAGAAAGAAAGAGAGAGAGAGAGAGCTATGTTAATTTTCCTATCGCAAATGATAAAACAAAATATAACCCACCATACCACGCATATTGTAACGAATCAACATCAGTGTATTCATAATCCTTTGGTGAGGCGTAAGTTCCTCTTGAGCAGCTTCTTTTTACAAAGAACCGAGGCCCAAGACTATGCTTCTCCGATCATTATAATCTTAACCTGTTCATGTCTATGGTTTACTTATCTTCTTTACATATCTCTATTAACTCGAGTAACTCTTAGATCTCGTACAAAGTGAACATTATTGTAATTATAAATAAATAACCTGAAGTTAGTTACGAAAATCGTGTCTTCATTGTTATTATTATTATTATTATTATTATTATTATTATGTAATGTAAACGTCTTATGGAACATTTTATAACAGGTGAATTCATTTCGGCCTTTATTGTCCCTTCCTTCTCTCGTCTAACCCTATGGAAACCTCATTGAATATGAAGGATTCTCTCTCTATTTGCAAGTGTTCCGTATTCTCTGTTTGAATCAAGCCTCTTTCACAAGCACTTCTTCCTGCATCTCTCTCTCTCTCTCTCTCTCTCTCTCTCTCTCTCTCTCCCTATTTCATCTATTTTGCTACGTATCTTTTTTGTATTTTTTTAGTTCTTTCAATATATACGGTTATATCTCGCTATCTATCGCATTTTAAGTGCACACATATTTTGGGTCTTACCATTCAAGCGAAAATTACTTCGTCATTACTACTTCATCATCAGTGAAGGCTGGGTATACATTTTCATTGCAAGCGTCTTCTACAATGGCAATTCCATGATCAAATCCTGTTGCACTGAGGAAATGGGGAAGACCACACTATATTACCCCATATTCCAATCCAATTGTTCACTACAAGGATGTTTTGGATCAACAAGTTTGCTCTCCCACATTTGCAGCAGTTAAAAGATATGTTAACACTCTGGTTGATACCAGATCCCGTGAAAATGTATACCCAGGCTTCAACGATACGGAGGTCGGTGTACATGATGAAGTAACTTCTGCTTGAAGGATAACAGTGTTTCCTAACAGAATATTGCCCGGACCATTACAGTTTTTCAGTTGACTTGTTTTTTTTTTCTTACAACAAATTCTACAATAACCACTTCCTTGGGATAGCAACGATCACATACACTGTCTTCTACCAGGAGAATTTGAGAATTATTGCACCTGGTAACCTGGATGTAAAGTTTAATTTTGGAACCAACAGGACCATTGAAGAACTATTTGGTTATACATATTGGTTAGCATGAGTATTCCGACTGATGTTATGGTTATATAGATCTAGCGGAGATAAGGAATGATGTACTGGGGTTCGTGATACATTCGTGTGTTCATCTTAATTAAAGGTAGCTGTAAATTGTTCCACTGTAGCCTCTCTGTCAGGTACGCACATTTTAAAACTCTAAGTTAGGAAAAACTTCATTCATTTCTCATACTGATGTTTCGGCTAAGTACAGTTTTCATCTTATCTCTATTTGGTTTATTCACATGCACACATATATACATACACAGATAAATGCACACACACACACACACACACACACACACACACACACACACACACACACATATATATATATATATATATACACACACAATTTTCTTGTTAAACAACTTAAAACGTTTAAATTTAATTTTTCTTGCATCTGTACAAGTGTTCTCTTTTCTAGATGTAAAGTGTGTATTAACTATTAAAATCTTCCATATATTCAATCGCTTTCGGATATTTTGTTAGACATTATGCGGGATTTTTTTATTTTCAAATGAATATGTAAATTTTTATATGTGTTTATCTGTAATGATTGGATTTTTTTTATTTCCCAAACACGGTCAGAATTTTTTCTTTTCTCAAAAACAGTTGAATATTTTTTTGTATGATTAATGCTTCCATAATTTTTAGCCTTTTTTTATTATAGGTATTTTTTTGTATTACGCTTTATAAATGTGTTCACGCTTATATATATATATATATATATATATATATATATATATATATATATATATATATCCGGGTGAATAGAGAACGAAAAAAAAATTTTTTTACAATGCCCAAAATATTAATTTAAAATAGTGCTCGGTATATAATATTTATATATATAGCTGTGAATATTTATTATAAATTATATTTTAGAACATGTACAGAATGTTTTTTTATCCACTACAAATATTACATTTGTTTCGATATTGAAACTACAATGTCTCATCAGGTGGTGTGGACAGGAATGGAAAACCTCTTTTCTTATATCTGGTCAGTTGTGTGTGGGATGTTGGTGGGGGTTAGTGATAAGGGAATAAGTCTTGTGGATTGACCATTAGAATTTTGAAGAAATATATATATATATATATATACGTATATATATGTATACGTATATATATTTCGTTATATATATATATATATATATATATATAATATATAACGAAATATATATACGTATACACACACACACACACACACACACACACACACACACATATATATATATATATATTTATATAGTCATCTGCAGACAGATCTACTTCGCTGTACGATTAGACATCCGATTGCTTCTAGCCGGGATTGAAACCTGACCGAACTGACATCAGTCGGCAATTCTACCTCTGTGTTATGGGCTTTAACATGTTATATACAATTTAAACACACGCCAGTAGCTGAGAATGTTCAAATTCGTTACTGCATGAAGGATGTGTAGATGCGTGAGTAGCTAAAATATATATATATATGTGTGTGTGTGTGTGTGTGTGTGTGTGTGTGTGTGTGTGTGTGTGTGTGTGTTTGTGTGTGCGTGCGATAACGATGTATAAATGTTTATATATCAAGAATATTTTGTGGGGTGATGTATGATAAAGTGAAAAAAGATTTCGTTATATTAGTGTGTGTATGTATGTGAGTCTGTTTGATTAGCCTGAGTCTATGTTTGGCCTGTGTTTATCTGCGATGCCCAGTTTAAAGGCAGAAAAGCAATTGTACATTTTTCGAACTGCATGTTTCTGCTCTACTCAAGAAAATACCACAACAGAAATCTCCCTGAATCCTTTAACGTACAAATCCTACTTGATCTTGTAAAATCCTCAATATCGACAGATTTTTCTCTCTGAGTCTGTTTACACTGTCCATCTCTCAACGAATGTATTTAATTAGCAATCACAATTTCCTAAGAGCCCTTCACTTCAGCCTTTGCTTATTAACTATGCACGAGTGTTACTACAAAATAATGTTTCTTCTGCATTCAGCATTTCGTCTTTCATCATTCTATTCTTACCAAGAATATCCTCTTCAGCAACGACTGAATAATTTATTGATCAACTTGTTGATGTATTGATCGAAAGATACGTTCAATCACATCAAATATTTACACTAAACCATCGTTTCTCCACCCCCCGGGGGGCGAAAAGTGTTATCGTTTCGCAAAGACAATCTATCGCTGACGCGTTTACTTCTCACCAACAGCGATCGCGAAATCTTAGAACAATTAATTCCTATAAATAACAATATCAACAATAAAAAAAACATGCATGTTATCTGTTTTCGTTTTTCAAACACATTGATATTATAATAACAATAATAATAAAAATCCTTGTTCCTTGTCGCCTGCGCATTTCTTTAAACCATCTTTAAAGTCTGGTGTGAAATTCCCGTTTCTATTTTCTATGTTTTATTGATTTCTATTTTGGATTTGCGATTACAAAAAGTTTTCCCTCTGACATGTTTTCGAAAAGGAGAATGATTTGGCACATTGGGTAAGAGCTCACTGTATTAGAATCGGTTGACGTGCCGCAAAGAATGTAGTTCGATGCATTAAATGAATTCAGGCGAGTTGAAAATGAAAATTTGATACAATGACGACATTTTTTTTAAAACCCTCATAATTTGTTATTTTTTTTATTTTTTTTTTTTTTATCTGTACCGCACCTCAGGAGATTAAAGTTTGCGTAAAAGACAGAAAATCAGTAATTTCTCAGCGAATCTTGGAACGTAATTAAAACGAAAAGACCAAATAAAAATTGTCAATTAAATACATGTAAAATTGCCGTAATAATGGCAATATCTTTATAGTTATATCATTTTTATGAATTATAATTCTCAATATATATATATATATATATATATATATATATATATATATATATATATATTATAAATTATGCTTTAAAAATGTACAAACTACAATTTACTACAAAATTGTACATTTTGTTTCGACATTAAAAGAACAATGTCTCATCAGGTAGTTAATAATGATGGTAATAAACGATACTTTTGAAATAAAAAAATTATGTAAATTCACTTCCTTTTATTGTTGGTAAACATTTCGTACGAGGTAAAGAGGATAGGAAAAATGAGAAAGCAAAAACAGAAATCAAAAAATGGGGGAAAGAAAGAGGAAAGAGGACACAGAGGAAATGAAAAATATAGATGAAAACAATAGAGAAAGAAAGCTAGGAACTAGAGAAAAACGACAATGAAAACGGCTCAAAGTGAAATAGACACTCATTTTAGGTTGGAAGTAAAATATAGGCACTTACAGATATCTGTCAATGTCGAAACAAAATGTACAATTTTGTAGTAGTTTATAGTTTGTACATGTTGTAAAGTATAATTTATAATATATATTCATTGGCCTTTTTGTATTGAGCACTGTTTTAAATTAATGTTTTGAACGTTTACAAATATTTTCTTCGTTCTTTATTCATCTACATTATATATATATATATATATATATATATATATATATATATATATATATATATAAACGAAATACTAACTACTTACAATACCCAGATTTAAACCGTATCAGTCTGGTCATCGTAAATGGTGAATATTTCGTCTTTTAATATTAATAACTCTTTCTTCTTCTTCTTCTTCTTCTTCTTCTTATTCTTATTCTTATTCTTTTTATTATTCTTCTATGTCCCTTGTCCTTTTAGGACATAGCGATCATGGTCATTTCCTCTATCTGACCTGTGAGTATCAGATTCTCTAAGCCTTCCTTCCTTATTACATGTCCCAAGAAATTCAGCTGTTTCTTCCTGATGCTCAGTATTGATTTCCTTTTCGTTTCCATCCTTTCTAAAACCTCATCATTGCTCACACGCTCGAGCCATGATATCCGCAGCATCCTTCTGTAGAACCACATTTCAGTTGCTTCAAGTTTTTTTTTTCATCTTTGATAATATTGTCCAACATTCACTGCCATATTGAAGAACAGACATCACATAGCAATCCAGTACTCTATTCTTTGTTTCTAGTAAAATATTCCTCTCTCTTAATTCTCTCCCCAGCTTCTAAAATGCATCCTTGGCTATTCCAATTTCGTCTTCGGATTTCCGTGTCGCACTTTCCGTCTTCCGTTAGAACACTTCCCATATACTTAGATTTTTGCACTTGTTTGATTTTAGTATCCCAAACCTGTAATTAGCATTTTGGGCTCCTCCGTTTGCTGATGACTATACATTCGGTTTTCTTGTAATTTATTTGTGGTCCTTTCTTTTGACTTTCTTCATCTACCTTTTTAGGAGTTCTTGTTGTTTTCTTCCCGTGTCAGCTATCAGCACTGTATTATCTACGTACCTTATATTGTTCAAATTGTGGCCTTCGATGACGTATGATGGCATAACATATAGTGTCCTCAGAATAGTCTCTCTGTACAAGTTGAATAGATCCGGTGAAAAAAACACATTCTTGTCTTACACCCCTTTCTATCTTTGTATATCTGCTGAATTCGTTTCCTCTCCGCATGCAGGTAGTTTGCTGCCAGTAGAGATTCTTGATTAGTATTATGCCTTTCCCAAATATGTCGAAGCTGCTGAGCATTTCACTCAATTCTTTGTAGCATGCTTTGTCGATCGCCTTCGCATAATCGATAAAGCATAGGTACACGTCTTTTCTCGTTGCTATTGCCTTTTCGGATAGCACCCTAATCATTGATATGACGTTTCTTGTCCCAGTGTCTTTGAGGAACCCGCATTGTTCTTGTCCTATCTTTGGTCTGATTCTGCTCCTCACTCTATTCATCAGGTTTTGGACGATCAGTTTTGTACACGTTCGATTCTTGGAATTGTGCATTGAACACTCTTTTGAATAACCGATTTCTGGTCTGATTTTATATACTGGTCACTACCTTTTTTAAAATATATATACATATATATATATAATTACATCCACACGAAAATATGCTGAAAGTTTTTAAGTCTGGCCAAGCAGCCCTTTTCTTATAAATACACATTTATTGGGTTCGATTTTGTCAATCATTTCGAAAGAAGAACTTTTCATCACTTCTTTATATCTAGCCATCAATAAGTACGAAGGCTGATGCATTTCAAACAAAGTTCCACTCAAATTTCTCACCCCAAAACTTTCCATTTGGTAGAACAAATTCCCGTGTGTGTTTGTGTGTGCGTGTGGGGCTGATTGTGTCTGTGTGTGTGTGTTTGTGTGTGTGCGCGAGCGAATTCCTGAACACTCCAATCTTGATTTCATTATTTTAAGGGTCAATGGCTAAAATTATCTTTCTTATTCTTATCATTTCTTTTCACTTTCATATCGCACAGCTTATTTATTATTTCTATTTTAACTGTATATGTCTATATTGACTGGCTCTCGAGTCATTAACTGAGTGAAATTAAGTACAACAAAACATCTGGACGCCTTACTTTACGTAGAATACTGCTTCAAGTCACACTAGATTGATTATTCCGAAAACATCTTTATAAATTCGATGTATTTCTTATGATTCTATGTATTTTAAAATTGGGCAAACCTTAAAGGGTAACATGAAGCCTCTTCATACGATTCAACCATTTAGCTTTCATCAAGATTATCCCGGCAGTAGGAACAATTTCAATATTTCTTTTGCTTTATCTTAGATAAAAGTTCAAAGACAATATTTTCAACATATCATGCTACTTCGTAAGCGCAGTCGATGTTTATTTGCCTGTGTCATAACAACTGAGTTCAATGAGTTTAATTCACTCTCTTAAACCCAAAAGCAGCGGGTGTTTCGCCTTAGTAGTTATTTGGCCCAAGGCTCGTGTATCTTTTGAGTGTCTCAGAAAAGAAAACAGTTCCAGTCTGCGGTAGTTGCTTTAATAGAACTCACCGTGACCACTTTACTGTCTGCCAGTATATTTTTGACTTTATTTGTTATTTGTTTGTGTCTTCATTTATCAAATTTACTTCTAGAGATACAATGCAAGGGTTCATGCCTCGTGGCCGAATAAGGTGCTTTATCTACAGCGTGTTCTTTTGTTCGAACCGTAGTGAAAAGCGAAAATATTTAATGATGATTGTTAAAATGGACACGCTTTAAATACTGTAGCATTCTTGCACACAGAAAATATCGAGAAGATTAGATTAACGTCCATATTGCGAGAAGAGCGTGCTAAATGAAGATACATAGTGAGTCAGTTAAATATACGTGCGTGTATGTATATATATGTGTGTTTATATGTCTATGTCTGTGCATATATATGTAAGTGTATATATATGCATACATACGTATATATATTTATATGTGTATATAAATATGTGTGTGTAAATATATACATATAAGTGTGTGTATATATACATAAATATATATACACGTATATATATACATGAATATATATACACGTATATGTATGAGCATGTGTATATATACACATATATATATATGTGTTTGTATGTATATATATATATGTGCGCGTATATATTTCCATACATATATATATATATATATATATATATATATATATGCACTTGTGCATATCTATGTACATTTGTATATATATATATATATATATATATATATATATGTTATTATTATTGTGAACACAAGATAATACCATCTTTGATGGTGGATGTCTTTGGTGGTGGATGTTGACGTCCCTGTAACCCATCTGAAGATGGCTCATATGAGCCGAAAGCTTAGAATCAGCATAATAAAAAATATATCCAAGTGTTGGACAATTTTTGTGTTCATTCTTCTGAAATTAAAACCAAAATACGATGTTTAGAAGGGTTCATGTCTAAACATAATAGAAAATTCATTGTCTGTCATATTTAACAATATATGTTTAGAAAAGTATCTACTGCCCCGATGCACTATATATATATATATATATATATGCGTGTTTGTGTATAATATATATATAGGGTGCGATGTGTAAATTGTTGATATTATGTAATTTAGATTCGCACATGTGTGTTTTTTCTTGTTATTTTGTAATTTCCAAAATATATTACTATAATTTGAGAAAATGAACAGCATGACGCTATTCCCTTTTGCAAAAAAAAAAACAAAAAAAACTGCCAGCTGTATGACTTGGCATTCGGACCGGAACTTTAATTGGACCATTACAATCTGAGAACAGTGCAATGGGTTCGGAAAGAGTTGAATAAGTCTAATGGCGATTAAGAAAATGCTAGGGGTGATCAGTATTAAAGACAATGTTATGCCACCATTCATCTTTAACAGAACCTTAGACTCAACGCCGAGGTTTATGTCAAGTGCCTTGAAGAGGAAGTGATGTCTGGGATCAAGAGGGTGGCTGTTAAAGGACACTGTGTTTGGAAACAAGACTGTGCACTATGCAACACAAACAGGGGAAAACATTCATGGCTGTCAGAAAATTTCTGCAATCGTAGTAGTTCTTAAATCTGGCATCCTAACACGCCTCATCCCATGATTATTACTTGTTGGACACAGTTGAGCATTTTTAATTGAGCATTAATTGAAATACTTTAAGATTTTTATCTATTTTAATTCAGTTTGGACAAGAATCAAGAAAAATAATTACCCGAGACTGAAAAAAAAACACAAAAAAACTTCTATTTCCTTGGTTTTAAGCTAGCTCGCTAGCTAGCTCTGTCTCTCTCACTGTCTATCTCTCTCGTTCTCTCTCTCCCTCAAGATGAAGAAACATTATCAAGTAAAATGTGGATATTTTTATTTTGCAGCTTGCATATATAAACAGATTGAACAATAATACCATTTTCAAATTTTAAATTCGAGAACACTCTAAAATATTCTAAATGCTTGCTGTGTAAGAAAACGAAAATTGTAGAGGCTTCTTATTGCTAATATACAAAAGTGAATAAATGTTGTTGAACATTTATTTAAAATATTTCAATGTAACAGATTTTCCTCCATTTTGTCATTTCATGTAAAGCGTTTCGTTCTGCAAAAGAACTTCGTCAAGCTAAAATAACGTTTTTATTGATTAAACTATATATTATGTAAGGGGAGGGTGAAAATATTTTCACAAGTGTCGGTTAGAATTTTACATCCAGAACTATGCTGAGGATGTGAAGTCACTAAACTTTTAATTTAAGTTTTACATTTCTTTGTCTTCCATCGTAAACTTTCTTAGGAAAGGTAAGATTGGGATAAAAAAAGGTAAGATTAGGCACCATAGGATTTCCTAATAGAAACAATACTTTCCAAGCCAACATACACAACTAACCTTAACTAAAAATCCAAAGAAAATGGTTAATTTCCATTGTTTTAATTCTTCATAATATAACTATATGCTGCATAAGAAAAATATTCAAATATGAACTATGATGTTTTTAAATGTTTAATATGTTCTGCTAATCCTACGAATAATTTACGAGCGTTTTTTCTAGTAACCAACAAATTTATGTTTATAGATATTTTATTTAAAATAAAATTCCTTTCATCTCTTTGCTTTGATAATACCCATTACGAAACGAAACGGGTAGGCGAGTGAAATGTAGTTTTCCTCTTATCTTTTTATTTAAACATACTGTTCCTTTGCTCGGATTATAACTGAATAAAATGTTACATTATTATTCATCATTATACTCACACTAATTGTAACTGATGATTTACAGTAGTTAATTGATAGCAAGTTACTTGAATGCACATGCAGTTTTTCAGTATTCATTAGTCTGGATGCTTCTATAATCTTCTAGGGCCTCTTCTTTTACAAAAGTTCGATTAACAGGACTTGTACTTTCATATTCCACAACATCAGTAATTCTCTGGTAAGATCGAGATATTTATCTGTTTTAATTTTATTTTAGAGAGATTTCTGGCGCATCGAAATTTATTATCTGATACGCTTTTCCCTTTGCCTTTGACAACAAATATCCTGATTTCTGGTCTGAGCTATGGAATTAGTTCAAAATCTCAAAGTCGCATATGTTTTTCTGCGTTTCCTTTGCGAGAACAGAGTCTGGTGCATGCATATAAAAATAGACATAAAGTAGCCAGTAATTTTTCAACATTGAAAAGTATTATTTGAAAACAAAGGAATACTCAATATTTGTCCATTTAAACTTTATTATCTCCCTTATCAATAGTTTCGGTCATTTATCTTTCACTTTTCCCTATAGTATATTTCACCACTTGTCTAGAAAAAAATTAAATCTGAAAACTAGCGTTGTCCATTGTCGAAATGTACGAACCTCTTTTCTTGTGAAATATTTTATCTTCAACTCCGAAATAAGATAGCTTGCGTCATTTTCTTGAAAATATATACGATATTTAATATATTTGGTGTTTGCTTTCATAGATGATACATTGGGATTCTTTCAAATTTACATTTTCTATGGCATAAAGGGGGTTGTGCGTTCTAGTACAGTGGATGTCGGATCGGAACAAGAAATCGGTGGACTGAGTTCGAATTCCAGTTAAATTCAGTGCATTCACTTTTGCGCAAGTACCCTTGGTAAAAGTATGCCTCGGCCTCTAGCTATGGGTCAAAAAGCAGGAAAGATTGGGTTCTGTAGCATAGGTTGTAACCGGTGTACTGCAGAAAGTAATGACAACCTACTGCGGTAAAATCTTCTGCTCAGTTGGTTATGTCTCTCTCGAGACATGATCGCCCAAAAGTGTATCACAGATGGCACTTAACTGATCTAATTGCATAATAGGTGGGACATTTTTGATTTCAAATTGCTTCTCATTTCTAGAGATTTCAAAGCCTTTGTAAAATAATTAGTTGGTTTTCTTACATATTGTGGCAAAAGTTTGACAAGCACAGTTCTAGACTGGCGTCGAAATCTCATCATTTTATAGTTGAGTTGGCTAAATGTAATCGTAAATTCTGTGCTAACAATTTCTTTTTCCCAAGAGGAAATTCCTTCCACCCAACTTTAATCTTCAAAAATTTAAATGCAATGTTAACTGCTGACTAATTCCCTCTTGATTACTCTTATTTTGTTCTCGTTCCTTAATAACGATTTTGTTTCTAATTCTTCCCCGCCCCTTGTGTCTTAGTAGCTTTACTACCTTGCTTAGGGTGAACTTTAAAAAACCTCTAGTACGAGATAACTCATTCACTTTTGTAAGCATGTCAAATCTGCATTTCATTTTAAACTTTGACTAAAGAAATGATTTCTTAGTAAACGTTTGATTGCATCTATAGTTTATCAACATTTATCAAATTTAAGTCATCGATTCAATAGCAGCTTTTCATTCGTCACGTCGAAACAATTTGCTTTTACGACTGGATTTTTAATTTTGTTTTATTAGAGATTCAGTCTTCTCCACAAAAAGTAAAATGATTTGGTCCCGACAAATTGAATAAAATGGAAATTGCATTTTTAAACTTTGCCAAACGAATTTATATTCTCATTTTACTTAACAATAGTTAATTAGCTAACGTATTTCTTCGATTGTTTAGCAATAGTAATTCGCTAACCATTTTTTAGTTATTGTTAAAATATCTCTTAAATCCTATATATTCAAAGTATATCGAATAATTTTAATATATTCCGTAATTTTTATTTCATCTTTCTTAATCTTTCACTATCTCCAGCTTCAGCAAATGTTTCCCAACAATCAGACAATTCTATCCAAACAGTTCTGCTTCAGTGACCGTATTTATATACCTCTCGTCGAATTAAACACGTTGTTCCCTATGCTGCTGCTGTGGTTCCCTGGTCAACACTCTCCCAAGGCTGTAGATTTACATCGCCAGAGTTCAGAGTTGTCGTCCTCTGGAATCGAAATTTGGTTTAGCGTCTAAATATCGATTCTCCCTACCGTGCTGGTTTATGGAAAATTGGAAGAAAATGGTGTTGCACCCCGACACCAGCGCTGCGAAGATTTTTTTTATTTTTACAGTAGCAGGTTTCAAAAACGTTTTTTTCCCTTCATGTGAATTTACTGGTGCTATATACCAACCTAGTCATTCTTCCTCGTGATATAGGTTTATATCAATGTTGATCATACTCCTAGGAAGTCTATCTACCCACGTGTCTCTATATTTGGGGCTTAATCTAGAAATACAATGTTATGTTATATTCCAAATAAAATTTGCAAAACTTCGTCCTGAGATATTTGTGAAAGATTTTAAGGAATTTGCTATCACATAATATCGGCAGTGTATACATTTATTCTTTCAACGTCACTCTCATGTTTATGTATTTTGCCTTAGTTATTCAGTATTTACTTACGATGCCTTAGGTATGCAATATTTACTTATATTGCCTTAGGTGTTCAGTAATTACTTATGACGCCTTGGTTATTCAATATTTACTTATGTTTCCTTAGGTATTCTATATTTATTTATGTTGTCTTAGGTCTCCATAAGGAAAAATTAATTTAAAATACGGATAAAAAGATTGTATTGTGCCATTGTTAAAAGCGAGTGATCAGACAACTCTGTAATTAAGCATTGGAAGTTTTATTTTGCCATCAGTGTTCGAACATCCACAACAAGAACACAGTTGGAAACAACTATTAAACTATTAGAGACACCAAAATCAAGGAAGCACAAACATTTAAATATCTAGGAAGGGATTTAAAAGAGAACAGAGAATACGACAACAAAATTCGGAGGCGAATAATGCGTTCCTAAAAGCTAAGAAAAATATTAGCAGACAGAAAAGTTTCGCTAGAAACAAAGAAATGAGTCCTGAACTGTTATGTAATATAAGTCCTCCTAAATGTCAGTAAATGCTGGGCAGAATTCTCACAGATGAAAAAGAAACTCGAGGCAACATAAATCTGATTCTACAGAAGAATGATGAGAATACCATGACCGGAACATGTGAGCAACGACAAAGTTTTGGAGAAAATCAAAACAGAAAGAACACATACTTAACAGAAAGAGACAGTTGAAAATTCTAGGGCACAAAAATGGGCTCAGAAAATTCGAATGTCAGCCGTCATAGAGTAGCCAGAAGGAACAGTGGAAATTAGTACATAACCTTCTTAAGGGGCTTGGGTGTGACACTATCTCACGCGGGGATGCTTTTCCTTCTCCCGCGGGGATACTTTCCTTTGGTTGGTTTAAAACAACGGAGAGAGAAATTGATATTGGTGACATTATTAGTGTTCTATTGCGTCACGCGATGTGAGCTTAAGGAAAACTAATAATTTTAGTATCATCAAGTCCTTCTAAAAGCACAGAAATATAAAATAAAGTTATTTTGGATAAACAGAAATTTCTCGTCTTTCATGATTTTCGCCTCTTTTATGTTCAATATGGACTTCTCTTAGATCGGGAGTGTATTCCATTAATCTGAAGAAACGTTGACAAAACAAGTGTCAGAGTGATTTGATAAGGTCACCCAAGGTCAGGGCCGCTGGTGAGTACATCGGGTCCGTGCGAATCTAAAATAGAATCAAGCTCCGATGTGAGTTGGCAAAATCTCATTCGTTGAGCTAAAGACATCCGCAAATCGAGTGAGCGAAGACCGATTTTCATTGGCCGAAGTCTGTGGGCCGGCCGGATCCCCAGAGAGGATCGAAATTGGTTATAAATATAGATGCTCGACACGAAAAATTCAGTTGGAGAGATAATTGTTCAAATTTCGGCAGGGTGCCACCGCCGTCAGTACCCACACACACACTTCGCCAACGGCCGCTCCGATTCGGCACATTACGTCAGATTCCGTCAAGAACCCGAAAGAACTTTGCTGTTTTAGAAGTACATTTCAACGCTAACGAAACTTAGATTAAACATTTCAATTAACGATTAGAAGCTTTAATGCTTTTGGCGAACTTTCTCTCTCCGTTACAACCAGCATTTTAAACAACTGTATATCATTTCCGACGATTGTATATCATTTTCGTCAACTGTATTCTTGGAAAAAGACATACATTGTTTTTTCTTTATATAAAGACATTCTACGTAGCTCTCCAGGTGTGTTCGACTTCGTTCATTTATTTTATTAATTTTTTTTTTTTTTTGGTGCTGTGTTTTTTTTTTTTTTTTTTTTTTTCAACCCACAAGTGTACACCAGTGTCCGGACTGGCTAAAAGGGACGGCTTTTGAAATTACACGACGAGACTTCTGGGATCTAATCAAAACGTGGGACAGTGGTCCGTTGTTGCAAAAGACGTCCTGTAGTCCAGCTTTTGTGGCGACGTCATCGGATAGGATCGTCCCGATCAGCGACTGCGACCAGACCAACCGCGCCCGGGTGGCAGTGTCACAACTGGAATCGTCACGACCGTCGGCGAGGACGAGCGTCACATAAAGGCTACAGTGCCATGTGCCGTATCACAACTGGTTGCCGCCGGGCGAATTGCGGGCCAGCCGCACTGCAGTATCACAGGGTTCATGGTTGGCAGAACAGGGATTAAGACATTGAAAAAATGCAACATTTACTAAGAGCAGTAATGGAGAGCCATGATCGCTCAAATCTTGAAGAGAAGCGGCATATAAAAGAAATAGATGTATTCCATAAGGTCAGTGAAATGAAGTGAGTATGACGATTAAATTGTTACACCAAACTTGAATCTTCAGTCTTCAGTATTCTCATTTTCTCAGTTACATTCGTAACAACATAACCATATGCATTATGCATATCTCCCAAGGATGCAGATGTCAAGTCGAGACTTTCTCCATTCGGCGGCCGGTACTGGAACCCCATGGAAACTTTTTTGTTGTTTGGCAAGATTGCGTGCAATGTCTGTTCCAGTATCATACTACAATAAGGGTGGAATCCCTATCTCAACGAGATGTGACAGACGTCCAACTTCAGTGTTGGTTTTTCACTTATTTCTCTTTATAATTCTATCATCTTCTCATTAAAGATGACAAAGACATACGTATATACACATTTTAATTCTTGTTGCCTGACTAGATAGGCGAGGTTTTCATTAAGATAGACTATGATTAAACACTGCTTTGACATACTTGAAAGTTATGGTTATTATCTGTATCGGCTTTCTTCTAAAAACAAAAAAAAAGCCAATAGAAATTGATCTGAAGTATTTTTTCTTTTACCCGCCCATCGATTCTCTGTTATTAACAAAATGTCACAAAAGATTCTCTTGGTTTTTAAATCAAATAACTGCAGTAATTAACAATGAGATAGATTTTTCTCAATTGAAGATAAGTAGACAAGCTGAAGTGTGAATGTGTGTTTAGATATTTGCATTTGGCACCGTGGTTTTTTTCTTGAATATCTCTCATCCATAATTATATTTACAAACCTGCTTGATGAAAGAGTGTCGAGTTATGAGAGAATTGGACAACTCATTATCCATCACACACCTGTTATGTATTCACATCTACCCGATTGGTTATTCAGGAAGGTCTCGCCTCTGTATGTATCTTGTATTTTAATAGTCTCTGATAGTACTTATATTTACAAAAACTACAGTTAGTTTCTTTTTCATAATGTCCCTTTCAGAACGCTACCATTAATGAGCATTGTTTCTATCATTATCCCGCCCCGGAAGTGAGAATCGCAGAGCCGAGGTTCAATTCCAGTCGGGTTTGTTATATTCACTTACGCGCGAAAACACTTAGAGAAGTTATGAATCCATCTTTTCCCTCTTAAATGCCTTTTAAAAACTAAAAAAATATTAGGAGACTGGACAATTTTGTGAGAAACAAAGAAATGAGCCCTGAACTGTTATGTAATATCAGACCTCTTAAATAGCAGTGAATGCTGGACAAAATTCTCACAGATAAATAATCAATAGATTATTATTATTAAAAACAGTTCTTAAAAACTAAAAGTATCTTCTGACTTTGAATCTAGAAGATACCGGAAAAATCAGACCAAACATTCATATCTATCAATAGTCGAAAAAAAGGAGTTCCACTGAAACATTTCTTTAACGGAAATGGCATAAACGGAAGTTAATGTTTATTTATATAGCAAAAAAATATTTGTGTTCTCAGACCCTAAAATTAATCTTTAAATTTTAAAACATTTGACCTCTTTCCCTCGATTGTAAAATAAATCCCCAATTTCTATAGGGGACATCGGATAAATTAGGTCACATGGCAACCCCCCTTCGTATTTCATTAGTGAGATGTAAGTTCCACAAAAGCGGTTTCTTCACAGAAAGATATTCAAATGTTTGTACCTGCTTTATTTTAGTATCCCCGACCTGCAATAGGTTCTAGCGATACAACTTGCTATTGCGCAATGTTTCATAATGATTTTCTAAGCGTAGGCCGAAAGTGTGGAGCACCGAGTAAGAATCGAACTCACTAATCAGTCGTAGATGACCCAGCGATACAATCTAGCTAACAATTACACGACGTCGAAGTATATTATCTAACACATCACTCAATAAATTTCAGGCCTAACTAGTAAAGCAACAACTTTTAGGCAAAATTCGACTTTATTCATCAACATAGTTTCTTTCTAGGGTGATATACAGATTTCAACTCTTCTCTAACAATTCTATGCTTTTTTTGTAGAACAATTTATTTTTGGCTTAAAAATAAGTCTCAATTTCCGATATCATTTCTTCATTGGCACCAAATCTTTTCTCCTGGAGCATTCATTTGAGGTCTGCAAACAGCCAGTAGTCTCTGGAGAATATGTTGGATGCGGAAGTACAATTCATGTAGTTTTGTCATCCTTAAAAGATCACTTTTAATTTGTGACCATTTTTTAGCAATTGCTTCCTTCAAACGCATCAATAATGCTATATAATATTAGCTATTGATGGTTCTTCCTTTGTCAGGGTAATCGATCAACAAAATACAGAGGCCAAAATCTTGCCTTGCTTTCTCTCACATTTTACTGTCCACTCAGCTGACTACTGATTTGACTCCGTAGTGAAGTGGTGGGTCCATGTTTCATCCATTGTCACATATTTATACAAAAACTCTACTTGTTGTATTGAAACAGTTGCAAACAACGCTCTGAATTGTCGACGCGTTGTTGTTTTGATTTACTGTGAGCAAACGCGGCACCCACTTTGAACACATTTTTCTCATTGACAAGTGTACAAGCAAAATGGTGAATACACTGCCTTCTGGTATGTTCAACTCTTCTGCTATCTCACGCAACTTCAATTTACGATCGGCCAAAATGAGTTTGTAGATTTTATTGATGTTTTCCGGGACAACTGCCGATTTTGAATGACGTGAGTGTTGAGCATCATTCGTATCCGCTTTTAAAGTCAGCATACCACCTCTTAACCGATATTTCCGACGGAACAGACACCGAATAACATTTATCAAGCCATTACTTTGCTTAAACAGTATTTTTCTTATCAGAAATCAATGCTTTTTTAACACACGAAATTAAGATTTTTCCATTGTTTTGAAATTTGCAACAGTAGCCTCACTTAAATAATTGTAAGTTGTAAACTAGAATCTAATTGGACCCAAATTTTGTCACGTGCCATTTGAAGGTTAATATTTCATAAAAATCATATAGATTTTTATTAGTGGCGCCATCTATATTTCGGTCCCGGGACGTATTGAGTGATGTGTTATTCTGTTAACCCTAAAGCGCATGAATTCTAAAACCGTTAAAACGTGTATTTGAGACTTGACTTGTTAATAACCAAATCTTGGTTATTAGGTAACGACTATCCTTTGAAAATCATGCCTTATCTTCATTTTATCCCTTGCACACGTTTGTGTTTTATGCCTGATTTTTCAGTGTTTTAGTCTCTGGAAAACCTATATTAATTGAAAAGACAAAACGTTAGTTCTGAAACTTTTAAATATTATTTTTCTGATCAGGTTTTAGAAGCTAAATAATTATTTCACTTTATCAAAATACCTCCTTCAACAATTTTATTTCTATTCACATATGTTTACCTGCATATATATTTCAGCGCACTCCTTCATCGAAACTGCTTACTATGTTAAAGACCTGCGCGCATGCATGAGAAATGTGTGCGCATGCTTTACGACAACGACTGTGTGCTTGCGGTTGTGTGAATGGGTTTGCTCGTGTTTACAGTTTCCTCTTTGCCTTGACGTTGGTGCACTCAAACTGGCCTGGGATCAAACAGCTTTCTCCCTGTTTTCGACAGTCGGAACTGCTTCAAACTGCAAGTTCACGACCGTACATCATAGCTCACAAACGCAGTACATTTCTTTACAGTCACGTTAACATTGTCACCGATAAAGAGGTGCAGTTTTCGATTTTTTATTTACACAGATTTTAGATAACATTAGATTTTTTATAATTATGAGGAATTTAACATCTCTTTCGTTATTCAGATTTGGTTTGATTTATAGCCTATAAACATTTTCCAGGCAATTAGATGCTGAATCCTATGAAGTTAATAAAAACGTAGGTAGATACAGATTCATCTTCACCGAGAACCAAAAAGGTAGATGTAGATCCTATTTGCAGGGAGTAAAAAAAGGGGAGTGTGACTATTTTGCACGAAGAATACATGTTTTCTGTTAGTAAATGTTGCAATAACATCTTGACTACCAAAATTCCTATTTTCAAGATTGTTAATGGAGATCTATGGTAGAATTGTTTACGAAGCCTGATTTTGTTAATTACATGAATTACTTTCCATATAGTATCCTTGCCCTATCAGTAATACCAATTTATAGTCAATGGCATACACAGTTTTCTTTGGTTGCAGTATAAAGAAAGATTCTAAAACTATTGCATTTTGATATCCCATATTTCAAATTTAGTTTACTTGGATGTGTAACGGATTAGAAGTAAATTCATTGACTAATTAAAAAACCCGGTGACAATCCTTGATGATGCAAACCAGAAAACCCCAATGCTAAAAATCTAGTACTCCTTAAAAATCAACAGAAAACCAGAAGAAAACGGAAGAAAATACAAGAAGAAAAAAGAAATGTTATTTTCGTGCAAGTGAATGCAATAAATTCAACTAGAATTCGCATTCGGCCCTTTGGTTTCTCGTTTTGAGCCGATATTTACTGCACCACAAGACTCAGTAAGTTGTAATTAATGACAAAACAAGAATAAACAGGGATTTTAAAAAGGTAAAAGTTACTTAGAGCAACAAAAATAAACAAAGATTTTGAGAGTTATGTTTACTCATCTTTTCTTCTTTATGTGCCGTGTCCTCTCAGAACGTAGATGATTATAGCTCTCCACAACTTCCTGTCTCTTGTAGCTGTTAATAAACTTTGCCTTTCTGTTATTTCTCATAATCCCTGATCAGCCATTAAATTACATAAGCTTCTTATGCGTTTCTTTCTTCTCGCACTTCATCTGTCTCGTGGATATCAATTTCTCCATTTCTTCTTTCCTCATTATATTTCTTAGAAACCTCCTCTCTCTGTCTTTGTCTCTGTCAGTCTGTCTCTCTCTCTCTTATGTTAAGTATTCGTTTCCTTTTTTCTTATTTCTCCATAACTTCGTCTTTGCTCACATGTGTATGTGAGCAACGACAGTATACTCAACATCCGTCTGTACAATCACTTTTCTGTTGATTCAAATCTCTTCATCATTTTTGAGATCATCCAGCGCATTCACTGCCGTACAGAAGGACAGATATCACCTGACAGTTTTATTGTTTATGGCGAATATTTTCCCGTTTCTCTTATACGGCTTAGCTTTAGGAATGCTTCCTTGGATCTCCTAGTACGCCTTCAAATTTCAGTGTCACACTTCCTATTCTCCCAGATATTCAAATTTCCGCACTTGTTTGATTTTGGTATCTCCAATTTGCAATTCGCACTATGTCACAGTAAATAAAAGGGGATCTTACATTGTTGAAAAATTAACTTTAATTTTTCTATAAAATTCGACGTGAATTATTGCTGGAAAAATCCTAGGGATTAAGATACGTGTAATAAATATTGCTTAATATTATTGATTTTGAAGGAAGGAACAAATTTCTGACATCTTTCTGCACTATATAAACTTAAATGAATGCTCTACTTGTAAAATCTACAATATAGTGATATATATATATATATATATATATATATATATATATATATATATATATATAATTTCCTCTTAAGGAAGGCAAAGTCGCCACCTGTGCGCAGAGGTTTACAATGAGAGAAAAAACAAGGTACAAAAGATGTCTAAGAGATAGATAAGACTCAAGGAAATAGAAGTTGGCAATTGACTTTGCATTTATATTTTCGAGGTTGTAGCTATCAGTGTGGTAAATAAACGGAAGTGAATTCCACAGATTGAATTTGAGAGAAAAGAAACTCTTAGAGTAGAAGAAGGGGCTATATTTAGCAATTTCACTGGTAAAAGGGTAGAACCTTGATGCCAATCTAGTAGCAAGTGTAAATTTATCTGGTCGAGCCACCAAAGAAAAAAAAACTCGTTAGACCAGCTGCCATCAAAATAAAAGGCAGAGGGGAGGGAAGCCACATCATGTCGGTTAGAAAGTGACTGAAGGTTGAGCGCCAAGTCAAGGCTGACTACATTGTAAATCCGCTTTTAAATTTTGTGGAGCACCTAGAAATGAATACCAGCAGCACCCGACAGATATGACAGCAGTATTCAATGCACAGACGAATGGTAGATTTAAAACTGTGTAAGATCAATTCTGACAAGAAAATTCTCTGGGCCAAACAGCAACCTAACCTTCCAAGCAGTAGATACACTTATAGATTCTATGTAGTTGTTCCACTTCAGGTTGAATGAGAGAGTGAAGAATTTTACCTAAGTAAAATACTACATGTGAATTCGTTTTTTATTTATTTATTATTTAATTTTGAAATAACACGTGTTTTTCATCTTCACCATAAATGGAGACATTAATCTACTGGCATTAACAAAAACTAAATCACATATTCAAACAATAATTTTCCTTTAGCACACATGGGTTTTCAAGTACAGAGCTGGATTGGCACCTTTGATGGCACCATTATCTAACGGAAGTCAGGGCATTTAAGAAAGAGGAAGTGACGACAAATTATTTTGTCAAAGGAGGCGACAACCTCAGATGTTGAAGATGTGATAATGTGACATTCATACGAAAAATGCGACAGAAAAAGAAAATGCTAGCGTAAACTGAGACACGAGAAGAATCAAAATATTATATATATATATATATATATATATATATATATGTTTGTGTGTGTGTGTGTGTGTGTGTGTGTGTGTGTGTGTGTGTGTGTGTGTGTGTGTGTGTGTTGTTTTGTAATACAGAGCTTGACTGATGGCACAGTTAGTCGTAGGTGGGTTCGCCTCCGGAGATAGTCTGAATTCGAGCTTGGTTAAACACCATGGCCATGTTATAATACTGATTTTCACTAACATTCCTGGGGAATTCTCAACAAAAAGCAGTATTTATATTTGCAATCACACACACACACACACACACACACACACACATATATATGTGTGTGTGTGTGTGTGTGTGTGTGTGTGTGTGTATGCACGCGCGTGTGTGTGAATGTAAAAACAAATTGCAATTACCACACCAAGAAATAATATATTTTTAAAAAAAGAGAGATCATATTTTACTAATAAAACAGGATACAGAAGTACCGCAACGTTTAAAATTTGCTAAACGCTTTCGACCGACCTTTCTTCGAAACAAAAATCGTCAGTAGAATATATAAGACTAAAAAACGAAAATTAGTAGTCACCGAAGTTAAAATGTAACGATAAGTGGGGTAGTAAAAAAATCATCCTCCGTTGAGTCATGGCTTCTCTGAAGAGGGCCAATTGATGCATTAATTCTCGTGCCATGTACAGGACATGTTAATAATAACGGACTCCACTATACCCAAGTCGAGTCTGTTCCTTGTTCTGTGCAATACACAGAAAAATTCAGGAGAGTAACTTGTCCTTCAAGCAGTAGATTTTAATAAATGTTCGCCAAATGCGTAGGCATAAGTCTGCAAACACCAGGATGTCACCGGCTATGTTACGGAATTTAACGGAAATCTACGAAACTGACATTATATTTTCCACTCAATTAAGAGTATATATAAAATAACGTTTACTACCTAATGAGACATTGTCCTTTCAATGTTGAAACAAAATGTACATTTTGTAGTGGATTGTAATTCGTACATGTTCTAAACTATAATTTATAATAAAGTTTCATACCTCTATTTCTATATTGAGCACTGTTTTAAATTAATGTTTTCAACGTTGTTAATATTTTCTTGGTCCCTTATTCACTTGGATAATCCAACTTCGAAAGCAGGACTAGGAGTTTCATGCACTATTCCTTCATTAGGTGCTTATTATTATGGGGTTACAGTCTGACCTTCACAGGATATATTGACGGCAGAAGAAACAGATGACTGCAGCACATAACTTGGATAACGAGCTTGCGTCAATGCTTAGCAGAACAGAGACTAGGAGAGATATCAAAAAGACAAACTTTACTGAGAAGTACAAAGAATAGGAAGCTGTATAAACTCGACCAATTTATATATATAGTCATCCGCAGACAGACTTGTTTCGCTGTATGTCTATGTGTGTGTATGTGTATATATGCAAGTTTCATTAAAAATCACAGACAAGATGAGTTTTTTATGTATTCTTCATTTGATTTTATCATTTTTTTTTTCTTTTGAGGACATAAATAAAATTGTCTAAATGTTTTGTTTATCTGAGCGCTTTCGGCTATGCTTTTAGCCATTTTCAAGGATTAATGTAATTTTATGTGAAACAGAATGTATGTGGGGTAATGTATGATGAACAATAGTTGTATGTGTTATGTACTGAACACGGTAAGCATGTTCTTAATGTGTTCCTAGTTTCTGTTATTGTGTGCTGGGTTTTTCGCTTTTATTAATAAGGCACTCATTATGTTTAGTCTTTTTTCCTGTGTATGGTGCTATGATATTCATTTTATGTTAGCAACAAGTATTTCCAGTTTAGTTTTTGTAGTTCACCGTGTGTGTTTAAATGAGATCAAATTGAACTCCGTTCATAGAGATGCAGCATGAATTTTCGAGCCAGTTTTGTAGTTGAATGGCCTATATAAATATTTACTAAATTAGGTTCAAGAAATACATGTGAATTCGTAAATAATAATGAGACCTTGTAATTTTGATCTCTCAGGTGAATTGTTATTTTTGATGATGAGGTTAGTAGTTTTAAATGTTGTATAGTAGATGATTAATATAACTTTATGTCCTGAAAAAAAAACACTTCATAAAGTCACAACAAAAAGTTTATAAAATACTTAACCACATCACACTGTCTATCATTTTGAATGAAACTTGCATAAAAGAGGGATTGCTTCCAAAATGAACAATATATATATATATATATATATATATATATATATATATATATACTCGCATACACACACATATATATGTGTGTGTATGTGAAAAAGAAGACAGGGTATAGGCAATAAAGTCAAAATTGGAAAAAGTTACATTAAGAAACGATAGAAAAGAAAAACTATGCCAGCCAAAAATTTGAAAAAATCAAAATACTATTCTGAATTCCCGCCCAGTTTCTGTGCCATTTCCATAATTTACGCAATCTGTTCTCGAAACATATTGAAAAGGAAGTATCAACTACATTCGTAAATAAATTAAAAAGAAAATCTTTTGATCTTCTTTAATCAATCCTACTTTATTGATCCCTTTTCCATTATTCCTGCGAACCCACACAATGTCAAATTCGATCATGTTATTTAAAGACAGCGGCCATCTTTTCATTCTATATCTTCCTTTTTTCAAAACTGACTTGCTATTCATGACAACTACGGCGACGCCATCTTGCCAGCCTCTTTAGCTTTGTCCCCATCTAAGAGATAACTTCGCTAATTACAGCTTTGATTTGGAGTTAATAATATTTATCTGCAGTTTTTGGGTTGGCTTTGTCGGATTTCTTTTATTTCTTTTATGGCGAAAGCAAAATAACTTTAATTGGCTCTATTAGATAAGGTGACGCTAAATGTATTGACAATGTTTTTAACCTAACATTTCTGGCCTTGCGTCTTCAAGATATTTCCTTTGAGTATAATTCATCTTGTTTTATTTGGATATTTCGAGCATTTTAAATTTGTGTGATTTTCAATATTTTTTATAAGAAACTTAAATATTTTAACGAGAAAACGATGATGTGATGTGGGTTGAGTGCATAGCAAAAGTAAACGAATATTTTGTATGTTTGTAACATTGGCTAATTGAAAGTGAAATGTGTCGTTGATCGGATTTGCATATGAAGCATCATTGTTTTCTTCGTATTTGTTGTTTTTATCATAAAGTTTTGGTCGTGTGTATTCTGCAGACTTGCTATCTTTCTGGAAATGTTAAAATGGATAGGCATCATAGATAAACGTAGTAGTAAATTTCTCTATTTTAATTCTGAAAAGAACTCGGAAGCTCAGGTGATATGATCGGAAAGAAAGTAGAACAAAACATTTCATTGTGTGTCATCTTTGGATAGAAGTGATCTATCAGCAATTTTGCAATGAGCATATAAACGCTACATCAACGGACTCAACCAACGATAAACAATATTCTTCATGTTTCGTTTTGCTCACTTCATTTCAATCCAAGTTATCGTAGTTTTATGTCTTGTGCAGAGCGAGGAACGAAGAGCCGGATATACATTGAAAAGATGTCAACAGATTAGCTGGTTACCGATCTTCTTCACGTGGGGGTATATCGCTTTGCCAAATTCACGGTACACAAAGTAACAAGGGAGAAGACAACATCAGGGTAACAGACTTCTCCAGTGGTGCATCAGAACTTCAGATTTTCGCGGGTTTTTCAGCGTTATATCAAAACGTAATACATCACGGTCAGAAAACTACGGTTAGAGGCTTCAAACCAACCATACTCAGTTTAGGGTCTTCAACAATCTAACAAGTATGGTAGAGTCTGAAATTGAATTCACGACAATTAACATTTCCCCGTGTTTGAATATGAAATTTAGAGGTCCCGCTAAACATTACTGAAAAGTTACAAAGACCAAAATACACCGGATTAGTGATAGACTAACTAAAAGGGATAAAATAAACAAAGATGAGGAAAATGAAGCTGATATGTGGTACAATAACAAATAAATTGAAATAGCAGCAAATCCTATTAATGTCTAGAATAATTAGGCGAACGGAATTTTATTTATGCACATGAGGTCCAACAATTTGGGTGTATTTTTCTATAATTACAAAGTACATGCATATATATATCGACCTATCTGAATATACGAAAAAAATTTGTTAGAAAAATAATTATCTTACGGGAAGACGTCATTAGATCTGACATGTCTTACTACTCAACCACGGAATATTTCATGATTCACGAAAGTCGAATTAAGTCGTAAATACATAAGTTTCAGATTTCTTGCATGATCTATCGCTGCTCCGGTTTGTATTCTAACGTAAACAATCGTAAACAATTGTAAACAAAGAAACCATTACGAAATCTTATGGATAGTTACGCAATGGTATTAACCAACATATTATTTTATTTTGTTTGAATGTAAAAAGTAATGTTAAACGAAATAAATTTAAATAAATATGTCAGTTGCAGGTTTAAATCCGGCTAGAATATATATATTTTTCTAACAAGATTTCTTGAATATTAGATGCATATAAATGTGCTGTTTAATTATAGAAAAAATTGAGTCTCACGTACCAGTAAATAAATAGTTCAAACAAATAAATATGTCAGTTAATATGAGTACCTAATATATATCTATCTATATATATATATAACGAAATCTTACAAATTGGTATTAACTGACAAATACACACACGCACACACACACGTGTGTGTGTGTGTGTGTGTGTGTGTGTGTGTGTGTGTGGTATTATATATGTTTATATTTAGCCGTAAAGATACAAACTAATAATATATATAAGTGTACACACTGGTTATGATTTTAAATTATATGTAACGATAGATATAACGTTTAAACAAATAAATTTAAAACGTATGTATTGACACAAAATTCAATTTGCTGTATTTTAAATATATATATATATACCATTGTCAAATTAATTGAAACAAAATGAATGACGTATTCCAGGATCTTTCACACCCACTGTTCACGTATATGATGTTCTCTGGCGTTGGTTTTCTATTCTGAATGCAGTTTTCTTAACGATTTTGACTGATGGAACTAGTTTGTTCCTTCACCTTGATGACATGACTAACAACAATAACGACTGACACCCACAATATCTGCGCTCTCATTGTAAGGCTTGCCAGTATGTTTGATCAGCGTTACAATTTCCATAATCTTTCTTGGAGCAACGTCCATCTCAGAAAATAGCCGACAAATGACACATAATCGACAGACGAGATAATAGCGTCTGGGCATGGTAAAAATCTGATCCAGTCACGGATGACGCTATATTTTTAAGGCCTAACAAATTTCATCATACACCCTAAAAATAGATTCATATTGCTGCACATCACTGCAAATGATCTAAATTGAAGAAGAAAACAGTAACTGATTACACTCTGTCACTTCAGTTAGTCTAAAACTGATCGCAAAATGAAACAAATTAAGCTAAAGCAGTTGTTCACATTAATTTACACAAGGGTATATATATATATATATATATATATATATATATATATATATATATATATATATTCAGTTTCTGAAAGGAATTTTCTGTTGCTGAGGTGATGTGTTGTCCTCCGTGGGGATCTTCATATCGAAAGGGCCATTCAACATCTTTGAATTAATCCTTTTTTAATATATATTTGCTCTGTAATATTTTATTACATGGAGCTCTCTTCCTGTATCATTTTTTAATATTACAATAAAATTTTTAATATTAATTAGGATCGGGTTTTTGGGAATTTACCTTCCTGCTTTTTTCCCTTGGATTGAAGTATCTGAATTAAAAAAAAAATATATATATATATATATATATTATTTTGTTTCTCTATATATATATTTGATATTACTGTTGAATAACCCAGTAAGACATTATTAGCATAAATAAATAAACGTTAATAAAATATCATTGGAGACTGGGGGTTAGAACTTTCATAGAATAGAATTATAAAAGTGAACATGGTGGACGACAGCTTGGGTGTACCTCTTTCAGAACAATGATCAGTTTAGTTTTGCAGTTCTTATTTAGAAATTCTAATTTAATGTGAATATTTTTCTAAATGTCAGTGTCTCTCTGTGCCTGAATGTTACGACAGCTTAAGTCATTATTGTTGAGGTGTTTCGCTTTTTGTGCTGACACTTTGTCAACATGGTTTCCATTTAATATCTTGCCGTTGTAGGAGAGTAAGGTAGAGAGAATAAGAATCTGAGAAAAATTTAAGACGTGCAAAAAAGGGATTGAGTACAAAGAGGTAGAGTAAATATTCATGATTTGTGAAAAGCAAATATTAAAGAAACAGACATTCTGCTAAAAAGAAGGTAAATAGTAAAGTATTTAGAATTGAATAGAAAGTAAAAGAAAATGGAAAGAACGGAGAAACAAAATATGAAAAGAGAGAAAATTAAAAACAAGAGTAAGAAATGACGGGATGCAAAGAATTTACAGAATAAAAAATCGAAATTACTCGAAAATCAATAAAGATAAACAAAACAAATGAAAAAAAGAAAAAGAAAAATATAACATAACACATGACTCAATAAATCCCGGGCCTAACTAATACAACACATCTTATGCAAAATTTGACTTTATTCATCAACATAATCTCTTTCTAAGGTGATACACTGATTCTAACGCTTCTCTAACAATTCAATGCATTTTTGTAGAACGATTTGTCTTTGACCTCAAAATACGCCTCAGTTTCCGATATCACTTCTTCATTGGAGCCAAATCTCTTTCCCTGGAGCATTCTTTTGCGGTTTGCAAGCAACCAGTAGTCATTAAGTTCCAGATCTGGAGAACAGGGAGGATGTGGAAGCAGTTCAAATAGCAATTCATGTAGTTTTGCCATTCTTACAATCGACTCGTCACACGGTGCGTTGTCTTGGTAAAAAATCACCTTTTCATCTAGATTTGTTGCTGTTTTGTGGCGATTTCTTCCTTCAAACGCACCAATAATGATTTATAATATTCGCTATTGATGGTTCTTTCTTTCTCAAGGTAATTGATGAACAAAATACCTTGTGCATCCCAAAATACGGAAGCCAAAACCATGCCTGCTGATGTTTGCGTCTTTTGTCACTTTGGATGGCTTTCTCATGATGCTGTCTACTCAGCTCACTGCCAATTTGACTCCGGAATAAAGTGGTAGATCCATGTTTCAGCACTATCCATTGTCACATATTTACGCAAAGACTCCTTCCTGTTGCGTTAAAACATTTGCAAACTACGCTCTTCCAGGATCTTTCACACCCACTGGTCACGTATACGTTGTTGTTGTTTTAATTGACTGTGAGCAAACGCGGCACCCACTTTGAACACAGCTTTCTCATTGACAAATTTTCATGCAAAATGGTGAATAAACTGCCTTCTGATATGTTCAACTTCTCTACTATCTCACGCAACTTCAATTTACGATCGGCCAAAACGAGTTTGTAGAAGTTTTGTGTGTGCGTGTGTGTGTTTCCCGGGACAACTTTTTGGCCGACATGAGCGTTCAGCATCATTTGTGTATGTACGACCACATTCAAAGTCAGTATACCACCTCTTAACCGTTGTTTTCGAGGGGGCAGAGTCCACAAGCAATTAACAAGCTACTGCTTTACTTGAACAGTGTTTTTCATATCAGAAAGCGATGTTTTATCAACACACGAAATTCGGATTTTTCCATTGTTTTAAAAATTTGCAACAGTAGCTTCACTTAAATAATTGTAATTTGTAAAGAAATCATCCAATTGGGCCCAAAGTTTGTTACGTGCTATTTGAAGGTAAGTAGTTCATAAAAATCATATGGATTTTCTATTAGTAGGGCCATCTATATTCGGAATATTTTCTATTATATAGATAATAGAAATAATTAAAAAAAATGAACTGAGAGTAGCATAAAAAAAACAATGAAAAGTGATGAGAAAACTAGAAGGATCACATGTAAAAAGCATGAAAGAAAGATGCAGGAAAAGAATAAAATCAGTTGTCAGAAAAAGGGCGGCAATAAAAAAGAAAGAGAAAAAGAAGGAGAGAGAAAAGAAAGAACCAAAAACTTAATTTTTCAATGGATTTAGTGTAAGTGTTGAAAAAGATGGAAAAATATGACAAATGAGAATTGCAACAAATTTGAAATTGTCAGAAAAATAATTAAAAATGAATAAAGAGAAATTAATTGAAATTATTTTAAAAGACAGAAAATAAAAAGTGTAAAAAGAAGAAAACGAAAATATAAAATGTGAAGAGTGAAAAAAAGAACAAAATTAAAATTATCCCAAAAGAAAGAAAAAGCAATAAAAAAAGGAAGTAAAACGGAATAGGTATAAAGAAGTAGAATAATGAGCAAAAGAGAAGAAAAATTTGAACTGAATGAGAACTGAATTAAAAAAAGAAGGACAGAGAGATGAAAGGTGAAAAGGTGAAAGAAAATGTAAAATATAGAATGAAAAGGAGAGGTAAAAATGTGACGAAAAAAGAAACAAACGAAAAAGTAGTAAAAAAAGAAGATAAAAAAGAAGAATGATAGAGAAAAAGAGAAGAAAAATGAAAGAAAAAATGAAAAAGAAAAATAGAAAAAGAAAAAGAAAGATCTAAAAAGAGAAAAAAGAAAAAGAAAAGAAAAAGAATAGCAAAACATAAAAGAAAAAAGAATAGCAAAACATAAAAGAAAGAAAAAGAAAGAAAGCAAAAGATAGATAGAAAGAAAAAAAAAGAATGCAATTAGGAAAAGAAAGAAGAAAAAAGGAAGAAGAAAAATGCCGAAAGTCTTTGATGAGAAAATAAGCGAAATCAGCATAATTTAATGAAGAAATTTTAAAAGGATAAATAAATTTTACATGAACGCGTCTGTTCGCTAGACAGATCTTCATGGTTAACTAATTTTTCTCAAAGCGATTGGGCAATGATGCGCCTAAACATTCGATCCTTAATTTCTTTAATATAAGTTAATCTTCGTTATGTGATGTCGTTATGCCCTTTGTCAAAAATTTTATTAGTTATTGTTCTATTAGCACAAATTATGGGAGAGTAGCATATTAAACTTAATAAATAACGAGTTGAATGCAATTTTGCTTTTCAGATTTTGAGGAGTGGATCTCACCCAAAACTTTTCCTTTGACTTAGGCCGTAAATTAAGAAAGAACAAAATCATGAAGTCATGGGAAAGATAAAAAAGGTGATAATAAAGAAAGGTATTTGTTTATACTTCTGAGAAGAGGTAGTATTTACAATATTTACATCCTTCTCTTCAACTTTTTTTTGTCATATTCACGAAGTTTCGGCTGTGGTACGCTCCGGTTTTTTTCACATAATTGAAACTTTGAAAACTTTATTTAAATCAGTAGTTTATATTGTTCTCGTTCCATGAGCCATGCCACTTCCACATATCTTAGTTCAAGTCAAATTTTAAGTTATTTGTTCACCCCTGTCAGGTATTGAACTCACAACACTTTGGATCAAGTCACAGGAACTAACCAACAATTTTAACGTGAATATTGCAAAAAAGATGATGGCAACAGACTGAACAAATAGGGAGTATAGGTGTAATTTTTTTAGAATGACATACAAATGAAATGTCTAACAAAATGATAAAGAGGCAATAAAATTATCAAAGCATTTGTATTTCGATAATATTTTACTTTAAATATTATTATAAAATCAGCAAAAATAAGACAACCGTACATTGCTGGTGTTAAATATTGCAAAATTGTTAGAATGTTGCTAAACGTGGGTGTTCGAGCCTAGAAATAAACTTTGGATATTAATCTTTAAGTGTTCAACTGGTATAGACTTTTTCTCTCTTTACATCGCTGCTGTTGTGAAAAGTTCAGTTAAGTAAATAAATTTTATATATATATATATATATATATATATATATATATATATATATATATATATACTATAGTCATCCTCAGACAGATCTATTTCGCTGTATCACAGCTCATCAGTACGGCCTAGACTCCGATCGCTTTCTAACCCAGGATTGAAACCCGAATGAATCGGCGTCAGTCGACGATTCTACTCCTAGGCCATGAGCGTCCGGTAGAAGAAGGTAGGCCTTTTAGCGCGTATAAAATTGCCCAATAGCTAGAGTGCTCTAATTCATTATTGAATGAGCGAAGCGTATATGCCGGAGTAGCTCAATCAGGGTGTGAGAGCGTAAATACTATATATATATATATATATATATATATATATATATATATATATATTCTCTCCTGCCACACTCATGAAGACAGCGACAGTACCGAAGCAGCTTCGGCTCAGTTCATCCTTTTTACAACTAATTATTAAACTTTACTACCAGTTACGAAATTATCAATAGGAATACAATCAATCTAAGTTATAGTTGTACTAGTAATTTAAAAAATTGCATATAGAAACAAAACGCCAGAAACCTAAATAGCAACGTACAAAACAAAATCATTAATAAGGAATGTAACTTTAGGGACAAAAATAAATGCCCACTTGAAGGAGTTTGTAATACAAAAGGAGTTATTTACAAAGAAAAAGTACATGACAGAAATGGTCAAAACAAAACATATTTGGGATTAACGAAAGGTACTTTTAAGACGAGATGGCATAACAATAGGTCTACATTTAAACTAGAAAACTTTTAAAAATTGTACAAAATTGGCTAGCCTCGAGTGAAAATTGAAATTAAAATAGGGAAAGACCCAGACATAACGTAGAGTATAATAAAAACAGCTAAACCTTACAATGAATGTCAAATATGTAGACTGTGCCAGAAAGAAAAGTTAGCTATTATGTTATTGCCAAACAGGAATGAATGAGTAAATGAAAAAACAGAAGTTATGACGATACGAACAAATATATATTAGAATCATTAAGGAGAAAGAAAACGAATAAAATGAAGACATTCGTTCTTTTAAGGGGGAAAATTGAATAAAATCAGTCACTGTCGTCAAAAAAGTATAGAAATGGGGAAAATTGTAAAAGAGCGAACAGTGAGAGTGAAGGTGACAAAAAGAAAGACGAAACTATCTAGATAATAGAAAAGAAAAGAAGAAAGAGCCAAATAAGTGAGTGAAAGAGGAAAGAGAAAAAGAATAAAGAAAAAGAGAAAAAGAAGAAAGAGTGAAAGAATAAGTGTTGAAAGAAAAAAAAGAGCGTAAGAGAAAGGCAGTGGAATAAGAAACAAAGAAAGAATTAAAAAAGAAAAAGAGAGTGAAAAAGAAAGAGAGTGAAATAGTGAAAGGTGAAAGGAGAAAGAAAGTGAAAGAAAAAAGAAAGATAGTAAAATAAGAAAGAAAGAGTGAACGAAGAAAGAAAGAAAAGAAAGGAGAGAGAAATAAAGAAGAGAGAAAAATAGTGAGAGAAGAAATAAGAAATAAGAAAAGAGAAAGAAGAGATAAAAGAGATATGGGGAGAGAAAGTAAACCGATTCTCGAAAAGCAAAAAGTAGACGACAATGAAAATAAGAGGAAATAAAAAAATTGGATTTGAAGTGAATAAAAAAAAACAATAAAAAAAAGAAAAGAAAAAATGAAGTCATCGAGTGGTGGGAAATTTCAGTCCTGTTGCTTATAGTATTTGTAAATTGCAAGTGATTCAATTTGCCATCGTTCTTCCCATTTTCGTCTATCGGACCCCCGCTAGTCGACCGGTCTACCATGCAAATGAGGCTTTCACTCCGCCTCCGTTTCCCGCACACGTCATAGAGCTGCAATTGTTGCATTCTGCGCCGCTGTTTCGCCAAACTTTGTAGGCCTTAACAAAAACGAGACAGCCACGGCGCTTACATCTGCCCTTTGAAAGAAAAGTCATGAATTGTTTTTCCTTCAGTCATATTCTGAAGCTAATATATTCCTTACACTTCTCACAGTCAACGTTCTGAAAAAGCTTGCTTCATAGACAGGGCCTATAGACTAACAACGATGGATGATGAGGAGATCGATTCGATTTTAATTCACCTAAGAATTTGTCTGCGTAATCAGCTGAAAAACGAATGTTCAATTGACTGGCTGTTTATTCGATGCATATTGTATGCGCCTTGGATTTTCTCTGTTTATTTGCTTTTGCATATGGATATTGTCATTTATGTAAATTTAATTTTATATATGCATGCAGCAGACATAGATGCATCTGTCATAAAGGAATGTATTCATGCATAACTCTTAAGATATATATAGTCATCCACAGATATTTACATATATGCATATTTATATATATATATATATATATATATATATATATATTCATTTATACATATATATATATATATATCAGTATACGTATTTTTTATGTATATTTACATATATATATATATATATATATATTCATAGTGGAAAACATTATTAAACATATTAATCCTTTTCTCACATGTAAGGCGATAATGTCATTAAGACGCAGTTGGTTACTATTACTAGTAGTGAAAATAGAATGAGAAAATATTAGTGAGTTGAAAGGACAATAAAAAAAGCGGATTCAGGAAGATAAAAGACGGCATTTTGCGTGACTTTCAAAGTTTTGAAAACTGTAAATGCCAGATAAACAAGAAAACGGAAGCGAGTTCCATCAGCAAACAGTGCGTGAAAATGACCTATTAAAATAGAATATACTGTTGCATCTAGCTATTTCAATAGCAAAACAGTGTGATCTAATTGCACGCTTAAATTCATGCATTCGAACCACAAAAAAGGAGAGGTAATCAAAACAATGTCCATAAAATATTTGTAGAAAATGTGTAATGCCATGTTAAGATGCCAGCACGCAAACGAGAATTTAAAGCATAATGTTATAAAATACTTGAAAATCTTAAAATATTTTAATTATTTCCTGTTTGACATGTATTTGTAAACGCAGATAAATCTTGAAATACTGTGTCATATATATCGACATATATGCCAGTTAGAGACGTGACAAGATATAATTATGGTTTTAACGTTGTATCCTAAGAATTCTATGGAGAAAGAGGGTTGGCGAATTTAACACTCACACAAAGGATGGCAAAGGAAGCAAGAGAAACAATTAGTAACCTACATAACGAGTAATTTACATAATGAGCGGATGACAGAAATAAATGGAAAAGAGTTAAAAGTTATTTTCTCTTCTTTTCTCGATTTCATTTTTTCACTCTCTAAATTTCGTACCTGAAGAAAGATACATTCGCAGATGAAATTTCAACTTTGTATTTGCTTGTTTGTTGCTGTGTATAGTCGATTCCTTAAAGTATAACATCGCTATTTACAGAAGGATTCGTAGTATGGATATCGACTTGAAATGCGAAAATCAGGGAGCCGAGTTCGAATTCCAGTTGATTTCGTTACATTCACTTACTCGCAAATAGCCTTAGGAAAGGTATTAATCCATCTCTTGGCCCTCCAGCTATAAGCTGAATAGCAGGACGGATTGCGTTCTGTAGCCTTGGTTGGCTACCGCAGAAAGAAATGACAGCTTATTGTGGAAAAATGTTCCCCTTAGTCAGTCATGAATCGAAAGGGACATAATCGGCGAGGCGTGTACCACGTATGACACATTACTGAGTCATTTACATCTAAATGTCAACTTAGTTATTGTTATTCTTACAATTTCAACATAAAGGGTGTTATATAAATATAAGAGACAACTATTGCCACATTAGAAGCATATTTACCTAAAATACTTATCGTTACAATAAACTGCGTGAAATGCCAGGATAGAGAGCAGAACTATCACTGAAGATTGAATTTCAATTGAAACGTGAGAAATATCGGACTCTCAACAAAAGCCTCTTTACAAAAATACGTTAATAAAAACAATTGACCATGCATTTCGTTTTCTGGAAGTTTATGTTTAGCCCTTTCTTCTCGCTTTCCCTTGCTAAATTCTGTAGCAAGAGAAAGCGGTTTTCCCACAGTAGCTTGCTATTTCTTTTAGCGGTAGCCAACTAAATTTATAGAACCTAATGTGGTATTATGTCAGACAAGATCAATGCTTGGTAAATAATTATTTTAATGACAGATGGACACATACAGTTAAAATCAAATTAATTATAACAGACTAATTTAATCATTTTCGTTCCACAACAAAATATCTTTTACTAGATTTTGCTTATTGTAATACATGGTTTCTGTTGATGATGAACCTCTCCTATGAGTAACGGCCTGGGAGAAAGCTTCCAAATTACGTGCAATTCAGATGCATGGAATGAAGAAATTGATAATGCATTTACAGAAACGGTAAATTGTTTGTAATCAATTTGAAGCTAAGTTGATATTTTGAGATAACTATTCAAGGACTAACTATTAAAATTAAAGGTACGAATTTCAACTCAAAGACATCAGAATCATGTATGTAGAATGTTGGAACAGACAAACGAAAATGTCGTAGGGAAATTCATGGAAAAAGATGTCTTGAAGAAACTAAATACTGAGTACAAAACTGTTCTCATGTCATCCTACAATGGTGATTTTCTAAGCGCAGCTTAGATATGACACAAGACTGAAAATATGGAGCACCCAGTGAAGATCGAACTCACTACTCAATTGTAATTATTCTAGCGAGGCAAGCTTGAAAACCATTACACCACCTCGAGGTGTATTTAGATTTTCTAAGCGGAGCTTAGATGTGGCATAAGACCGAAAATGTGGATCACCTAATGAAGATCGAATTCAGTCAACAGTCGTAATTGATGTAACTAGACAGACTTACTAGCCATTACTTTATATCATCCTAGAATAGCAGACACTGCTGGACTTCTTTTTCACAGGTGAAGAAGAGAATCGAAGTGACAATAATGTGGTTCTACAGAGGATGCTGAGAATGTCATAGAATGAACATGAAAGTAACGAGGAAGATCTGAAAACTGGAAAGACAATCATACTTAAGCTTTTGCGGCTTTCTGAGACAGTGAGACTGATAGCCGACCGCCTGAATACGGACAGGAAAGGAATATATTCAACCTGTACTGTGAATAAATGCTGAGAGAGCTAAAAATCCTGCCAGAATTTGTCATTGGCTCCACAATATTAACAATATAAGATATGCAAATGACAAAGGGTTGATGGCAGACAGGTAAAGGCAGATATAGGACTTCCTACAGAAGTTAGACAGGGAAAGCGAGAAGAAAGGGTTAAACATAAACATCAAGAAAACTGAATGCATGGTCATCAGCAAAAACAGGACTCCAAAATGCCAACTAGATGGTCGGGGATAATGAAATCAAACAGGCGCATAAATCTAAATACCTGGGAAGTGTTCTGCAAGAGGATGAGAAGTGTGACATTAAGATCCTTAAGCACACTGGCGTGGCCAAATATGCATTTTTAAAAGCTAAGAGTATTGAGAGACAGAAAAGTTTCGTTGGAAACAAGGAAAGGAGTACTAGACTGTTATCTGATACCCGTCCTTCTATATAGCAACGAATTCTTGACGATCACCTCGAAGATGAAGGAGAGACTCGAAGCAACAGAAATGTGGTTCTACAGAAGGATACTGAGGATATCATTGATCGAACATATGAGCATCGACAATGTTTTGAAGAGAATGAAAACTTATACTTAGCATCAGGAAGTGACAGCTGAGGCTTCTGGGACACATAATGAGGAAGGAAAGCTTGGAGAATCTAATACTTATAGGACGGATTGATGGAAATGAAGAGGAAAGAAGCTCGAGGCGTATTTGATGGGCTTGAGCATGGCGGAGTGGGATTTGGGGGAGATACCAAAAGGAAGAGTATTAAGTGGGACAAGCGATAGGAGCAAGTGGATATCCATTGTCGCATATGTCCTGAAAGGAAACGTCACATGAAGAAGAAAAAGAGAAAGAACAGCTAGAAATTTTCATACTCACGGAGAAGAGGAGGTAGTGGTAAGTATTTGGAAACAGTGGGTAATTTACAAAATGAAGGCATGTAGATGGAACGCAAAGCAGAGACACAAAAGAGCGCTTATCTGTCAAACGTTGCTTAGAGTCAGGAAGTTGTTGATAGACATTCCTGAAGATATTTAACGCATAGATGATGATGTTGTTAATACGGAATTGTGTGGCAAAATTTCGATGTGGTTTTGTTGTTTACCTATTTTACGCCGTGAAATTAAGACACTGTGTTAACGGAGATTTTAGCTTAGCTGTTGGGAGAAAATAGAATTCGACTGGACTAGGAGGAGACGTGGAGAGTTGAATGTCTGGCAGAAATATTGACTGCATAAGATGAAGATACCAGCTCGGTCTTTTGTTCTCATCTTGGTTAATATAAGTGCTATACTAAGCACAATGTTTCAACCAAGTACCCTCTGGTCATCATCAGGTGTCCATAGATTGGCTAATGTAGATTATCTCATTAATTATTTCGAAATATCCTGTGAAATCAGTTATTGTTCTTTCATGTTGGAATTTGATTCGTCACTACCAATAACACATGTATAATTAACTACTATATCCACTATGCCACCGTTCATGAAAGGACTTTAGTGGCGGATTTTTGGAACCTTTTATATTCAGTATCAAATGGATTTTGACAACGGGATTATATTCGTGGGTTTGTGCCACTTGTCATAATTTGTATTTAGACCAGCTCGGTCACTGTGAATTCACTGGGGACAAACTGATGCACAAGCTCATTGTGAATTCACTGTACACAAACTCATACAAAGCGCCTCATTGCTGACTAATTAACCCCACTGAAAAATCTTGTGGGTTGTCACGTTAGATCAAAGCCGCAAAATTGCTAGATACCTTTTATTTTGCTTTCTTTTTTGTTTTTTGTTTTTTTACAAAATTTTATATAATACGTGGCTTAAGGCCCACTCAATTTGCAGTGGTTTCCTAAATTTTTTATGTGGGTTGCTTTTTGGAAATTAAAATTTACTTGCGCCTTACCTAATTTTATGTGATAAAAAGTGCATTAAAAACCACTGAGAGGGGGTTAAAGAAGAGACAACTGCGGATTCGAAATCAGAACATTATAAATGATAGCTCTCTTCTCTAGTTTGTGGACCCTAGTTAATATATTCTTAATACATGATATTAGACGGAAATATTTCAATAATAAAATATGTCCATAATTATGTATAACTATTTATACTGTGACCCAATCATAGAAGTATTTCATATTTCAAATTTTGAAATCATGTTTATTTTTGGCAGATGAATTTTTTAAACTGTTTAAAAGTCTTTACTTTACATTATTCCGCCCTCCATGCTATCCTCTTCAGCCTCATTTACCAGGAGCACCGTGCCGTTTTGGGAACCCTTGCAATGTAGAGGGTTACTGATAAAAAGATAATCATTAATGAGGTATATGATATGAATGTAAAGGAAGGTGGTAGAGAGTGAATATGGTGAGGATAATCAGGATAGATAACAAGTGACACTTGGAAGGATTGTTTAGGAAAGCACCAATGAGGGAGTTTGTACTTTGGGAAAAAACAGCAGACATCGATTCTGTAAAGAAAGAACATCTTTATTAAGCTTTCTTATATAATGTTATATGAGAGGATTTTTAAAAGAATCTTAAACGTTTGATGGATAAAAATCTTTTGGAAGAATGTACAACTGTTCTTGAACATTGAATAATGCTTATTGTATCGAATTTCCACAATATTTCGTCGCCAAGTGAAAATCAGCACCTTACAGAACGTCAGGAAATGAACCCAACAGGAGGATATATGATCAACCTAGCTCTGTTTGAGATGTATGATAAACAAACAAGGACAAACTCCAGATACATACACGAGTATGTAGAGCCATCATCTTACTAAATGTCGTGTTTGGCTTTAACAAATGCATGTTTCATATCTAATAATATTAACTAAGTAAGTAAAGAGCCAAACACTATTTATTGTTGCTGTCCAGTAAAGATTGAACCTATTCATGGTAATAGATGGGTTCTCTTATTTTCCAGTTCACTCTTCTCCGCAGTTTTTTGAACAACAACAGAGTTTTATTATTTGATTATGTTTCCGATTTCTTCTAAAGTCTTCTCACTCTCTTTCACTTTCAATAAGCCCTTCTGAGTTAGTGGCATTATAGCCTTGTTATAATGCCATGATATCATAGGATAAGATTGGGTTTCCGGTTCATTCTAATATCCTCTTTAAATCTATACTTCTAACATCTCCGCTTAAACTCTTAAATTTTATTTACTACTCATGTCTTCCTCGATAGGAGTAGATAGATTCACTTATCATCCGGTTCATATTCCTTTCCAATCTTGAACACGTATCACTTATTTTCCTTTTCGGATTGGGTTTCTGGTTCTTTCTCAAGTCTCTTAATTCTCTTTCACTTTTAGTAGCCCCTTGCGCCTTAGTGGTGTTAAACATCATTTGGGGTGAATTAATTAAAAGAAAAATTCTTTATAACTTTCCTTGTCAACTTTGATTGTTATATTGAAACCAACTTAATTGTTAATATTCCCTCGTAGTATTAGACATGGAAATTTTAACTAAAGCGTCGACCTTTTTAATTTACGATTTTCTTCATCATATTTTAAAATTTTACTGCCTTTAAGTAAATTTTAAAAAATAATCTAAAACTTAAAAAGAAGAATCTAAAACTTAAGATAAAAACCCCAACTAAAATAAAATATAAATCAGTAAAAAAAATAATCATGATAACACTTCATTTAAATAGGGACACACTAATACTGTCGTAGTATAACGGCTCGCGTCAGATGATACTGAGGTTCTTAGCCCTTAGTTTTCTTCTAAGAAGTCAGGTGCATTAGGCTGGCAAATAACCTTCTAACAACCAAGTAAGAATCTGAGCCTTACAGAAAACCTATGCCCAACAGGAGGATACGTGACCAACCCAGGTGTCTGATATGTGAACGCGTTGGTAAGAACTGCATGACAGAGAAGAAGGCAAAAACCTCAAAGAGAACAATCTCTTAGATATACAAAAATATGTAATGTCCATATTCAGAGGAACTACAAAGGCACTCACCCACTGTCCAATGGGGCGGGGTATGAAGCCTGGAATTAAATAAACAGTAATATTTCGTATGAGAGGGTTCGGGTCATGTTTTCATTGGTAATCTATGACGATTAGATTACACGACTGAATCAACTACTACTAGGTGTAAAAAACAAACAAAAACAAACAAACAAACCTGACAGCGTAGAATGCAGAATGAAAATGAGAAAGTAAAAAAAAAAGACTTAATCAACAAAGGGTTGTCTATATCAGACATGCTCCTAAGTACAGGCGACTTACGGACTTCATAATAAAATTCCCTGCGTATGATTCATGTTGTTTGCTTACAGATTGGGGATTGAAAATTTTTTTTAAAAAAGGCTATAAAAATTGTGGGGGCGTCGAAATGTCTCTATTCTGTATTTATCTATATTTCTGAGATGAGCTATTGTAATTATTTCCACTGTTAACACTGTTCAAACTGTTGTCCTTATCTTTGTTGCCATGTTTACGACGTTTCGACTGTTGTAAGCTCTAGCCTTCTTCAGGTAATTAGACCTTCGCGCTAAACTCTTTATTTCGTTCACCGGGATTGATTGTTCTAGCTTCCAGATGTCTTTGTATCAGTTATCGCCCTTTAACTCAACTCTCTAAGTTTTTTTTTTTTTACCTCTCCAGTGTTGCCAGGTATTGAACTCACAACCAACGCTTTTATCCACTCGGCTATGTGTGAGTGAATGTATGAACCAGAGCATGAATTTTTGGGACTTATAAATGCAATATCTCAGTAAATATTTTTACCAGCGCTCATATTACAATTCTGTTGTTTTGTAATTGTTTTTCTCTAGCACTCCGTATTACTGGTTAGCATATTATATTCATTTCTATTTTTGGCCGACATAGGAAATTTTTGTGTCCAAGTATATGTGCTGATTCCTTAAGTTTTTGGTAATTTCCAGTAGAAATGTTGTCCTAATTATATATATATATATATATATATGTGTGTGTGTGTGTGTGTGTGTGTGTATAAATTCAAGTGACATATCCGATAAGCCAGCTTATGTATCACACCAAAATTCTCGACATCTACTAACGCTTTTAGGTAGTTCTGCTCTTCTGTAAAAATAAAAAAAAACTTGTAAATACTCGGGTTTTGTACGTATTCTGTCAGTTGCATTATACACACACACGCACACACACACACACGTACACACACACACACTATATATATATATATATATATATAGCAAATAAAAATGATCGACCTGCCCAACTTATAAATATCATATCTGACAATAACCAAACATGAAATCCAAATTTTACATCATTTTCGGATATATATAAAAACATTTTTTAAATTGTTTCTTTACAAGATTCGCCGATGAACTAACTTAAACAAAAATAATTTCAGAACTACAATTCATTTTTCCTAACACACATAGATGTTTATATATGTGCGTATGTGTGTGAATGCGTGTATTCACCCTATCCCATTGGATTCTCATCCAGCTATACACACAATTTACGATTACCAAAGTCGTAGACTTATTCCTGTTATTAAAAACTCGTTAGAATTTAGAAAAATTAGTACTTAATAAAACATGAATGTATATATATATATTAGTGTTTGTTAAAACTTTATTTATTGACTTTCCCATAATCTATTTAAACAATCAAGCAATATCTATTTATATATATATATATATATATATATATATATATATATATACTGTCGATAGATGTCTGTAGGTGCGCAAACTCGTGTATTCATGCTTATGCATTGTATAAAAAAGTAAAAGCAAGTCTTAACTTTGCATACTTTTTTTTCATTTTCTTTTTCACACATTATATCTGATGATTCATGACAACTTTTTGTCTTAACATTTTAAAAAATCTTTTATTTCACGTGACTCTTGAAAATATTTGTAATTCGGAATTCATGGCCGAAAGAAATTCGTGTCTTTTGATTAGACAATAAATATTTATTTCATCGTCTACTACAATAGACAAAGATTTAAGCGAACAACATTATTGTTTATTGAACCATCGAATTAGTTCCATCAATAGTAATATGATTTCTATTTTAAATAATCTGCGATAATGAATCTCTTCATTTAATTCAAAAGAAAATGTGGCCATTGTAAGGTTTAATATTCATTTAATGTAAATGAACAGATATGATGAAAAGGAAATGTATAAATGCGAGAAAATAATCATTGTGATTTGTGGGGTCAAAATTTATACTTTCATAAGATTGCAGAGTACAAAACAATATGCAGAAATGTACGCAAGTCATGTAACCAATATATATAACCTGAGACATTTTAAGGGCATAGGTTGGTTAAGCAGGGGTGTGTGAGTAAGTCCATAAACTAAAACGTGATTAAAGTTATCATTTATTCAATTCAGATATTAGTTTTGCAAGTTAATTCTATGAAGAGTATAGAAGGAAATTTTTACTGTTTTTCAGCTAAAAATACGTTCCAGGATACGGAAAATTTTTTTAGTCTTGTATAAGTAATATATATATATATATATATATATATACACTGTGTGTGTGTGTGTGTGTGTGTGTCTTCATTTGGGACTATAAACGGATACTTTAGAAATATCCATGAATACAATTTACTTACTTCCCATGGTACAAATTTTAAAATGTATTCAGTCGACTCTCGTAAATCTACGGTTCAGAAATCTATCACAGAATATATATATATATATATATATATATATATATATATATATATATAATGTGTGTGTGAGTATGTGTGTGTGTGAGAGACGTGAAAGACAGAGAGATAACGATATATGTTTTGTATAACAAAGTAGAAAAGTTATCTTGTAACGGGTTTCGTCCTTTAGGTCATCATCAAACTAATATTTATGTCGGGGTGAGTTCACATGTGCACGAATAAGGGATGCTGGCAATTTAAAATGTTATGTATATATATATATATATATATATATATATATATATATATATATATGCAGTTTTTCATTTCATCACCCTCGCTGATATACAGCACACGTCTGAAAATACATAACACTTTAATACGCACAAAATGCAAGTAATATTCTTATAAATTGCAACTTGGTATGCAATTCATTTTCTATAAAGAATATTAGCGGAAACTGAAAATTAAACAACCATATAGAGTCAGTTTTAAGATTAAAGTGAACTTATGTGCTAACCCGAGTTAAGAACGACTAAAATAGAAATCTAGTTGTTATAGAATATTAAATGTGACAACTAAGTATTAAGAATTTTAAATTGAAATTTTATTCCTGATACACACAAACACATTATCTAATAGAAATATATATATAATCATATAAAAGTAATGTCATATAGACATAGCGCATATTGTATGTGCGTGTGTGTGTGTGTTTGTGTGTGTGTAGTGCGCAACGATCAATTGATAATGTATGGACAAAAATTAACGGGGCATACTGACTTAGAGATTCACACTTCAAGCGATCATTAAATCAGTCTTACACAGGCTCTTTGCCTAATATTGGACATTTTTTCTCCCATAAATATAACAAACGTATATGTCATCTAAATTTCCCAGACATTTTCAGTAGCCCTTTGTATTTAAAATTTTATATTAAATACATCATGATTTCCATTAACTTATTTATATATTTGTCTGAAATGATTATCTAATTACTTTTATAAAATTAGAATATATATCTCGTGCAGCGTTGGTTGTACGGAAATAAGTTATAAATTTGTCTGGTTCCATTTGAAAAGGCATGAATCCTCATATCCCTACAGGTCACCTCTGGGATTGTCTTCAGTTAGAATTGAATAAACAAGACCATAATCTACGCATCTTAATTGATGCGGTAATTTAGACCGGCTTAATGAGTATCAGATAAACACATTTTTTAAAATTAAATTAACATTTACTCATTATAGCATTTGAAATTATATATGTGTGTGTGTGTGTTTATGTGTGTGTGTTTGTGTGTGTGCAAACATACATGTGCACATTCTAATAATATTTATAAACTTTTACAAACTTAGACATAAACTGAAGGAACACATTAACTTTTTATGTGTACAATCCAAAATGTGGATGTGCGTTGTGGTACAGTGGATATAGACTCGGAACGAGAAATCGGGGAGACGAATTCGAATTCCAGTTGAATTCCTTGCATTCACTTGGGAAAGGTATTAATCCGTCTTTTCCCTCGGGTTATAGGTTAAATAATAGGACAGACTGGGTTCTATAGCCTTGGCTGGCAATCAGTCTCCCGCAGAAAGCAATGGCAACCTAAAGCGGGAAAATCTACCCAGTCAGTCATGTCTCGAAAGAGACATGATCCCCCAAAGCGTGTATCACGTATGGTATTTAACTAACAATCCAAAATACCTTCAAAAAGTAATTTTAACCATCTTTGGGGTCACAGAATCTGTCTCAGCCACGTGACAATAAACAGCATCAAATGTTGAATGACTTGGCTGCATTCTATCTGGAAACACAAACTGTTACAGCCAGGCGACTCATGTCCATTCCAATTCGCCCGGCCGCAGGTAAAATTATATCTGCCTGCTCACGCTAGGAATGTTCTGCCATTGTTAAACGAAACACTTCTCAGTTATTTCACTTCTACACTCGTTAAATGTTGAAGACAGCCGAACCATAAATGTACACGGAGGGCATATGTAACCAAGTCTACGTGGCAACATAGCGTCCTCTACTATAAATATTATTTAAATTTAATTTAAAAATGAAAGAAATAGCCGGCATGTTTATATGGACATTTGTCCTTGTTTTGGTGTAAGAAACCCTCCTCTAAAAATTGTAAAAATATTTTTGATGTAGCCTATATATATATATATATATATATATATATATATATATATATATATATATAACATTCCCTCTCTAGCACTGTGTTTCTTTATATGTATATTTATCTGTGTGTACGTATTTATAAGTATGTATTGTGCGTACGCATCAGTAATTGAACCAGACTGAAATAACCAAGCTGGAACAGTTTCTTCGAAAAGTAAACATACACGTTTTATTTCTTTCACTTCTTACTCGCCTTTTGTCTTTTACACATCCGCTTCTTTCCTTTCTCTGCCTTTTCTCTCCTTTATCATTTTAAGCCAATGTTCACCTTCTGCTTTATAAGGTTTTTTTGTCAGTGACTGAGAGGAGAGTCCCATTTGCGAAGGCAGCTAAAGAATAGGTAGTCAAATGCAAAGTGAGTAAGAATTAAACGCAAGGAGGAGTGGAAGAAAAAAAAAAGAAAAGAAAATGAAAGAAAGGAAACGAAAGTAAAGCCCATGACCTGATATCGTAGGCGGTGTCTGTAGCCTGTTTTTCATTTCTATTTTGTCTCTTGGGAGTTTAGTTGTCAATCACGGACCTCTGACCAATAGAAATTAAGGTCCTCTTTTTACCACTTTTTCAATAGAGTTTTCGGTTTTCATTTTCTGCTTTTCTTAAAAACCTCTTTTCATTTTATATTTTGCCTATTTATTTATTTTTTTGTTTTTATTATCTGACTATTTACACTGGTCATTACGCCCGTCGTTAGAGCCATGTCACGCTATTGTTCTCCCCTCTGTTTTTTTGTTTGGTAGTCTTTTACAAATTTTCAGATAGTAGGAGAGATTGAGAAAAATAAGTAAACGATTCCTTCCCGTCTCTTCATGATGACAAAACCGTTTGCTTTTTTAACACAACCAATAATATATATATATAGTTTTTTGTTTGTTTGTTGTTTGTTGTTTTTTTTTGGTGGGGTGAGGGTCTCTCGCTTCATTCGATTTATTTTCTCTCTTTTCCGTTAAGTATTTCGTATGCTCTTACTAATTCTTTGTTGTTATCTAGTTTTCTTTTCTCTTCATATAATAATGCCCGGTTCCCGCCTAGTTGTCGTCGTCGTCTGTTCCAGTCTCCAATCATCATCACCGCGGTCTGTCTGGCCAATGCAATCGGGCCAAGTTTGTATCAACAAGATACAACATTTGTTTAGTGTTGTTTGTATTTTGAACTGCTGCTTGCTAAATATATAGGCGGAGAAACGAAAGAAAGGAAGAATAATAGTTCTTAAAAAAGATGAAAAATCAGAAAAAATCAGAAAAAAAATGAGACAAAACAAAATTGAAGATAAAATATTTCATTCATGAATTAACATTATGAGAGTGCTGAAAATTTCCCGGCCAAGAACGAATAAAAAAAGTTTTTGAGACTTAGTCACTTGGTGAGAATTTGAGCAGTGGTTCTGAGTTACATTTTTTTTCTTGAGTAGTGAGCGCCTTGCAGTGCAGTAATAGTTCCCTACCTCCCTCTAAAGACCATTATTACCGAATAAAGAGTTCGATTCTCCCTGGGCGGCTTTAAGCATGCGTCTTTAGTGCAATTACGAATAAACCTTGTCACTATATAATTTTCTTCGTTATTTTAAAATACCGTAGCCATTCAGAACTGGGCGATCAAGACTCGATTTATCTTCATTTATTTTCTGTGCATTTCATATATTTTTTTGCCTTGTGATAAATAGTGGAGTGGTTTTCTATTTGGAATTCATTCTGTTAAACTGGCTACCACCTAAGTCTAGGGAACCCAGACTACATTTCTAATTTACCTATAGCGTAATTATAAGAATATATATATTTTGTTATTCATTTAGATATTAGCATTTATCTATTTTTTCTTTCTTTCTTGTCATTCTCTATTACTCTATATGTCTTTCCGTTTTTATCTTTTACGATCTATAATTTTCCATTTCACTTCTGTTTCTAGGTCTCTTTCTCTCTTTATATCCATTTTCTTTCACTAGATTATTATGTATATATTTATTTCATTCTCACAATATATAGTTTTCTTTCTCACTTTCTTTCTCTCTCTCACTGTCTCTCTCTCTCTCTATATATATATATATATATTTTATTTCTTTCTATCTATAAATTTTCCTTTCTCTCTATATATATTTCATCTCACACTGTCTCTATATATATACATATCTTTCCCCTCCCCTCTTTATATATATATATATATATATATATATATATATATATATATATATATATCAATTTTATACAGATTTCATTAAAAATGACAAACAAGGTATTATCAACATTTGTTTTTTTTAATATAATTTTTCATGCGTTCGTATATATATTTTTTTCTTTTCGGAACTCAAATTATATGAGAATTGGTTAAAGGTTTTGTACTTTCGAGCAATTTCGGCTATAATTTTAGCCATTATCAAGAATTAATTTTGACACATAGAAATACTCTATATGCATAAAACAAAATTAATTAATGATAATGGCTAAAAGTATAGCCGAAAACGCTCGAAATTACAAAACATTTAGACAATTCTTATATAATTTGGGTTCCGAAAAGAAAAAATTATACGAACGCACACACACACACACACACATATATATATGTACATATATTCTATATCTCTCTATATAAATTCTCTAGCTCTCTTTATGCATGTATTTTCTTTTAATATATAAATTTTTAATTTCTCTCGCGCTCTCTCTTACTATATATATATATATATATATGCACACACACAGATATATATATAATGATGTGTGTATAAATATATATATATATATATATAATTTTCTTTTTATATAGATATTTTTCTTTTTTCCTTTATATTTTTTGCTATATATTTTTTTTCCTCTCTGACTACATCATTTTCTTTTTCTGTATATATTTCTTTCTTTCCTTTTTTCTCACAATATTATTTTTCTCTATATATATTTCTCTTTATATATATGTATATATTCTTTTCTCTCACTCTCTCTTTCTCTCTCTCTCTCTCTCTTTATATATATATAATATACATATATACACATTTATTATCTCTCCCTCGCTTTCTCTCTCTCTCTCTATATATATATATATATTTCTATTTCTCTCTTTTCGCCTAGATTCTTTCTCTCTTTATATTTAATTTCTTTCACATTCTTAGTTTCTTTATGTATTTTCCTTGTTTGTTTCTAATCTATTTCGATCTTTCATTCTCTCATTTGTCTTCCCACAGTGTTCCAAGCAAAATTTTTTATTTTTATTATTCTACGCACACTAAACCGAAAAAAGTAAGTTGTTTTATCTTTAATATGTCTCTGTTCATAATTTTTTTACAAATAATGAATGACGTGAGAATGAAGTGGAGCGATTATTATGACACAAAGGCAGCATAAAATATATAATACCTTTTATTAGCTATTATAAGAACACTAGACAACCCCATGAAAATCTCACGATTTACCTATTTTAATTTTCTGTTAAATCTTAATACTTAAGGTAATAAATGTTTAGGCTCCGGACAAGGTCTACGACAATAAAATATTCGTAGAAATAGCCCTACAGCATCGTAATTGAGCGTAACAAATTTAGCAACGAAAATATTTGAAATTGATCAAATTTTCTATTTTACTGAAACAAATATTAAACAGATGATAGTGTTATCATCTCTTATTCCCCACTTTCTTTTATTTTTCACTGAAACCAAGTAGCGTCTCTGATATGTCTTTTCTATCTTCTCACATAATCAAAACAGAATAGGCCCTTATATATGAAGTATTGGCAGGATTTTCACTCTTTTTTTTTATTTTATTTTTTTTTTCATTTGGAGTAGATAGACTAAACTATCGCCCGGTTCACACTCCACCCACGTCTATTGAACAGGTGAAGAGGCTCATCCCTTGTTTCCTGTTTAGGATGTGGTTTCCGATTTTTTTCTTTTTCTATTTTCCAATCTTTTCACTCCTTTTATTTTTTATTTTTCAATTGGAGTAGATAGACTAAACTATCGCCCGGTTCACACTCCACCTATGTCTATTGAACAGGTGAAGAGGCTCACCCTTTGTTTCCTGATTTAGGATGTGGTTTCCGGTTTTCTCTTTTTCTATTTTCCAATCTTTTCACTATTTTTATTTATTTTTATTTTTTTTCAATTGGAGTAGATAGACTAAACTATCGCCCTATTCACACTCCACCTGTGTCTATTGAACAGGTGAAGAGGCTCATCCCTTGTTTCCTGTTTAGGATGTGGTTTCCGGTTTTCTCTTTTTCTCCTTTCCAATATTTTCACTCTTTTTCTCCTTTCCAATCTTTTCACTCTTTTTTTATTTTATTTTATTTTTTTTTCAATTGGAGTAGATAGACTAAACTATCGCCCGGTTCACACTCTACCCACGTCTATTGAACAGGTGAAGAGGCTCATCCCTTGTTTCCTGTTCAGGATGTGGTTTCCGGTTTTCTCTTTTTCTCCTTTCCAATATTTTCAGTCTTTTTCTCCTTTCCAATATTTTCACTCTTTTTTTATTTTATTTTATTTTTTTTTTTTCAATTGGAGTAGATAGACTAAACTATCGCCCGGTTCACACTCCCCCTATGTCTATTGAAGAGGTGAAGAGGCTCATCCCTTGTTTCCTGTTTAGGATGTGGTTCCCGGTTTTTCTCTTTTCCAATCTTTTCACTCCTACGTAGCCCCCTGCGCATCAGTGGCGTTTTCACCTTGCTTGGGGTGATATGATTTAACAAAAAAAATGTAACATTCGTACCTACTAACTAAGGAAAGGACAATAAGGGCTATAATGAGATAGAAAAGAGAGTTTATAATGTACATAAATGATAAATGACTGGATAATGTCTGCCAAGAATTGTTTATGATTTTATTTGACAAATACCCATTTGTAAAAAAAAAAAAAAATCACGCCACTGTTCAACATCAACACGAGTCAGAGAAATCATCGACGGTATTATTCTCGGGAAAATATTATATTAATTGCCCTAATAAGAAAGTAAAAAAAAATAACCTAACAATAAAATTCTAATAATATGCCTAATAATTTTCTTGTGGACATACGATCTGATAAATTACTTCAGCAAAGGCATTTAACAAACTTTTGAAATATCAGGATTTTTTTTTTACATTAAGTTTCACTCTGTAAAAGGTGCGGGAGCTACGTAAGGTAGAGGATTACGTGAAAAGACAATTTATGTGGACAGAATGGAAAGATAACGTCTAATTTTAGACTTGAACAAGTTGAGATAGTAATGATAAGGGAAACATCTTCTTGGGAGTCGGTTCCAGTGGTTTGCGGAAAGAGAGTGTTTGAGTTGAACATCCTTCTCACCATGGGATACGGGAGGGAATGTGGGTGATTTGCTACTATGTAAGTGGCATGGCGTGTCTCTGCCGTGAAGGATAAAAATGGCAGAACCAGGGAATGTCGTTCGTACGAGCATTTTTCGTGGAAGTAGCGATAGAGCAGGGAGAGACTAGCCACATATAAAAGAGAGGTTGGAGCGTGGACAATGAAAATTAGAAAAAAGGTTGAACTTAAACACAAACATGAAAAATATAAATAAGAATTATTTAACGAAAATGCGGATATATATATAAAAAATATCCCAGAAAACTCACCGCTTTGCTATATAAAAGAAGAGTGTGTTCATTAGTCTTGTTCTCATACTCAGAAGTGATTTAGAAACATTCGTTTAAAGTATATTAGTATAAAGAATATTTGTCTAAGAAATACTCGTCTAAGTATATCGGTCTGTGGAATACCTGTCTAAGGGATATTGGTGTATAATAATATATACAAGCTGGGGTTTAGCAATTGATACCAAAGAATGCTATTTGTTTTTGGCCTTACGTTAGTGCTTTAATATTTTGGCAGTTTGTCTATAGACGAAATAGAAACTCTTTAGTTTTGTCTAGTTTACTGAGGATTTACCATCTTCGCGCAGAATATATCTTAACATTTTAAACCAAATGACTTAACGAAAGATTTAGAAGCATTCGTCTAAATGATACTATTTTTAAAAAAACCTGTCTAAGGATACTTGTCTAAGGTAGACTCGCCTAAAGATATTGGTCTACCGAATATTTAAGTATCATTTGTTTTAATATTTTTTTAATAAATTAACAATTTATTCATGTACAAAATGCTCAATTTTATTGATATTCACTATATTAAGAATATTTAAGGCAATTGCAGCAACATTAATTACTGATGACATGTTATTTACAAGTATTTATTTGCATACATTATTTGTACATTAATACAATCTACATTAGACTACAATTCTCTAGATTAATATTTCTCAGACATATATATCCAGTGTTCTGAACCCCACTCAGAAGACTATATCAGTGTCATATTTTCAATGTTTCATGGAAAAATCTTCCTTTAACTTTGGTCTCAAGTAAAGGTTTTGGTAATTGCAAATCAAAAAAACTTGAAGCAGTAATAATAACTGATTTTGAAAAGCAAGATCATATACAGAAACCATAGATTTAAGAAAAACAAGGCATAAAAGTCATAGAATTTGTAATTCAACTGATCTCACAATGCAGATAACAAGGTGAACAAGGAAACAATTTGTCAGAAAATTCATGTAGATAGAGACAAAACAAAAAAGGAATTATGAAAAAATATAATAACAATAATAATAATAATGATAATTATAATAATAATGAAATCTATTATCATTCTGTCTGTTCTTCCAGTTACTAAATTATTTAGCACTAGATTTATGTTATAACATTACCTCAGATAAATAATAGACTCGAATGCTTTGATTGTGAAGAAAGACAGATGAAAAAAAACATATCTGAGACGCTGTTTGATATTAAGGAGAAAATAAATAACAGATAATGAAAGAAGTGAAGATAGACGAGGCGAAAATGTATTTAAATCTGCGTTGATGAATTAAAGAAACCATGTCAATTTTTAATCTTTTCATTTGTACCAACTTTGTACTAAACATGAGTGGGAGTTGAAAATGGCTGTAAAACATTTATATCGACATGCCGTTTAAAACGACGGCAACATATATAGCACGATAGGAGAAAAAATATGTGTATACAAAGTAGAATCCTTGAAATTTGGTAAGGTAAATTCTAATAGAGAGGAACTCCAAAGATAACTCAATGTTGAAATGTTTTGTTAAATTTAACTGAGTATTATAATCAGGAAACAAAGTTATATATTTTTACAAATACATTGGTAATGATATATTTCGTCAGGTCACATGAATACAACAATGAATGTTTCAAATTTATCCAGACGAAAGCAAGTGAAATAGAAAAATGAAAAAAGAAATTTTAAAAGGAAGAGAAAAGAGAAAGAAAAGGAGAAGAAAAGAATAAGAGGAAAGGAGATTTAGCTTAAGGTAGGTATTAGCTTCGCGCAGCGTCTTTGATCAAGATTCACAAAAAAAAAACTTCCTAAAAAAAAAAAAATGAATTTTGACCTGAGTTGTCAGTTGTCTGTATTAGATGTATGACATTGAAATTTAAAATTAAAAAATTCGGGGTTGAATTCATGCCCGGAAAACTAATTGTTAGTTTTTCTATTTAATTTTAATCGTAATAATCATAGTAGTATTATATTATTATATTTGTAGTAATAATAACGTGGCAATAAAGAAGTTAAAATCTAGAAACCTAAAATTAATAATAATTAAAAAAATGTAAAAAATTAAAAATTAAAAAATCAAAAAAGGAATTAAAACATAAAAATAAAAATAATTTTTAGATGTAAATAAATAATTAAAACATGTAAACCATAATAGAAAAATTATTATTATAAATAATACTAATATTAAAAATAAATATACAAAATAAAAATAAAATATCCTTATAATGAAATTAACATAAACGATAAGTGAATATGAATTAATAATAATTATTTATAATATAAAACTAATTTTAAAAAACATAATATATATACATATATTTAACTAAATTTAATATATAACTACTCTTAATAAAAGTGAAAATAATAATAATAATAATAATAATAATAATAATAATAATAATAATAATAATAATACTTAATTGTTAATACTTATCGATGGTTACGTGCATCTGGATTCAAGACTGAGACTGAAGGCTTTATTCTTGCAGCGCAAGACCAAAGTCTTTTCACTAGGAACTTTCAGGCAAATATTATACATAATAATGTAGATACAAAATGCAGGTTCTGTGATAAATACCAAGAAAAAATAGACCATCTAATCTCAGGATGTTCTGTACTTGCCCCGAATGAATATAAAAATCGTCACGATAAAGTGGGGCAATATTTACATTGGACAATGTGCAAACACTATGTAAAGAAAGACTGGTATGAACATCACCCAGCACCGGTTACAAAAATAAAAGATGTCACCATTATATGGGATTACACCATCTACACAGACAGAAAAATTGAAGCAAATAGGCTGGACATTCTTGTTAAAAAAAACTTGCCTATTAATTGATATGGCTTGTCCAGCAGATTGTAACATAGCAACCAAGGAATTCGAAAAACTGTCAAAATATAAAGATCTGGAAATAGAGATAGAAAAATGTGGAAATTGAAAACAAGAATCGTGCCAGTGATAGTAGGTGCACTTGGAATGATAAAAAAATGGAACAAAACAACACATTGAAACCCAGCTTAAGAGATATACAAAAAATTGTCTTGTTAAGTACTGCCCACACACTAAGGAGAACTTTGTCTGTGTAACGCTAGAGATGTTAGGGGCGTTAGAAAAAATATGAAATGGAGCCATAACAACACACTACGACATGTCTTAGGTCTTTTGCAGAAATAAATGTATAATGAAAAATAACAGCATAATAATAATAATAACATATTAGTAGAATACCTATGATAGCAATACTGATATAAAAATTCTTTTGAGGGTATAAAATCTTAAACGGGACATTCTAGATTATTTTCAAAAACACACTTTTAAATATAATTTTGATCTTGTTAAGTGATTGTATACCTATTTTTACGTCTACATTTAAAAATCAGTTCATTTCTCTGGTTCAAAAGTTATTCTGGATCTTATCTCGATATTTGATAATATATATATATATCGGTCTTTATTATAATAAAAGTATATATACATATTCTTCACTACTCGACGACTTAATTATTGCAAAACAAAATAATAAGACACTCTTAAAGAGCAAACACACGGCAAGAGCTTTAATAACTGGTAGTAAATTTTAATAAACTGGTAGTTAAGAGTTAACTGAGCCGACGCTGCCTCGGTATTGTCTCTTTAACGAAGAGAGCCGTCGCTGCGTCGCTATTGTCTCTCTCTCATTTTCTTTCTCTCCCTCTTGCCTTCTCTCTCTCTTTCTCTCTCTCTCTTTCCATGAGCATGACAGGAAGGAATATAAGAGATCATCATCATCATATATATATATATATATATATATATACAACAGTTTTTATTTTAACAGATAGGATTACATTATGAATTATGATTAATCAGAAACTTTGAAAAACCGTAAAATTTTCACGGGTTCTGCTAACAATAATACAATGCAGTGAGACTATACTATACACATAGATTGGGACTGTACGAGTCAACGAACCAAGTCTAACAACAAAAGAACTTTAAAAAATAAGTTTTTTCATAGGTATTTTCAACCCTCTAATAATCCGATAAATCAGAATGATAATCAAACTATGATAAAAAATATCTCACCAAAATAATTTGACAAACATTTAAATTATAATAAAACTGGAAATAGATATTGAAAAAATGTAGTATTTAAGTCCACCCACTATTCAAGTGGCATTGTGGATACTAACATTTATTAAAATGGATATTAAAAATCCCAGGAAATTAATCCTCCCTAGATACCAAAAGCTGTACTCATGTGAGCCGCTCATACACCAAGAAAAACACTCCTAATGTCATATTCTTTATAACTTTGTAAGAAAAACTTCATTTACGAGGTCAAATGCTGTGATAAAGTGTTTTACCAAATAGAAAGTCAGAAAAACTGAAAATAGCAATAATACTAAAACTAAGAACACTATTGAATATATTAATATTAATAAACATTTTAATACTAATAAGGAGTTTCACCGAGCTCGTAATTTTACACTATAAAAGAACACACTTCAGTAATATGTTTTGCAATTCTTCATCATTACATACAATCTGGCGGCGTTTGAATGAGAACAAGTCAGTTTCTTTCCGACTTTTATTAGTATTATTAGCTGTAGTAAATGTAGTCGTCGTAATCGTAGTAATTATAATAACAGTTGTGGTAGTAACTTATTGCATGCAATAATGTTAGGAAATGTGCACAAAAGTTTTTGACTACCAAAATCAGGCTTCGTGTCGACGATACAAGAACTGTGTGGGAAAAAATGCAAAGCACAACGAGAGTAGAGCACAAGTATTAGAGAAAGGGGTAGCATGTGGTTAAGGAAAGAGGTGTGCGTTTCCTTTTATAGATAGTGTTGTCCTGTCATGGACAAGGAACAAGTTTCGAGGGAGTTTGTTTCGAAACAGAACTAAACTGTAAAAAAACAAAACCCACAAAAAAGAGGAAATATAATAAAAAACAACAACCAAAAACTCCCTTGCCCCCCCCTCCGAAAAACAACAACACCAACAATAATATTGGCAAAATATCAGGAATAACAAAAAGTTGGGGGTGGGGGATGAAAGAATAAAGAATAAAAAAAGAAAGGGAATGAGAAGGTAAAAGTGAATAGAAGGGTGGAACAGAACGCAAGTAAGGGTCAGGTTCCTGTTTTTCTATGCACTGCTGGACCTAGAAGCAAATAGGCCCCAGCCATCTCAATAACCCAGGGGATTGGGCAGGGTTTGTGTAAAAGGCTGCCGATTGTGCACGTCTTTTACTTCTGTTGTCCTCCTATTTGCGGCTTTCCCTCGTTCTCAGAATGCCAATGCCAGCGGACCCCGCTGCTTCGTGATAAGAAACCGGACTCGAAGCCAACTTCTTCTCTTAAGCGCACGTCCAAACAGACACAACGCCACTCTATAGGTCAATCAAACTGCTTTTCACCGTCGCCTTTTTGTTCAACTCCCGACACAGCCCCATGACCCAACAGCAGCCCAGCCCACCATTGACCCCGCCACCTTTCTAAATACTTCCTCTCTTTCATATCACCATATTTCTATAATTTCTCGCTTAGTGTCCTTTGCTCTTTCCTATTCGCTTTGTGACACCCTCACTTTCGTCGTCGCCCTCCTCCTCCTCCTCGCCCCTATTTTCTTTTTTCTTTCCACTTTTATCTCTATATTCCATAAATTTATTTGATTTTCACCATTATCCCAAAAGTTTCCCTTCTTTCCCCACCTTTTGCTATTGGCGCGACACTCAACCGTCCTGTTCTTCAATTTTTTTCTCTTGTAGTTCGTTGAATTTCTCTTTATCGTAATATCTTCGCGTATTTTTATCTTCTCACTTGGTTCGACAATCTTTATAGCCACAATTTCACTGTCTCCTTTCAGGCTTCCATTTTATTCATTTCTTCCTTCTCGTTCCCTGTCAGGTTCTTTGGGTCTTAACTGTCTTTTTGTTCACGCTAGCCTTATTCTAAGCTTTGCTTAGTACGACAAAAAGTTACCGGCAATTTACGTAGCTTCGCTATTGTTACCCTATGTGATATCTGTCCTCCTATATGGCAGCAAATGCTGGGCAATCTTGTCAAAGATGAAGGAGAGACTCGAAGCAACAGAAATGTGGTTCTACATAAACATGCTGAGGATACCATTGAGCAAATATGTTAGCAACGACAAGGTTTTGGAGAGAATGCAGACGAAAAGTAATCTTATACTTAGCATCAGAAAGAGAAAAATGAAGTTTCTGGGAGTCGCAATCTAATACTCACGGAGCGGATAGATGGAAAGAGAAACAGAGGAAAACAACGCGAGACATTTTTGATAGACTTGATGGATGGCGGAGCGGGTTTTGGGAGTGATTCCAATAGAAAAAGTGTTAAGAGCGACAAGAGATAAGGGCAAGTGGGGATCCATGATCGCCTATGTCCTGAAAGGATACGGCACATAAAAGAAAGAAGAATTGTCACTCATTTTGATATCGTAGTATAGAACATATTCGACATTACTTAACCTCGGTAATCACATTGGAATCATAAGTATCGGAGCTTTATCGCAATTTAATACAGGGGAATATATATATATATATATATATATATATAGATAGATAGTCTAACAGAGGACGGCACAGTTTAAGAGGTTGATTGGAAAAACACTAACAGTTTTGCAAATAAGAAGTCGAGTCGGTCGAAAAATTCCATATTCAAATTCCTGCGTTTTATATAAAACCAAAATATCGATTTCTGACACTTGTTTGGAAGAGAGAATTATTTCAAAGATTGGATATATATATATATATATATATATATATATATATATATATATATATATATTAGTGAGAGAGTGGGGGTAACGAAAGCGCTACAGATCGAGATATAGATAAATAGATAGATATAGACACACACACACACACACACACACACATATATATATATATATTGAGGCATCATTTAGTGTATACCTGTGTATATAAATAAATGTTATCTCTTTCTATCTCACTATCTGATTGCAAACTCGGCAAATGCAACAGAAGCATATTTACTTTGCATCGTACTTATATGTGGCTGTCAATATAACTATATAGTGTCTGTGATCACACAAAAAGTTGAAGGAAGACACAAAAAGCGACAAAGCATTTATCTTTGATGCTGTATACAAGATTTTCTGAAAAGTTCAACAAAAGAACACAAACTTACGCATTGCCTTATTTTGTCCTTTTGTTTGGGAAAGCATTAAGACAACGGTTCATCTTTGTTGTGAAATAGTAATGCCGATGGTAAGGCTCAAGTCATGGATCAAAATTATTTTGATCTACAAAATGCATTTATTTTTGATCCGACGGTCACACTGCAAAAGAATGCTTTTACACAATTTTCAATATCATTCATGGAAAAAAATCCCCTTTGGACATAGATTTTGTTTTGCATCTTAACTTTAGAGATGGTTTCCAATGATGACACGATATTTTTTCTTCACCGTTTGAATTAAAATGCTTTGAAGAAAGATGGCTTATAGCTAATGGTTCGTACTATATTGAAAAGACGTGGGACATTTTCTTGATAGAAGAAATGAACTAGTTCTAGTACTTTGTAAGGAAGAGGTTTGATTTTATATTCTGATATTAGTTGAATAAATTGTTGAATTTTAAACTACTGTAGAATATGGTAACGACAAGTTAATTTTTAGTTTCGAAATAATAATGCATTTTTAATACAGATGTTAATGGTGAAAATTTATCCACAATAACATAAAAATAACTACCGATATATCGATCCATGTTTCTATTTTATAAAAATTTAACAGTATAAAACAATTTTTTTAGAATATTTATATATTTTTTCACAATCGTATCCGTACAGTTGGGATGTTATTTTGAAACAAGTAAAAGATTTATGGCTGAGAAACAAAACGTGGGGGGGGGGGCAACAAATAAATCAAAACATTCACTATACAATATAACAGATGTTATACCCTCATTAAACGAAGTGGGTAAAATTCAGCATTTTGTCAGCTATAACAAGGATATAAAAATTTTCACAGAGCATTGTGATTGACTGGCAAAATTATGGTCAGGTCAGCAGAAACCATGTAGAACTCCCGAATATAGACAAAGATACATGGTTATTTACGCAATAAATACAAAATTTGAAGAAGGCTGTAAGAAATCTATAAACTCGAAATTTAAACAGCATATTGTGAAATTATTGAGAGATGTAGACACAACTTTCGTATTTATGAAAAATATTAACGGAGATCACAAGACAATATATGAAAACTAAATCGTTAGTAAAATACGAATAAGAAAAATGAGTCAAAAACATAGCTTTTAGAAAATTTTAAATGCTATTAAGCAAGAAAGATAGATCGAATAGCAAGAAAACGTTAAAGAGTTGGTATTCCGAAACTAAAAATTTGAAAAGATGCTGAATATTAAGACCATTGTATTAAAAACATTGTGCCCTGCGTAGTAATCCAAAACTAGTTTCAAAGCAAAAAGGTCTTCGATTAGAAAGAAAATACGATAAATAGCAAATACGATAAATTCTTCAATTATAATATTTTGGAATTATATTCTTCTTTCCTTTTGTGTGCCGTGTCCCTTCAGGCCGTAGGTGACACTTTATTTGTTTATTTTATACTGCAACTATTAATGGATGTTAAAAATACAGATAATAGATACATAAAAACAGAATTGAAATTTCACTCAGGACAGTTTGGATTCATTTCGGATTAACTTCAGTTCAAAAGATATGAATTAACTTTTACTCTTGTTATGAAAAAATTGCTGGAGTCTTTTACTCTGTAACACGGTCTATTTTAATTATTAGCCGAGCATTAAGCGATTCCGTTAAATTGAAACAGCAGCAACAACTTTGCCCGTGCATTGAATACTGTTGTCATATTTGGTCGGGTGCTCTTGTTATTCATTTTAGGGTTCTTGACAAAATTTAAAGGAGTATTTGCAAAGTAATCAATCCCAGCGATATTTTAAAGGTTTCATCTTCGACCACGTTTATTTACACGTGCTACTAAACTGGCAACTATGTCCAACTCTTTTACCGTCAAAATAGGCAAATGTAACCGCCACTTCTCCCAGTTTCTTATCTCGCATTTTCCGCATGTGGAACTCCTTTACGTATACTTGCTTCCCTAATAGCTAAAATCTCCAAAGGATTAAGTGCAACTTCAATTGCCATCTTCTATCTCTTTGACTCCCATCTTTCTGTTATACGTTCATCGACATCCGCTGTAACTTCTTATTTTTTCTCTCCCTTCTCCTCTCACCGTAACTACTACATACCAGTGGCAGTACTGCCTTACTTAGGGTAAAACGATTATGAAAAAAAGAAAGTTTTGACTATGCTCTACAAAGAGAAGGGAATAAAAAGAAACTATTACTTGTAATGATAATACAAAGAATGGCGATGATAATAACTAAGGAATACAGCAGTGGTAAGAGCATTTAAATATGTAATTATGTCAAGGTAAATCCATTTACGTTTCTTCTCATTGAGCATGACCGCTACAAATATGTTCTTTCCCAGAACCTCCTGGGGCAAATTATAAAGACGCCATTGATATTGTGGAATGGATTCAGTTTTTACGGTTAAATTAATCCAAACGATTAATGTTAGGTCAGCTTGTCGGATTCCGTAGTGAATTGAACACGTTCACTGAAATAACTTTCTTTGAATGCTGAAAAAATTTGTTTTCGACTGAAGACCTTTTGACAAGATATTTCGTTTTGTTTCGACAATTTCAATCTGTGAACAAATACATTTCTCAAAACCTAAAAGGGGAATAAGGCTGTTATTAGATTTATACTCGATTTTAGTCTTGTATTTTTAGAATGCCCACGTTTGCACATCCGTGTCTCATATAATTCAGTAAAATCTATCGCTACTAATTTTAGCAAATCAGTAATTTCTCGTGAAATTTCAAATAAAAATAGATTTGGATTCTGAAATCTAACACAAGACTACAACAAAAGATACTGGGAGTTAATTCAAAAAGTATATATCATGTTAAAAGAAACTTATAATATCCAATTTAAAATATTATTTGAAAAGTAGAAATAAAGTATATATATATATATATATATATATATATATATATATATATAGTAGAGAATGGTAACCCATGAAGACAGAGACGATAATCCAAAAGATATTATCTAATTAATATAAACTATCAATTAGATAGAAATAGAGTGCTCAATGAATACTATCCAGAGCAAATATACTGAGAACAAAATTCAATACATAATTATACGGTTTAATTATGTTTGGAGTTTTCTTTTCAATATATTTACTCTGGATAATATTCATTGAGCACTCTATTTCTATCTAATTGATAATTTATGTGAATTAGATAAAATCGTTTGGATTAAACGTTTAATTATGTGTTGAGTTTTCTTCTCTCTTTCTCTCTTTCGCTCTTTCTCTCTTTCGCTCTCTCTCTCTCTCTCTCTCTATATATATATATATATATATAATATGTAATAAAAATATTTAATATTATATAATATTTAATAAAATTTATAACATAAGTATGTCATAAAATCACTACAAATAGCTATTTCGTTTCAATACTTCTTGTGTGTTATCAAGTGATGGTACTGATTGCGAGATTAGGAGTTTTAAAAGGTTTAAAACTAACTAAACCCCTTCAATAGGGGATACATTGTGACGTAGTTTGTGATGACCAATCAAAAACAAGTAAATGCTAATTTCACATGAAAAAATCTAATGAAGTCAAATCTGGAGGCCAAAAAAAGTGGTCTACCCCTTCCGATCCATCTGTTAGGACATTACTGATTTAGAAACTGTCTAACAAGCAGAGTAAAGTGACAAGAAGCTCCATCATGTTGAAACACTGTATCATCTTTTAACTTTATGGACACCCTATATATGTGTGTGTATGTGTGTAAGTATGTGTTTGTGCGTGTGAAGACATGTAGCACTAAATTGAGTTTTGATTTTTATATACATGATGCGATGAGTAAATTTTCGCCATTTTATATTTTTAATTATCGTTGTTCGTTTTTTATTTTTTCGACTGTACAGTATGGTAGAGTCACATGTGATAAAAAAGCACCATGATGCAATTCACTACGCCGGAAATATGGAAACAGCGTGCTGTACTGCTTGGCATTCTCACCGGAAGCTCTAATATGAAAGTTTCAGAGTGTTTAGGTGTCAATCTAAGGACAAACAGATGATTCGGAAAAGGTTGAATGAGCCTAATTGTGATTACGAATGTAGGGAAAGCTCAGAAAACTCACGCTGATCGTTTTGAGAAGAAAAGAACTACCGAATTTTTTGGTGAGAACCACAAACTCAACAGGGAAACTGACATCAAGTGCATTGAAGAGATAATGCTGACATGAGTGTGGCTACTGGAAGGCCCTATATTTGACAACAGGACTCTTTATCATGCTGCACCAGCAAAACAAAACCCAATTTCTGCGAACGCATCATTCCTTACGGCCACCTCACTTCTCAAACTCAAACCACCTTGATTATAATGCGTGGGGTACAGTCTAACACTAAAGATGAACAAAAGGAAAGGATTATGGCAGTATTTACCAACTTAAACAAGGAGACTTTCCAAAAGAGATTCAGGGTATTCTGAAGTCATCTGGTGGCCGTGTTTTTAGCCATTGCCGATTTGATTAAATAAATTTATTCTTTCGTATTTCAAGATATGTTTGTGTAATTTTGTTAAATATATCTACTAAAATGAGATTCCAGTGACATTTTCATTTTTGCGTCATTTAGACGACAATTTACTGTATAAAACATTTGCCAACAAGCATTCAACAATAGTTTGACGTAAAGTAATATCATAAAATAAACGTGGATTTACATATCTGTAAAACATACCATTTTTCCATGCTTAGGATATTGTTGCCATGTACGGTCTAGTTTTCCTGCTGTTTATCTTGAGCTCCTAAATAAAATCCAAAAAAAGAATCAGCAATATTGTTTGCTTTGTTGTGACGTCTCGGTTTCAGTCATTTTCCCACCGCCATAAGGTTTCTTCTCTGTACTTTTGCTATACATATTTTCATGGTAACTGTGCGGATGAACTTTTTTCTATGGTTCCTAGACTCTTTGAATTTAAGTGTAGCACTAGATTAGCGTCGAGATCCTATCAATTTACAGTTGAGCTGGCTAGATATAACTTTATGTTTTGTGCTAACAGTTTCTTTTTTCGGACTTATTTCTTGAGAGACTCCTTTTCTGACTAGACATTCTTCAAAAGTTTAAATGCAATGTCAATCGCTATAAACTGTCCTCCCGATTACTTTCCTTTTGTTTCTTCTTCTAAGCAATGTTTTTCTTTCTATGTGTCACCCATCCAGTATCACCTTTTTGTATTTTAGTGGCTTTACTGCCTTGCATGGGGTTTAAAAAATTAAATTAAAATTCGATTAAAAAAATTTTAAAAAATGATTAAAAATATCACAAGTGTAGCAATTGAAGCATTTAAAATATATATTAAAAATGATGTCAAAATAAAAGCAAGTCTATCTCAAAAAATTCAAATTCGATAATATAATTTTAATTAGCTCTAAAATTAGAAAAATATTCAAAGCATTAGACAAACTCGATAAAAATAAAGACCAGTGAACCTTGATAAAAGAAAATAACGCTTCACAGAACACGAAAAAGTTCAGGAATCAGCAAATCGAGCTGAATTCTGATCATATATGTTACGGTTGTTTTTTCACCTTTAAGAAAAACTTAAAACAGTCCCAATCTATAGACAGTAGATTGCGATCGCTAACCTTCGTTGGCAACGAGTCTATGCGAAGGAAAAATGAAATAACTTGTTTTCACTGACATCATAGCCATCTTGAAACGCTGTCCGATTCTCTGCAACAGAAAGAATTCAAGACAAAACCCAATGCCCAAAGCAAACTTTCCTTTCGATATTTTCATCATTATTCACGAATAGCATTAAATCTTTGTGAGAGCGACGAAATAATGCGGAGAATTGATGCGCAAATCGACCTCGGTATAACTGATGAAACATGGATTGTCTACATTAGAAATGAGACTATAAATATGAGTCTTCACCATAGATCAGAAGCTATATCTGCATATTCTTCACAGCTAGGGAAAACAAAGCCTGGTTATATCGTGAGTTACCGTTGGGGCACCAAGAATTAATGATAATTAGGTTCCTCTAGTGAAATCAAGATTTAATCTACAGTCTCTAAACATATTTTAAATAATTTTTATTGAAGCAGAGCTTAATGTATAAACACATGAATCTTTATCAAATAAGTTTGTTGATATTCAATGAAATCATTACATGAATTTCTATATAAATATATTAATGCTACTTTGTGTTTGCAGAAATGTCTGCTCAAATTCTTACATAGCTTCGTATATGTTTATAGGTACGTGCGTAAAAAATAGACTTGTAGAATGTGCAATGTATTGTTTGCCTTTTGGAATCACCAAAACAAAGACAATTTATTTCTTTTTACTCGTGTCTCTTCTCAGATCTGCCTCGTATTTTGAGGAAAACATACACAAGTCATGTCAATTATTTGATAAAAATATTTTTGGTATTTCTATTTTGCATACACATAGGAAAAAATTGTTCCTTGAATCAAAATGCTGCCAGCAATATCCTTATAAAAATGAGGATGTAATCGAAAACGATGTGTAACAGATTTATTACCTTCTTTTCAGAAGCAGACTTTTATTTTTTCTTACCTCTTCCAACTATACTGTAAATATTCATTTTGAATGGCTACTTGGTAAACTATTTATCGCTAATGCACACATAATATTTACTTGTACATTCATATACACAATTTAAGTTAAATTCTACATACACATATTATATATATATATATATATATATGTGTGTGTGTGTGTGTGTGTGTGTGTGTGTGTGTGTGTGGTATATTTAGGCAGCCAGAATTCATTAAAAAACCCGTTGAAGTTGAACGAAAAGGTCTCTCACTATATATTTACTGTTTTCTTGTATTTTTTCTAATTTGTAAATACATTTTATCTTCAAATCAACAGAAACAGTCCAAAGCTTATATTCTTGTCTAAACACTTTCAACAATTTCAGTAATTATGAAAAACTGGATAATGTCAATATGTAGGACAAAATCGGAGACGAAAATTGGAAAAATACAACAAAAACAATAGAACTTGTTGCGTGAAATCAACTCACTCTCTCTCACTATCTCTCTCTCTCTCTCTCTCATATATATATATATATATATATATATATATATATATAGGATGCGATGGGTGAATCGTCGTCTAAATTATGCAAAAATGGAAATAACACTGACTTCTCAGTTTAACAGATATATTTATCAAAACAGCTTGAAATAATAGAGTAAATTGTTCAATAAAATCGGCTTCGACCATGGCCTCTAGAAATCTTTGGAATCTCATGCATCACTCGTGGACAATTTTCTTTTCAAGTTGGTGAATGCTGTCTTGCCTTCACTTCATCTTTGCTGCAACAAGGATTTTTGTTGGTCTCTCACTCAACTGCACCTCACACACGATAACTAAGGAAGTTGCAGTGTGGGGAGTTAGATGGCCAGATGTAAGGAGTGATTTGGTTGCCATCATGTTGAGTCTTAGGACCCGTGGGAAGATGAATGGGGATATAACAACGTAATCACTAGAGTTGGTTCCAAACACCTTCTTAATCACCATTAGGCTAATCCAGATTTTACCAAATCCTCTACACTTTCCACGGAAATGTTCATATTGGAGATTCCGGTGCGAATGCTAAACAGTAAAGTATGCCGTTTGAAAATTCTGGCGGAGCGAATTGCGTCATGGTGCTCGTTTTCTCACAGATGGTGCCCGACTGATTCTACTATGCATTCGACAAAATAAAAAATAAAAAATCGCAAGCACGAAATGAAAAAATAAAATGGCGAAAAATTATCAATCACATTCATCATTATATAAAAATCGGAACTCAGTTTCTCGCTACTTTTCTTCACACAAACACACACAGACACGCGCACACACACGCACACACACACACGCACATACACACACACATATATATATTATGTGTGCGTGTGATTTCTAAAGAATTCATGTAATGTTTTATTTATAAATCTAACAGAATTTATCATTTAAAACTATTTTACGTAGATTTGAGTAGACGCCCCGTTTATTTAGTAAATATATAGCATTGAGTTGATTTTTCAGTGGTTTACTGATCAAGAAGATTTTTTACCGTAAAGATTTTCGTTTTTCAAACTGCTGATTTAAAAAAAATCTGATGGATAAAACAGCCCTGCCGAGTGCGGGCATCATAGTGGCGCCTTCACGAAACTTTAGTTACGTGAAAATCTTCTACACGTTAATCCTGTATATATATATATATATATATATATATATATATATATATATATATATATATGTCAGATTAATAATGTTAATACTGTTTTCAGAATAAAATTGGGTTCAATCGTCTAATGTTGGTTAATTTTCAGTTAAATATATATAATTATATGAAAAGTAGATTTTATGTGATTTTCATCTAATAAGATTAGATTGTGATTTTGTTAAGTTTCGACTGGACATAGTTCCTCGTCATCTTAACTTCAGTTTCTCAACTTCCTCACATCTGTATTGTAGTTAATCAGAAGCAATTCCAACAGATATTGTAATGTTTACAAACTCCGAAATTAATTTAATCCAGAAGTTATTCTTTCAACATGTTCTAAAACTTAAAAAATAAGAACAGACTACCGATTCGAGAAAAACGAATTAGATTTTCTCGTAACAGCAAATTAAATTTTGCCTTCATTCAGCAAATAAACCGTTGTTAGATTCAAATAAGGCTTCTGAAGTGAAGAATAATGCGAGATATATGCACATATAAAAATGCAACATTTTTTCGATCCCATTCTCTCTCTCTCTTTCTCTCTCTCACTCTCTCTCTCACACACACACACACACACAGACATATATATATATATATATATACATATATATATTTGTGTATTTGGGCAGTAAATTTTCTTTTAGACGTGTCAGATTACATAAATTGCAAACATTGTGTCTGCTTAGTTTTAATAAAATTCGTTTATACTCACGGATATTCTTTCGCGTATAATAATTAAAAAATGTCAGAAATGAGCTGTAACATTGACAGTTGTTATTATCATTCATTTCTCAATATTTCCAAGTACTTTCAATCTCCTTCCGAGATCATCTTCAGGGGTGTGAGTTGTGGTAAAAAAAAACCACAAAACTGTGTTATTCAAAATTACTGTAATTTTTTTCTTACTTTAGATATAACAATAATAATATCTGTTAAAGTTACAGCTCATTTCTGACATCTTTCAACTGTAATACGCGAAAGATTATCCGTGAGTATGAGCGGATTTTATTAAAAATAACCAGACACAATGTTTGCAATTTATTTAATTTGACATATATATATATTTACATGTAATTAATAAATATATATATATTGTCCTACGTCTATGGAACGACTAGGAGTTTCATGCGTTATGCAGTCATCAGGTGCATGCTTCAAACTGAATTATATATAACACAGCTCTGTTCATACATTGAGCAATGTTTTATTAACATTTGAATAATAATACAATATATATGTGCACCCTCATATGCATATTAATTAATTCACGTCACTATATATAGAGTCGCCGACTGACGCCATTTTGGTCGGGTTTCAATCCTGGGTAAAAAAGCAATCGGAGTCTAAACGTACTGATGAGCTGTGATACGGCGAAACAGATCTGTCTGCGGATGACAATATATATATATTTGGAAATATGTTTGGTGGTAAAAAATTCACAACAGCCATAAATAGACAATTTTTTATATCTTTGTTAACACACATAATAATATATAAAAAATAAAAATGAAAAACGGGATAAAAAACGGTTTAATATATATATATAATACAAACATTGACGAATGGATTTTACGACGAAATTTCGAATTTTCTGTCTTTTAGTAGTAGTAATAATAATAATAATAATATATTTCAAGGTGATTCTTTGTCTCCATTTCTATTCTGCATATCATTAATAGCACTAACCAGTCAACTTAATAAGACAGAATGTGGTTATAAAATAGGCCAAAAGAAAATAAGCCATCTATTTTACATGGATGACTTAAAGTTATATGCTAAGAATGATAATGAGCTGGAAGGTCTTCTTCAAACTGTAAAATGCTTCAGCGAAGACATTGGAATGAAATTCAATTTGAATAAATGTGCTAAAGCTACAGTTTTACGTGGATCAATGCAAGAAACACCCTCAATTTACTTAGACTCTGCTGTAACAATAAAAGAATTGAAACCAGAAGAAGCTTATAAATACCTAGGTGTAAATGAGAGTGAAAACATTCACCATAAAAAATGAAAGAAATAGTGCGTAAAGAGTACGATAGAAGGCTACGAATGATATTAAACACTGAATTGAATTCTCAGAACAGAGTTATGGCCATTAATAGCCTTGCAATCCCAGTTGTCCAATATAGTTTCAACATCTTAAACTGGACTCTAAACGACATCAGGCGAATGGATTCTAAAACAAGAAAGCTTCTTTCTAAGCATAAGATGCATCATCCAAAGGCTGATGTAGTCCGTCTATACATACCCCGAAGGTGGAAGAGGTCTTATTCAGCTGGAATTGTCATACAAGACAACAACTATTGGCTTACTAACATACATAGAAACAACAAAGGATTGGATGATACAATTAGTAAGGCAACATGAAGAAAGAAAGAGAAAATATTCAATAATAAAAGAAGGCAGTAAATACAAACAAGATTTACAGTTAGTAGATTCTGTAGAAAAACCAACTATTGCGGCAAAAATATGAAAATGAAAGCCAAAGATAAAGCTCTTGAACAGATGAAACAGCGCTGGCAAGACAAACCTCTGCATGGCCAATATCCAGAACGTGCCAATAAATCCAATGTTGACAAAGTTAGTACCCATCGATGGTTACGTGCATCTGGATTAAAGTCTGAAACTGAAGGCTTTATTCTTGCAGCACAAGACTAAAGTCTTTTCACGAGAAACTTTCAGGAAAATAAATTGCATAATAATATGGATCCAAAATGCAGGTTTTGTGATAAACACCAAGAAACAATAGACCACCTAATCTCAGGCTGTTCTGTGCTTGCCCCAAATGAATATAAAAATCGCCACAATAGAGTTGGGCAATATTTACATTGGACAATGTGCAAACATTATGAAAAATCTGTAAACAAAGACTGGTATGAACATCACCCAGCACCGGTTACAGAAATAGATGTAACCATTCTATGGGATTACACCATCTACACAGACAGAAAAATTGAAGCAAACAAGCCAGACATTATTGTTAAAAACCAGAAGGAGAAAACTTGTCTATTAATTGATATGGCTTGTCCAGCGGATTGTAACATAGCAACCAAGGAATTTGAAAAACTCAAAATATAAAGACCTGGAAATTGAAATAGAAAAAATGTGGACATTGAAAACAAGAGTTGTGCCAGTGATAGTAGGTGCACTTGGAATGATAAAAAATGGAACAAAACAACACATTGAAAGAACCCCTGGAAACCCCAGCTTAAGTCAGTCAGTTAAGTGCCATAGGTGATACACGCTTGGGCGATCATGTCTCCAAAGAGACATGAATGACTGAGCAGAAGATTATCCCGCAGTAGGTTGCCATTGCTTTCTTCGGTAGACTGGTTGCCAACCAAGGCTATAGAACCCAATCCGTCCTGTTATTTGACCAGACGGATTAATACCTTTCCCAAGGGTATTTGCGCGTATATAATTGCAACAAATTCAACTGGCATTCGAACTCGGCTCTCCGATTTCTCGTTCCGAGTCGATATCCACTCGACCATAACGCACATCCAGCTTAAGAGATATTCAAAAAATTGTCTTATTAAGTCCAGCCCACACACTAAGGAAAACTTTATCTGTGTAACGCTAGGGATGATAGGAAAGATAGAAAAACATGCAATAGGGCCATAACAACACGCCACGACCTACCTTAGGTCTCCCCGCAGACTTGGTTGGTAGTGAGACCAAAGCAGAAATCGAAATATGATGAAAAATGACATAATAATAATGAAATATTACTACTGCTAATAATAATAATAATGATAGATAGATAGATAGATAGATAGATAGATAGATAGATAGATAGATACTGAAGAAATGAAAACCGCATATATAGTGCGTTTGTGCGTGGAATCAAAATTGCAGAGTGAAAATGTTTACACTTCCAGTGATCAGAAAAGAGTCTGAAAATCTCAAGATGTGTAAAATTAACAGTTACTAAATTTATAATTTCAATATCTCCGCTACTAGATGTGCGTTGTGGTGTAAATGCATATAAGCTCGGAATGAAAAATCGGAGAGCCGAGTTCGAATTTGTTTCATTCTCTTACGCACAGATATCCTTGGGAAATATGTTAATCTCCAAATGTTAATATGTCTCTTCTCCCTCCAGCCTTAGTTGTTTTACCAAAGAAAATACTGGCAACCTACCGCGGGAAAATCTTCTACCTGCCTAGTCGAAAGAGACTGGATTGCCTAAACGTGTATCGTCTATGGCAGTTAAATGACTAATTCTTTGAAGATATTTTTGTGTAATTTAACTGACTGATCCCAGTTACTGAGCAATGTTTCCTTACACACAAATTTTCTATAATGAAAGAAATATCTCACACATAATTGTAAGACCTTGGTGGCAATCGTTCTTCCTCTAGTCAATGAGTTACAATTATATAGGCGGTATTTCTGCCGCACTGTCTGTTTGTCTGTCTGTCTGTCTGTCTGTCTGTCTGTCTCTCTGTCTGTCTGTCTGTCTCTCTCTCTCTCTCTATATATATATATATATATATATATATATAACTGACTAAATAAATAAATAACCTAGAGAGCCAACGAACCTACCAAGGTTTCACCAAATTGGATCTTCGAAACGAGTATATCGATAAGTTTACATATATATATATATATATATATATATATATATATATATATATATATATATATATACTAGCAGTATAGCCCGGTGTTGCTCGGGTGTAATGAAAGCTTTAAAACTAATCCATGGTCCTGGAGTTCAGACTCTTTGGACGTTGGCACGAAAGACTAAAAAGCAATAGTTGTTTCCAGTTAAAGCGAAACCGTAGACTGAAAGAAAGATGAATGGATATAAATTAAATTTTGATTTCCTGGTATTGATATCAAATTTTCTGCACTATTGTAAGAACTGCAACCTTGAAATTTCTGAATATCGTTTCTTATGTCTTTGTCCATGAGTGTATAAAATTTGATTAAAATCGGACCACTCCTTGTATAACCCGATTTTTTCAGTTATCGATTTTAGATATTCATCCGAAGTACCTCGACACAAAACCAAGCCAAGAATACTCGCAGACGCTTATAGTACAACTGTGTAAATTTTCAAGAAAATCGGTTCAGCTGTTTCGGAGTCTATAGGTAACGGATGCACACACAGACACACACACACACAGAGACAAAGTTCAATTTATAAATAAGTTTAGATATATATAAAGTAAAATAAATTTTCAAAGTTCAAAAATGTTGAATGAACATTTCGACATAAAATCCCTAAGAGAGATATTAAGTCTCCTCAGCAATGTCCGTCTTTCAAAATAGAAAAAAATAAAAAATAAGAATAAAAAGAGAGAGAAACAAATGGTAGAAAAAAAGTTAGAAAAGAAAAAAATAACAAAAAAAACGGTTAGTATTTGAGAAATTTACGTTACAAAAAATTCGGAAATAATTCATGTCTAATTTTAGATTTTAACTTTTAGATAGAGTTGTAAGTGAAGAAATGGAAAATTTGGATTTGTCTGGCTTACAAAGGAAAGGGGTTATATAATGTGTGTGTGTTTGCATTATGGAGATTGAGATTTTGTCATTTTCTCGCAGTAATACATATTTGCTTATTATTTATCTCTAGTTATTTTCAGTAATCTCTATTGATAATCAGTCATTCGCAAATCTCTACACGTTTTCATCCAAGAATTATGAAAAACTTAGCTATGTACACCGTACATTAAGATCGAGGAACCTATTTTTCATCTTTTTTCTACCCTGTAATTTCCATTTTGACAGAATTATAGCGACGCATTTCTATTTCGCCCCTTCACTCTATCAACATTTCTACCTAACAAAAACAGCGCCTTTCATAATCCAAAGAAAAATAAATAAACGACCCACCTCCCAAAAAGAGGCTAAATTAAATGTCCATACATAAATAAATAAAATCACGTCTTCTATAAAACATAAGATCTCGTCATTGTACACGAAGGAAGTTTACTGTCTCTTTTCTTTCATTTTGAAAGAAAAAATACCAACGCGAAAGAATTGTTTTTGTTAGATTCTATTTGGTAATGATGCAAACGGTTGCGTTATCACAAATCGTCGCGATCAGACAACAATTCTCACCACCCACAACTAACCACGTTTCATCTTGTTCCCTAAATTGCGTGTTGTCGGTGGCTATGGGTTTTTTATCCGCTTTATCTACTTGTATAGACAACTAACATAAATTTGCAGGAATGTTGTCAATCTGTATACATATAGGCGATCTTATCACAAATAGTTTTAAATTTGTGGGCTAATCTACGAAAAAGGAAAGACTACATACGGAGAACTGACCGCAAAATAAACACATTGAATCATAAACACATGGAGAATTCTCAATGGACATTTTAGTACCAGAAAATAAAATAGGAAAAAATGATAAATGAATTTAAATGCACCAAATATATGAAATAATATAAACACGTCTGTATACATTTATACGTGCATTCTTTTAAAATTAACGTCTCCTGTAGAAAATAAAGGGGGCGAAGCCTCATCGCGCTAAAGGGTACTGCTTTGATTTTCGTACCATGTAGGTTTTTACGTGATAGACTTGGTAACAACGCTGAACAGGTTTTGAATTCAGACCGTCATACTAAAGCTAGGAAGTCAAGTCTCTTATTAATGCTCATCTGAAGAGAAATGTTGCATTCAGTCCTTTCCCATAGCATTTCCACTAAGGCTCCGGATGGAATTACATCGTAACCACCAGTTTTGTTTTTCCATGCCTGTAACATCAATGAGTGTACGTCCAGTGTTATGTGACAGATGGAGGGTGTGGTGGGTAATTTTTATTTTTTTTTTAGTTTATCAACTGCACAGTATAGTAGGGACGGTTGGGCATCATTTGAGAAAAAATGAACACCATGACGCAATTCACTCTGCTAGAAATTCACAAACGACAAGCTGTACTGCTTGGTAAGCTCCAATACGGAAATTTTAGAGGTTTTGGGTGTCAATCTCAGGACAGCTCAGAGAATTAAAAAAAAAACAGTTGAATGATATATGCAGTCAGTATCATTGTGTTTAGAGATAACACTAGTGATTGCATCGTTATACCTCCATTCGTCTTACTCACAGGGCCCCTGACTCGATATAGAGGTTAACATCAAGTGCCTTTCAGGAAGTAATGTTGCTCTGGGTCAAGAAGGTCTTTGCTAAAAAGCCCTTACGTCTGGCAACAGGACTCTACACCATGCCACACAAACAGGAGAATACAATCATTTCTTTCAGACAATCTTGGCAGCCACATCATCTGGCAACTCCCTTTGGTTATTATGTGTGGGGCGCAATTGTGCGAGAGGCCATCGAAACTCTCTGTAACATTAAAGATTAAATGAAGTCAAAGATTAAAACAGCATTCAACAGCTTAAACAAGGAGACTGTCTAGCTTCAGGAGATTCCGAAGTTGTCTGGAGGACGTGGTTGAAGACAATGGCGACTTTTTAAAAATAAATTAACTTTTTAGTATTTCAATTTTTAATGAATAACTCTTTAGTATTTCAAGATATTTTTACGCAATTTGAGTAAATATCCATTCAATATATGTCTACTTGAATCTGCTTGATCACATAAACGCGTGCGCACACACACACACACAAACACACACACACACACACACACACACACACACACACATATATATATATATATATATATATATATATATATATAATATCTATGAATCGCTAGATCATTCACAGTAAATTTGCGTTCGGGTTCTCTTTGATAGATCTTTATCACAAAAGTTACTAATAAAAAAAGAAACTAAATGAAATTTGCTAGACTATATGTCTAAATACACATCTGAAAAATAGTTTTAACTGAAAATCTAAAACACTAATATCAAGGTAAACATCACTTTAATCGGATGGCGTTTTAAAGGATGATTCATTGAAATTTTTGTCCCTGCAGTTGCATTCTAAATAGGACATATATTTTTTAAACTAATAGATAAGCACTTTCCAAAAGAATCAGAATTAAACAAAATTTTCAACAAAAACATAATCAAACTAAGTTATAGTTGCACTAATAATTTAGATAATTTCATAAAAAAACTTAAATAGCATCTTATAAAACAAACCACCAACAAAGAATGCGACTGCAGGGACAAAAATAAATATCCACTTCAAGGTCTCTGCAACACAAAAGAAATAATTTATAAGGCAGAGGTACATGACCCAGATGGCCCAAACAAAATATATTTGGGCTGAACTAAAGACACCTTTAAGACCATGTGGTTCAACCACAGATCTACATCTAAAATAGAAAAATTAAAAAACAATACAAAATTAGCTAACCACGTCTGGAAATTGAAACAAAATATGAAAAAGATCCACACATAACGTGGAGCATTGTAAAACAGCCAAGCCTTACAACAGTGGACAAATATGTAGACTGCCAAGAAGAAAAATTAGAAATTATGAAATTTACCCAAGTAAAGACGAACTGTTAAATGAAAGAACAGAAATAATGACAAAATGCATCACACTAAGAAATACCTCTTAGGTTCATACAGCCATGGATAAAAGCGTCATAATTAGTTTGATTTTAAACAATGCACCTTCATAAATTCTCTGCCACGTGAACGTTCAAATAAAACACCGTTACAAGAGCGTTCTTAAAAAGAAAAACGATAAAAGCTAAAATCGCCTGAAGACACCACTCATGGTAGAAACCAGGGTAGCGAAATAACTCGTTTAAGAATGAAAAAAATATATACTTATATATATATTAGTGCTTTCCAGTCTTCACTCTCCAGTCTCGATAGAGTTCAGACATGTCTCCACGTCTATGTGGGTGATGAATTACTCTTCACTCTACAAGATTTTTTTCCTACAAATCAAACGTCCCTATTTTAATGGTAAGTCTTCAGACGAACTACATTTCTTAAATCCACTAGATCTTACCTTCACGGTTCAGACTTGCACTTTGTAAGGAAGCATTTCCATTACCATCGTATTCCATTAGTGAGATGTAAGTTCCCCTTGAGAAGCTTCTTCCCACGAACTGTTACTTTGGGAAACCTACTCCCAAGAGATTGCTTCCCCGATCACTAAAATATCAAGTTGTTTAAATCCAGGACTAACCGTTATCTTTTCTACAAACTATTTCTCTTACTCTATAACCCTCTACCTAGAGTGTTTCATGGGCCTAGTACAGAGTGAATATCATTGTTATATATATGACTCTTCCGATGAGGTCGATGTATGAGTATCCAACAAGTTCAAGAGTTTATATCTTGTTTTAATGATCATTTTACCCCAAGCAAGGTATTACTGACACTGGTGCCGCATTGGGGTTAGGTGTGAGAAGAGCGAGAAGAAAGAAGATCAAGATACAACAGTGTCAAAGAAAGGAAACAGAAAGATGGAAATATTGGTGCACAGAGCGTTACGTGATGGTAGAAGAACAATAAACAGGGTTTGCAAGGAAATGATAAGAGAAGGAGGGAAGTCTAGGAGATAAAAGATGGCAATGACGTTGCATCTCATTTCTTGGAGATTGTAGGTATCAGGTAAGCAAGTATACGAATGAGAATTTCACAGGCAGAAAGTGCGGAAAAGAAACTGATGAGTGGAAGTGGCGGTTATATTTGACTGTTTTGACTGTCAAAGGGTAAGACCCAGTTACCAATCTAAAAGCCCTAGAAAATTCATTTAGATGGCGCACCAGGGAGATAAATTCGTCAGAGCAGATACCATGAAAATATTTGTAGAAAAGACAGAGGGAAGTCACATCTCGTCGATGAGAAAGTGGCTGAAGTCGACCAATCAAATCAGGATCGCGCCATCGTTGAATTTTGTCAAGAACCCCGGGATGAATAGCAGTAGCACTTGACCAGATATGGCAACAGAATTCGGAGCATGTTCGAATGATAGATTTGTCCAGCGTTTTGCAGGTAAAGCTGAAACCTATGCATGATTGAAGATTTCACGACATGTTGGATGGTAATGTAATTGATGTTTTCTTTCAAACGTTAAAGAGAACCACTTTGCAAGTCACTGATGTCATGGAAACAATTAACTCTCTACTCCGAGCAGCCCACCTAGATGTCTTATAGGGGATGTTGGATGCTGAAAGATTGCCCTTCAGCTTGTCTGCAAAACTTAACCATGGAAAGCTTTTTGTTTTTCAGGGTGAAGCTGATTATACATGAGGATCTTTGCAATCTTCTCGTCACTCATTGTTTTGACATGACCAGACCACTTCAACCATGATTGAATGAGAAAAATAATTATTGCTATAAAATTACATTTAGTGAAAAGGTTAGCACCGATTCATTTTTTCAAGGATGTATCAACAGATTGTACGGAGGTAGACGCTATGGAAAATATGAAACTGATTAATATAAACGATATGATAAATCAATATGATCACTCTATTAAAAAAGGAAAACAAAGCAAGTTAAATTTCTCAGCTACTTCGCTTTCTTACGTATGTATAGTCGGGTCAACGTAAACATCACTTTAAGCCGTTGAAGTCCTACAGACTAAAACGCCACATGAAACGTCACATGAAACTTTTTCAATTATCAGTTTTTTCCTAAAACTGTTCTTGAAATTATTAAAAAAATTAAATATATATATAGAGAGAGACGTGCTTAAGCATATATGTATGACCTAATAATTATTAGTAACACACACTCTACACGTTTAGAATAAGTCAAATATACATATATTTATATGTATATAATAACGCATAAGTATATCAATGAAGATATGGAAAATATTTTTTTCGAATTTAGGTTCTTATTGACAAAATTCTCTTCAGATGGTTTTAGTTTAGTTTTTATCCACTTTAATATTTTTCTTTTCCTTATTTTTCATACGTTTGTGACAAAGAAATTTACACCATTGGAATAAAGGGAAAATCACTTATTTTCCCCTTCGATGTTGTTAATACCACCGCGATCTTAAACTGCCCTACTTAAGATCTGAATTACTTAAATCGGATGAAATGTTTTATTTATATATTTACTGTAGTAAGATTTGATTGATATGAGTGTTGTTGTTTTTTTTACAAAAGCTATTTTCCCGAAATGCAATTGAAATTATCCAATATACACAAAAGCTGCCCAAACACCGTCTAAATTTGGAGCTGCATTAGAAGCAGAAAAATATTAGTAAATAAATATATCTACAAATTTGTTTTTTATTGTGATTTCTGTTTCATACCTTTTTATTATTCATTTTTTAAGTGATTGATACCTTTTCAAATATACAATTCTGTATCATTAAGTCATTTTTGTTTTCTAGTTTCTCTAATACTAATTGGTATTTCTCTTCTTTTTTTTTTAAAGAATGTTAAAAACGTACATGGCTTACGGACATTTGTCGATCCCTGCAGTGAAGAAAAAAAAGCAAAACTTGTAAAGTGCTTGACTGGGAAATAATGTATAAAAATAAAGAAGGCGTAAATTTCGGGTAACGAACTGGTTGGCATATGACACGGTTTTCTCTCTTTATTTTCCAAGATTATGAAATGCACCTTTTATACGCACACCTTTTTCTTTTTCTGAAAAAATATATAAGCACATCTTTGAGGAATGTTTCTGCTAAATATTAATGCTTTGCTCTACCAGGCACAAAATGCCTAACATATATACATTTCAGAGGTGGTGATAGGTGTTTTAAATTCTTTTTCCTTTTTTTTTTTTTTGCATGATGAGGAGTATGTGTAAAACAATGAAAAACAGCAGATAATATTATATTCAAAAGCATTTTCTAAACTTAATTTTATGAAGCAAAAAATAAGCTAGACGAATGTGACATCTCGTGAGACTTGAAATTTCAGACAATGGCTTACAATATTGACCAAACATCAGCAGCTACCAAAGGAACAAAGGATGCATACACTATTAGCCAACACTTGTACTATTACAACGTGTTTCTAAAGGATACTATTAATCAGTGCTTTAGTTTCCGGAAAATTAAAAAAAAAAACGTCTTCCTCATTTTATTTACGTTCGGTCTTTAGCTTTGTTGTCATTATCACAACATTCACGTAGAAAAATATTTTAGTGGTTTAAAGTGTTTATTTTTTTATCGTAATTGTGAGTTCAATCTCTAGGCTGGGCTCTGTGAAAACAGGATGAGCACTACCTGAACAGTACTAATAATAAGAGCAATACGTGGGCGGTCAAACTAGAACAATCAACCTCGTAGATTAAATAAAGGGCTCAATTCGGAATTTCCTATACTGATGACACCTGGAGAGCACAAATGCCATTTGGCATAACAGCCAAAATTACATCAATAGTCAAAATGTAAATGACGTAAATGACGATAACACCTCATCCCAGATATTCAGACATAATATATTTTACACGAAACAGATCCTATATATAATGCATAAAAATTGTTTATCAGCAACGATCTTCGGCTTTCTCAGCTCAAACAAATCACCCGGTCCTCTATACTTATACTCAAATAATTCGGTAAAATATAGCGATAAAGTTAAGATTATTAAATATATTCATCAGATTTTGTGGGGAGCAGAATGAGCTACAAAGTTTTTTGTTGCTTTAAGCTCCTAATTTACAAAAAGGAAGACAATAGTCACAGTAGAGGTTTGTTTTTAAGAATAAATGAAAGCTTAAACATAAAAAAAATGAATGTTCATATTTAATCCACAAAAAGTGTGTCATTCTTCAGAATAATAATGCAATTTATTGGAGTGTATTAACAATATTGTTTTTTTTTAATTACTCCAGTGCTCCTGCACGTCTTTTAAAACTGATGTCATGTTCGGTTTTTCCTAGTCTTCGATGGTCCTAGCTCTTCGTTTTAAAGCATCATAACCAACAACTAATGATTGTCTACAGCTGGAATTCATTTTAATACTCAAGTAATCATTTCTCAAACGCTTAAACAAGTTTTGATTAGAACGGCAAGAATTTGTTTCATTTTTTCCACTGCACGAATTTTTAAAAACTAGAGAAAACTTTAGATTTTCTAGAATCTCTAAAAACCTGTCGTTGCTCACATAATCTGTCCACGGTATTCTCAGCATCCTTTTGTAGAAACACATTTCAGTTGCTTCAAGTCTTTGATGAGACTGTCCATCATTCGCTTCCATATTGGAGAACAGACATCACATAATCTAGTACTCTCTTTGTCTCCAGCGAAATCTACACTTCGCAAGAATCAATCCGTGCATTTAGAAGCTAAAGTGTGATTACAATTGATTCATTTCATATTCAGACAATGAAACTCATAGCTTTTGCCATAAGTTTGTATTTGAACAAATAGACGGATTTATAATACAATCGAACATTAAGAAGGAAATTCAAAGAATGTATATTTTAACTAAGGGACTTAAAAGGATTTGTAATAAATTCTAAGAGAATTAAAAGTATTTAAAAAGATTAGAGCGATTTAAAAGAAAGAAAAAGGGGTGAATATTTAATAAACTGAACTTGTATATGTTTCAACTCAGAAAATTAAACGCTCAATTTTATTTTTATCTCGTTAGGCTAGAACATTTTGTTAATAACTTCTCTTCAGTGTCAAAGTTGATATCTGCTCATGCGTTTGCAAGTTACATTCACTGACATTCTAAAACGATTGTCACTGTTTCTTTAAAGCCATGATAGAGATATTAAGATGATATATTTGAAGCATTAGCCATTCAGTCCCATTTTGTATTGTGCTTTAAATAAAACTTAATGAAGAAAGCAATATTTATCAGTCCCTATCAATGAAGACCTCTTTAGAAAATTAGTTATTTCATTACGGAAACCTTTATTAAGTTTTCTGTAAGGTTTAATTGTTGTCGATCAATTCAAATAGACTTAATACTCAATTTACGATAATATAACAAATTTCTAAATGTTTACCAAATTTCATCCTTAACCGATAGGCATAAGCTTGCACACAAACGCGTGTTTTAACCTAATATGGCTGTAAGTAACGAAGTTACGCGATGTCGAACCTAGTCAGTATATAAGCTGGGTAATAGCCTGTGAATACCGGGTGCTATAAGCTTGGATATGCAGTGGTGTAATAGATAACGTTTCGGAATATAAAATCAGAGAGTCGAATTCTAATTCCAGCCGTTCCTATGGTCACTTGTGTTCATCTCGCTTAAGCAATTGGTAACGTTATAAAAATTGGCCCGGAATGAGAAATCAGTGAACCGAGTTCGAATTCCAGTTGAATTCGTTGCATTTACTTACGCGCAAATACCCATCTCTTCTCCCTCTAGCTATGGATTGAATAGTAGGACACATTGGGTTCTGTAGCTTTGGTTTGCAACCAGTCTACCGCAAAAAGAATTGGCAACCTACTGCGTGAATAATGAGATATGATCGCCCATGTGTGTCTCACGTATGTCATTGACTGAATGATATAAACATCACTGCACTTTACCTTTGCATGAATTCGAACTCGTTTCGCGGATAACATTTACTTTGCTGTATACCATTGTTTACACCAGTTTAATGAGCCACATAACAAAACTCATCATTCGAATCCTGATGAATAGAGCGCGAAGCAGAATCAAGCCAGAGATAGGACAAGATCAGTGCGTTTTTTTGTCAAGAAACTGGACTAATGAACGCAATATTTATGATTGGGATGCTATCAAAAAGAGCAAGACAAATGAAACATTATGTGTACTTTTGTTTTATAGACGATGTAAAGCATTTGACAAAGTACGTCACAAAGAATTGATAGAAATGATCAAAACATCGTCATATTTGGGAAAAACAAGAAAATTATCAAGAACCTCTACTGGCAGCAAACTGTCTGCATACGGACAGGAAACGAATTCAGTAGACATACAAAGATAGAAAGGAGCGTAAGACAAAGATATGGCTTTTAACTGGGTATATTCAACTTGTATAGCGAGACTAATATGTGAACCGTAGAAGTTACACTAGAATTCATCATCGGTAGCCACAATTTGAACATAAGATACACTGATAACAGAGACAAAAAGGAAACGTCAAAACCTCCAAAAAGGTAACGAAACAAAGTCGGAAGAAAGGAATACAAATAAACTGCAAGAAAACAGAATTCATGTTCATCAGCAAACAAAGGAGCTCAAAATGCCAATTACAGATGGGAAATACTAAAATCAAGCAGGTACAAAAATTTAAATATTTGGGAATTGTTCTAATAGAAGACGGAATGTGCTACACTGAGATCCGAAGGCGAATTGGCATGGCAAAGATCTCATTCCAGAAGATGACAGAGACAGGAAAATTTCGCTAAAACAAAGAAGAGAGAACGGGATTGTTATGTGATGCCTGTTCTGCATTATGGCAGTGAATACTAGACTAGAATACCGAGAATACATTGAACCAACCATGAGCAATGACGAAGTTTTTGAGAAAATGAAAACGAAAAGAAATCTCATACTTAAAATCAAGAAGAGGTAGCTGATATTTCTGGGACACGTAATGAGGATGGAGGGCGTGGAGAATCTGATACTCACTGGACCGATAGAAGGAAAGAGGAAGAGGGGAAATCAAATGAGTGACATGTTTGATGAGCTTGATCAAGTGGATGGTAAAGCAGGATTTAGAAGAAATATTCCGATAAAAGTTGTTATGAGCTACATGGGATAGAAGAATGTGGAGGGCCATGATCACATACATCCTAAAGGGACACTGCACATAAAAAAGAAGTAAGGTGTCTGACGGTCATTCGGCATTCTGTATTTGGATTATGGCAGATCTGTTTCGTTCAATTCGTACAAATGCTTTTGAACCCCTCTTCATATGGACTAAACAGCAGGTCAGTCTAGGCTCCCTCATCTTGCGGGTAATCCAGTCTAAGTAAAGAAAAAACTGTAAATTCAAAAGCATTCTGAAGGAAGTGTCTATCTCAGACAATCTTTCCCTTCACCTACACACCGAAGATACGATTAATTATAAAACTTAAAGTTTAAATACAAAAATATTGTGTAGTCGTACAATTCAATAATAAAGATAGGTCCACTAGATTGTAACTACCATTCCCACTTCATCACATCTAATCCTACTCCTCCCCACCCTGCATACATTTACTTATTTTCCCCTTTTATTAAACTCGAAAAAAAAAACAACCATTAAGCTATAAAAGACTATACCTTATCTTTTAATGTTAAATCTGTCTACAAAATTTTCGACACGTTCATTAATCAACTCTATCCCCTACCCATTCCTTCTTTTCACTCAAAATTCTAACGGACAATTTACAAGACTTATTTCCTTGTCTCTAACCCCACCTGTATCCAACACACAACTCGCCAAATATAAGAAAATAGATTTTCCATCCCTTTCCACACCACCTGATGAGCATTGTCATTTCAGTGTCGAAACAAAATGTACAATTTGTAGTGAATACAAAATTGTACGTGTTATATACTACAATTTATAATAAATAATCACTCGGAATATATATATATATATATATATATATATATATATATATATATATAACGGATTACAGAACTTGTGATCGTCATCTATTTAGTGACGATTGGATTCATTTCCTCGGCAAATTGTTTAACAAGAGAAACTTACTAACCATTGCTCTATGGTAAGCCTTCAACATATTTGTGTCAAGTAAAAAAAAAAAAAGAAGTCCTTTGACGATAATTATTTTCTGGCTTTTATCTGAAATAAAATAGCACACAATTCCCCTCTTATCAGAATTAGCCTGTTTGAAAGCCCACCAAACCACATCACATCAAACAAATCAGTGGGATTCTTTCTAAAAAGGGGTCACGTGTGATATGCAAAGCAAACATGCCTACTTTTTCTACATTTTCTTATTTTCTTTTTTCCTTTTTCTCAGTGAATTAATACTTACTTCCTTCGCCATGAACATAATTACGAGACTTCCACCAGCACAACACTTCTGCTTCTATCAGTAAACATCTGAAAATATTCATTATCTCATTATAAATCTCATATATATATATATATATATATATATATATATATATATATATATATGAGATTTGTAATATCATTATATATATATATATATATGCGTTTGTGTGTGTGTGTGTGTGTGTGTGTGTGTGTGCGTGTGTGTGTTAGGCAACTACCTTTCTTTTAAGCATGTTTCATCGAAAACGATCGATAAGGAGGATTTTATAATTTTTTATGTTATTTTTCCACCATTCTGACATGATTCCTTTTTGCTACAAATAAGGAATATATAAACTTTCTGTCATTACTTTCCCGAGCGCATTCAGTCACTTCTCTGGCCATTTCCGCTGTTGCTATTTTACCTTCAGAAGTAGCTGAAAGCGCTTGGCAAAATTATTTCGGAATATTTTAACATTCCTTATGTCCAGGAAAAACATTCGAATGCTGGAAAAATTAGATAAAAATCTTTGTCGGTCGTTTGCAATGAAACATGCAACGTCAAGCCTTAGATGAGTAAGCACTTGTGAATACCAGGATGTGAGGCTGATGTAATGGATAATGTCACGGAATTATGAATCAGAGAGCCGAGTTCTAGTTCCAGTTATGTTCCTTATATTCACTTACGCGTAAATACACTTGACAAAGGAATGAATTGACTTTTTCAACCAATCTATGGGTTAATTAGTAAGACTTGTATCACTGAAACAAATCTGCGTACAGTAATAATTACATTTCGGCATTAAATAACCCTTTGAGGTTTGATATGTCACTAAAACAAAACAACCAATTTTCTTCCGTTCTCATTTCTTTCAAAAAGATCTTTGCTTTTAGTCTCTTTCATTTGTAATTCTGCACTTTCCTCGTCTGTACACTTATTTGTTTACAAGAATCCAAACGTTTCTTCCTCTTTCTTACTTACTTTAAAGATCCTGTTTTTCTCTCCTCTTTTTTCAAAACCTGTCTTTGTCTTTTCCTCCCCGAATCTGTAACACAAATCAGTTCTTCTCTAGTTCTCTTCCTCATTTTCTAATTCTATCATACTTACTTTCTACTTGCATTTCGTACTTGACTTTTTTACCCCTTTTATTGCCCACATTTTTTCTTGGTTTTCTTACTAAACATATTTTTAAAAATTTTAAGAAAAATAATTTTTTAATTTGGTCCTTATTTTAGGACCAAATTTATAGAGCGTGGTATATTTGAGCAAAATTACTTTCATAGATTTTCTTGACTTTATAGGACAGAGCATTCATATATACTATATACAAATATGAGTTAGATATAAGTACTACTTACCCAAAAAGTTTTTGCTTGAATGATGGATGATTTTCACTCTATACTGAAAACTGAGGCATCAATGTTGCCAATATACATCAGACAGTAGGTGATATATTTGAAAGACACTTCATATTTTATGACTAACCAAACATATATCTGAAAACTGCAAGAATTGTTGAAATATGGTAAATTATCCTTCTGGTCCTAAAAATAGACCTTGGGCACAAATGGGTTAATACTACAAATGAATTTTGAAAAATTCTCAGCTCAAACCATTTAAAATAATGACCAAAAAACAAATTTTTAAAAATCATTTTTTGACAGACTGAAAATTTTTTATCACCACTTATCAACCTCTCGCTTTTTGTTTGCACCTATGTTTCTTTCTCTTATTCTTCTTTTTTGAAATTAGCTGTGTTTCTCTAATTTGTGCTTCTTCCTCTTTCTCCCTCCCTCATCTCCTCCGTCATTCTCATTAAAGAGTTTGTATTCTCTCTCTCTCTCACTCTCTCTCTCTCTTCTTTCTTAATTCTTTTTCTCTCTTTATTTCATTTGACAAGAAGCGCCTGTGCTCACCCAGGTTTCATCCAATTTATTCTACGATCTATTTTTCTTAGCATTTCTATTTTTGTACGAATTTGTCTTTCGATTATAAGCTCCACCAGAAAAGGGTCTCGTCTATTTCGCCCTTTTTTTATTTGCACAATAGACGAGCTTTTATTGCCTTTTATTACATCTCGTTCTTTTATTGTTCGTCTACAAATCGTTTCTACCGCCCAACAAATGAATTCAATAAAGGCCGGGGTCTCGGCAGGAGCAAGGCTGAGCTCTTTTAGGAGGCGGAGCGTTGTGTCGTCTGACCAATTAAGAGGCGGGTAAGGGCCACCGGCTTTTTATTCACTTCTTCCTGACAACACTGTCTGCGGCCCCACACAGACAACTTGGACAAGGTCGGGCGTCACGGAGCTGCAATAAGAAAATTTTCTATCATTTTTCGACACGTTTTTGTGTTATACGCACTTTTATTAAAAGTAATAAACTCTTTTCGAATATTAAGATTTTTAAAAAGAATAGGACTTAAATTTTGTGTCTTCCTATTCTGAATACTTGATTGGCATTGTCAATATTCCTTTTTCATTGAGGAATGAGAAGTGAAAGGCCTACTTGTTATTTAATAAATCTGTATAAATATATGACAATCATGAAATGTGTGGTTGAGGTGACTGTGCCTTTTATCATTGAATCCGATTGACTGTCAGGGGCATGACGATAAACTACATCCGGCAGCAAAGCTTCTGATTGGAAGGCTTTCGGGAACGTGGAACCACGTTTTAATTAATTTTGTTTCCAGGTCTAACCCTGACCCGTTAGGGTTCTGTCTCTTGGCAAATAGTTAACCCAAAAAAACTGAGGTCAAAACAGTATGCAATGATAACAAATTATATATTAGAACTACCAGTAATACATCAAATACATAAAGGAAAAAATTAGAAACAATATATTTGTGTATCAGAAATTACTAATGCTCTCAAGAAAATTACATAAGGAGATTGATTAGCCGCTAACGGCATATCGATCTCATTTAGCGAATATATCAAGCCCAAATGAATTCGGGAGCTGATTTTTAAGGTGAGGTAGTACTTCTTATTTGAAAGATTGACACAACGTAATCTTACATCCATTTCTTTAGTTTTGTCTTGTGTCCAGTTAAATCAGACATTTAATTATATATATATATATATATATATATATATATATATATATATGATACTAACCTAGAGGAGAGTAACTAATTGCGCCTTCACGTACTAACGTTTTCCTCTGACATGAAGTAACAGGATTATATTGATTCAATTGATAGGTCTTCTGGCTCGGAAGTTGATTAACTCTGTTTTGTTATGTAATTTTACTCTCCAGAATCTATTTGACATATTTATAGCTATGAAATTAGACTATGCTTTGAATATTACCGCCACATCAGATCAAACCTTTCTGCTCTATGTTTAGAGATTTGATAAAATCTAAAGTAGAATCTGCAATTTCATTGCTCCTGACCTCGTATCTCGGCTTCAGTCACTTTCCGAACTCCACAGTAAAGTTTTTCTGTGCGTTTTCTATAAATATTTACATGGTAATTTTTCTGATGAAATTTCCTCTATGGCATGTAGATTTTATGAATGTAAGCGTAGTATTAGCGTGGTAGCAATGTCTTATTTATACTTGAAAGGACTAGATATAACCGTAAGTTCTGTTTTAATAGTTTTCCGCAATGGAACTCTTTTTGGGCTTCTTGCGTTCAAGTTAACTTTGATATTCAGAAATTGAAATGCAATTTCAATCCTTATCTTCTGTCTTCTTAATTCATGTTATTTTATTGTTCACTCTCCTTAATAATATGCTTTTCTCATATTTTCTAACATTCAGTAACCCTTTGCATCTTAGTGCTTTTATTACCTTACTTGGAGTGAAATTATTCAAATATATATTCTGGTGTTCATTCGTCACAGTTATTAGAGGAAGCTGAAAGGCCGTGTGATGTAATTTTTGCCAAAATATCAGAAAGAATTTGATCATTTTATCCATTACACCAGTTCACCAATGGCAACCCCCACGGGAGAGTTTCTGTTTACGAATGCGCTGAACATTCTCTTTTTTATCATAACCATGCAGTTAGTTCTCGATGTATTCAAAATTATTAAATACTAGTCGTTGGCTTATTCGCATGTACTGTTGTTGATTAAGAAATCATTGCATGTACTGTTGTGGATCAATAAATCCGAAACTTGAAATTAGTTATTAACTGACTTTTTAAAATTAGATAATAGTGGATTTATAGGAATAATGTTCACCACTGAATTAAGTCCATTGACAACAAGGTGGATTATACTGAAAAATAACCGCTGTTTTCATTAAGCAGAGTACTTATTGATTTACCTTCGTAGACACACACACACAAATAGATACATACATACATACACACACACACGCGCGCGCGCGCACACACACACACACACACACACACACACACACATATATATATATATATATATATATCCAGGTGAAGAGTACCAACAGTTTTGCAATTCCGAGTTCTCCTGCACTTTTTTTTATAAAAGTGCTCAATACAACAAATATTGATATCATGTAATTAACTTTGTTTCGTTTTATTTAGAATTAATATAGTTTACATTGCGACACGGAAATGTCTGTCTCCAGATTTTTACCTCGTCATCAGGTAAGTGAAAAATCACAAAAATGATCGAACATTTTCACAACAATGATCTAACATTGCCTGATGACGAAGTAAAAATCTCAAAGCATAGATATTTCCGTGTCGCAATGTAAACTATATGAATTTTGAATAAAAAACACAAATTAAATTATACATACATACATACATACATACATACAAGCTGACTTCGAATTTCAGCTAAAGTCCGTACCGAAATAATGACCTTTGGTCTATAATATTTTTTTGAAAAAATATTAATTGATTCATTTACCAAGGAGCCGAGTTCGAATTTCAGTGGAATTCCTTGCATTCACTTACACACAAATACCCTTGGGAAATGTATTAATCCGTCTCTTCCCTCCAGTTATGGGTTAAATAATAGGACAGATTGGGATCTCTAGCCTTGGCTGGCAACCAATCTACCCCAGAAAGCAATGGCAACCTACTGCCGGATAATCTTCTGCCCAGTCAATCATATCTCTTTCGAGATATGATTGCCCAAAGCGTATATCACGTATGGCACTTAAATGACTGACTGACTATTTATAACAACATTAATTACTGATGATAAATGTGGTTTACAAGCATTTATTGGCATGCATCATTTGTATATTAATACCACACATATTAGACCATAATTATCTCAGTGAATTTTTCTTAGACGTGTATTCTTCAGACGAGTGTTCCTTAAACCCGGGTTCCGTAGACTAATGTTCTGGATCCTTTCCACAACTCCAGTTTAATCTCGTAGATCTTTGTAGCTAGCGAGATGAATCTATTTTAGTGTTTTGTCCTTTTGCCAGACTAAAATTAGCTCTCCTAGATATGTGTGCAAAGAAATGTCTTGAAGAATATGACTTAATAATACTACAGACACGAAAGATGATCTCCATATTTTCATATATATCATTGTGTTTGTCTTTATTTACCCATGCCTATGAGTTATTCAGTACGAAGGTCTTGACCAGATTCTCTACGTGACAAGGAGACAGGCGTTCATTGCTTCCCTCTCCCAAACATGGTAGACATAATGTTAACCCAGTCGTGCCAACATGGCATTTGGCCTCGTTAACAGAATTGTCTGTGAAAGATTTACGCGACTGCTTGCCTAATCGAGGTTCGCAAATAATTAAATATTTGTATACTCGGCGCAATCCTCACTAAAAATAACACTTTTACCTTTGCAGAGGCGAATAGAAAGATATTTCTCCCAGTTGAGGCTATTGTGCCAAGTAGAAATAATTACAGCCGCTTCCTCACTGAAACTTGAAAAAAATATACAGTCATATCATAAGAAAACATCAGCATGTGAGCTGAAATGTTCTCTGCCAGACCAACATATCAAGGTATAACCAAATGATTAAAAGTAATTACATTGTTAAACTCCTTTCTTGGTGAGGATGAGAATTTTTCAACGCAGACTGGTTGAAAAAAAAAAAGTAATTGGCATGAATGTTCATAAACAACTCTGTCTCTCGCTTTCACACACACACACACACACACACACACACACACACACACGCGCGCGCGCGCGCATACACAATTTGATTAAGCATACTTTACCACTAAACTACAAAGAGCAGCACAAAAACGAAGAGGAACACGGATGCATAGGCAGATAGATGTAATACACCCAGTTTAATAAATGAAAATGGGACGACTACCTATTATATGTTGTGCGTTGTGGTGCAGTGGATGTCGGCTCGGAACGAAAAATCGGGGAGCCAAGTTCGAATTCCAGTTGAATTCCTTGCATGCACTTTCGCATAAATCTCCCTGGGAAAAGTATTAGTCCGTCTCTTCCCTCTAGTTATGGGTCAAATAGTAAGACAAATTTGGTTCTATAGCGTACCGCTGAAAGCAGTGGCAACCTACTGGGAGATAATCTGCCCAGTCAGTCATGTCTCTTTCGAGACATGATCGCCCAAATCGCGTACCACGTATAGCACTTAACTGACTGACCTATTATACGTATAATTCACTATAAAATCAGCCGGATTAAATGTAAATACATTGTATATATATATATATATATATATATATATATATATATATATAAAGAAAACCTCATCACAACATCTAAAGTGGTTATAAACGATTAAACGATAATTTATTTTAACAGGTAAATATACTCATCTCTTCAGAACATTTGTATTTTTCAAAAAACAAAATAATGACAAGAAAAATGAAATAGTAGTTTGAAGAGATGTGTAATTTGTTCGTCGAAATAAATTATAGCTTATAACCACTTTACTTGATATGTTGAGTTTTCCTTTATGTTTATCACATTCCTCTGGATAATATCCATTGAGCTCTATAAAGAGATCTATCACTTAATATTTCATATTAAATTGATTTTGGGCGATAATCATCTCCGTTTATAGACTTAGCATCATTATCTACATATATATATATATATATATATATATAGGTTTCATTGAATAATATAGACAAGTTCTGTCTATTTATTTTGTGTAAGATCCGTTCGTATGATCTGATTAGCTTGATAGCGTTGTCATGAAAAGACGACAAAAAATCGTAATAATTGTTGATTTTTTTTATCAGGTCTGAGCTTTCGGCTTACATAAGCTATTATCAAAGGATGAACATTTAATGTTCAGTGAACATAGAACAATTAAATTATTATTAACAGAGTGGAGTTATACAGAGAAAATTAGACAGGTCCATTTTTTGTGTCGCACATGGCTGTAGGCCGAGAAGGAATGGTGGTAGTGGTTTTTTTGTTCAATTGAGTGCATAGTTGCATGAGTGATTTGTCTGGGAACTGCTGCTACTATGGTGTAGGGGGTAAGTATAATAACTATGATTATAGACATTGAAGTATGTTAGTAGAGGTGTCGAAATTTATTTTATTTAGGCTAGGTTTAAACTGTTTGATATAGATAGCTTCTAGAATTCTAAGTTTTCGTTTATTATTTTCTTGTCTAAGTATATGCGTATTTTCAACAAGTGTTTTCCTAAGAAGTGTGTGTTGATAGCAGTGGTGTTTTAAATGTCGGAATATGTTAGAATTTTCATTTAAGTGCAATGTAAGTCTCCGCGAAAGCGAGTTAGTAGTATGTCCAATGTAGGTATTATTTAGTTTGTTAGAGATACATTCTGAAAAGGGGCATTTAAATTTATACACTACATTGTTTTTGTGCAAAACGCTAACAGTGGAGGACGAGTCGTTGCGGACGATTCAGTTGGATGTTGTGGATTTCGCGGAATATATGATAAATTTAATTCTTTTGTTGGGGTCTGTCGGAGAGATATTAGTGCTTATGAGTTTTTTTTAGGATATTTTCATCTAGTTGGTAGTTGGTGTGCATTTGGCTACGATATAAGAGAGTGATATGTTTGGGGTTGGTTGGGCTATTACCATGTGTTGTTTTTTCGTGTTCAGGTTTGTAAGGAAATGTCGTATTTGTTCATCAACTATGTAGTTAGGAAAATTATTGTTGATGAGTGTCTGTTTTATGTTTTTTAGTTCACTGTGGAAGATGTGTTTTGTAGACGAGTTGGTTTTTGCTCGATGTAGTAGATTTTTTATGATTGCTAATTTCTAATAGTGGGGGCATTCGCTAATATAATTAAGTGTGGAGGGATTTTGTTGGTGGGTTTTTTATATGGTGAGATAGTGAACTTATTGTCATTACACAAAATAAATAGACAGAACTTGTCTATATTATTCAATGAAACCTGTATTAATGAAAAGATACTGCCAAAATACACACAATATATATATATATATATATATATATATATATATATTTATGTGTGTGTGTGCGTGTGTACCAAATATGTAGAATGCATTTTTAAAATTAATGAACGTTCTTCAAGCTTTTATGTTTAAAATTTCGGATTGCTACCATATCTGGTTCGGTTCTCCTGCTATCCACTTAGGTGTCCTCGAGCGAATCCAACGGAGAGTCTGTAATGTGATCGATCTCGACTTGGCAGCTAGGATACAGTCGCTTTCTCACCGACGCAGTGTGGCCTCCCTATGTCTTTTCTACAAATACTTTCACGGCTTCTGTTCCTATGAACTTTGCTCACTGGTACCCCCTGTATACGAATTTCCTCGAGCCACAAGATTAGCAACTAGGCCCCACACTTTTACTGTGAAATCAATAAATTGTAAACGCAAATTCTACTCCATCAGATTCTTTTCTCGAAATTCCCTCCTGTAGAATTCTCTTCCGCATACTTGCTTTCCTGACAGTTACAATCTCCAAGAATCTAAATCTAAAGTCAATTGTCATCTCCTGTCTCACTAACTTACATCCTCTCTCTTATGCTTTTTTACATCCACCCCACTTTCATCAGTAATCTCTTCCCTTTCCTACTCTTTTTCTGACACCCCCTGCAACCTCTCTCTCTTCATAACATTTTTCCTATGTAACCCCTGCACACTAGTGGCAGTAACATGCCTTGCTCGGGGCGACACGATTAAAAAAAAGAAAAAAACAATATATATTGCAGTATTTCAAAGCAAATTTAAATTGATTGCAATAAGTTTTTAAATCGTTAATATCGACCGCTTTGACAAATCTGTTGACACAACCAAATTCTCTATTTTTGAAAGATATTTTAAGACAATATATTTTTCTTAAACTTTATTTGAGGACGATGAACTGATTTTAAGTTAAATTCCAACAAATATAACTTATTTTAGTTCAATGTATTGCAGTAAAGTATTTTTAGCCCAGAAGTGGGTGTTTCTATGAGATCCTTTTAGATTTATTGATAAATTAATGTTTGGTATTTTTAACTAAAGAATTATAACTATAAATTACTTGAATACAATGTGGAAGACTATTTTATAAATATAAACATTAAGCTCCACAAAAAAAGAACTTTTCGAAATTTCATAAAATTTTATAAATGGGAGGTAACAGATTTAACAAAAACATTTTGTCAGAATTTTCTAAAAGAAGAAAAGATTCGAAAATAACTCCATTAATTTGGGACTAATTTGTGTAGGTTTCATTAAAATCAGACCATTATCTGATTTTTATAACAATTTGTTTATCATTGAGGTAACAACAAACATTTTAGGCATAATTTTGAAGGTTCTACAAAGAATTAAAAAATAATTTATTAATCAAAACATCCTTTTGTTTATCTCTCTCATTCTCTCTCTCTATATATATGTATACTTGTGTGTGTGTTTGCTCATACACCTTTATACTACTCTATATATTCAGACGTGTGTGCATTTTATTGAAGGTGAATTTACGAATTTTCTATCGTCACCACGAGTAGATAATACATTATTGATACTAGCGATGACTTTAAATGCAAAATGGAAAGAGAGATAGGTGACAAGATCTCGAACCCACTAAAACGGGATTCAAATATGTTTTCATGCGTTCAAATTTTGAAAAGTTTAACGAACTTTTAAAATTTAACCACTTGAAAACATAACTTTTCGCAGTTGTGCGTTGTGGTGCAGTAGATATCGGTACGGAACGAGAAAGCGGAGCACAGTTAATTTTGTTGTATTCACTTACGTGCAAATCCCCTTGGGAAATGTATTAATCCGTCATTTCTCTCTCCAGTTATGGCTTTAAGGGTAGAAAAGATTGGGTTCTATAGCATTCGTTGGCAACCACTCTACCACAGAAAGTAATGGCAACCTCCTGCGGAAAAATATTCTGGCCAATCAATCATGTCTCTTTCGTGACATGATGGACCAAGCGTATATCACGCATGGCATTTAACTGACGCCTAAATCTACTCCCAAAATTATGTACGTCAACATCTGAATAACCAACAAATGTGATGCTTTCACTTTTTTCTAATGATTCTTTATTAACTACTAAGTATGTTCTCTTGTGTGACTTAAAAGCCTCCACATTTCACTTATAGATATAATTTTATTTCTGTCATTAACGCTGGCAGTAATTCCTTATCACCGAAAAACGTGTCCTTGACATTCAAGGTTTTTCTATAGTTATATATATAGCAGTGTTTTTATGTATGAAATCTTCCAGCAAAATATCTACATTCTACATAAAATAGTCCAATTCCGTCAAGTATGTTGCATTAATTCATGACAACAATCATTTTCATAAATTTCCAAGGTAAGTATAGAGTTTGAGTTCTGAATTTTCCTAAAACTAGGAATACAATTCTAATGTTATTCCTAGTTACTAGAATATTGCATTTTTGTTACAAAATCGTTTTAAACCAAGCAAGCAAATGGTAGATTAACTGTAATATCAGTAGGCAGCTTTAGGGATATGTGAAATCTAGCTTACCTATTTTTAAAGCTATATCCCTTCGAGATATAAACGATATGAATCGCCACATATTCCCTTTATTTATTACCTGTGAATTATTAAAACATTTTTAGAAAGTCGAAAACTGTCTTTTCAGTTTTTTTCTACGCGCTCTGGCATTCGGGGTTTTCCTTCTTTTACATTGGTCGCACCCAGTGTACTCTTCTTTTTAACTGCTAACTGGGGATGAAAAGGGCTGATAATTTAAAAGATAAATGAAATCATTTGTCTATTCTTCAGAGATAAGGTAATATTTACACTATTTACATTATTCGGACTATTGTCTCATCATTACTGCCATTATTACGATGTTTCGGGCGTTGTACGCGCTGGCCTTCTTCAGGCGCTAAGTGTTTCGAACCGAACCCTTTATTACGATCACTGGGGTACATCATTCTCATCCCATGCACGAAGCCACTTCTAAACACGTCTAGTGGATTTAGACATTGGTTAGTTACAGTGACTTGACCCAAAGATTTGTGAGTTCATTATCAGTTTACAGCAATGTTGAAAAAATAACTTAGAGATAAGTTCAAGGGAAATAACTCAATGACTGAGTGTGTGTGTGTGTTTTTTTATAACTGTCCGCCTATTGCTATGCGATAACTGTTCTTCAATATGACAGTAAATGCTAGACATTTTCCTCAAAGATGAAGGATAGACTTGAAGCAACCGAAATGTGTTTCTAAAGAAGAATGCTGAGGATACCATGGACCGGTAGTGTGAGCAGCGAGAAGGTTTTTAAAAGGATGGAAACTAAAAGGAAACTAATACTTAGCGTCAAAAAAAGACAGCTGAAGTTTCTGGGACATATAATGAAGAAGGAGAATTTGGGGAATGTTATACTTACAGGTCAGTTAGAAGGAAATAGAGTCAAGGGAAAGCAACGCGTAACATACTTGACGGGCTTGAGCAAGTAGATGGTAGAGTGGGTTTTTGGTTGAGGTAACAGGAGAAACTGTGCAAAGAGCCACTAGAGAAAGGGAGATGTGGATGGACAGGATCGCTTACGTCTTGAAAGGACACGGTACGTAGAAGAAGAAGAAGAAGAAGAAGAAGACCGACAGATTTTGTTCTCAGTCTATCTACAGGGTCGATAAAAGTCTAGAGTAAAAGTGGATATAAAAGTCTCGATACATAACTTCGGATAAAAACGACCGGTTCATAGGCAGTTGCTATTCAGCGACGGGGATGCTTTACGTGAACAGTGAGATTAAACGTCAGAAGGTTGGATACTGGTTGCCAAACAATCTGCGTTGGATGGCTTTTTCTGAATAGCAAGCAATATTGTGTATTATGATATGATGTCGTTTGTACAGAGGTCATATAGAAGGACTTTTTTAATGTCAACGTGTATAAAGGTCAGTGAATAACACAAATAGAAAAGTTAAGTAAAAGCCTCCCTGGGAGACTCTAACAAGATGAAGTCCTTACCCATTACTCTATAGCTGTAAAAATTTGCTAAATGACAATTTTTCTATAGAAGGTGTACAGGTGTATCCAAACTTTACAGTAACCTGTATAATGATTCAAATTCTGTCATAATTGCTAAATGAAACATCTAGTAATATCATGGGTTACATAATCTTTTATTATACAACTAAGTTATTATTTGTCTATATTTCTGAGATGAGGTAGTATTTACACTATTTACATTATTCGAACTATTGTTCTCATCTTTGTTGCCATTTGTACGACGTTTATCCAGGGTACATGACGACAACTCCAACATACATGGAAGGGAGGGTACATGAGGATAACAGCTCTGAGAAAACAGCCTCTGTGAACAAGTAACTTAGAGGGTTAGAGGGAGATAACTCATGACTACCAAAAAAGGCTCTACACAAGAGATGAGAATGATATACCCCAGGGTTCGGTTCGAAATTACTAGCACCTGTATAACGGGATCGGTTCGAAATTTCTAGCAGAAAACTGGAGAAGGCCGGATCGTACAACGACCGAAACGTCGTTTAAATTGAAACAAAGATGTCTACAATAGTCTAAATAATGTAAATAATGTGACTTATTATTTTTCTTTTCTACCAGGGATAATCACTTCTGATTTTCAGTATATAATAATATGAGTGTCCTAATTACTCAAGCAAATTTTAGTTGAAATGTTGAAATATTCCCTGGTTAGTTGGATTTCAGTCATTATTATTTTATTAATAGACGATTTAGTGATTTTTACTTTCTTACTGTAATTCAATCAGTCACCAACAAAGGTCGATTACAAATTCAAACGTGAAGTTTTAAGACCGTTTTTAGTGACTTGGCAAAACTCTGGTGTTTTATAGTTTACATATAATTTCTTGACAGAAAAAAAAAAGATTATATTTGCCAATTTTATTTACTCGTTAAGTAATTAATGTAAGTGTTGGCAATTGCTTATATGGTTTTAGTATTTACTGTGTCACAAAAAAATATATGAAAGGTTTATTGGAATCTTAATGAATGTATATATGATGTAAATGCTTTTATTGTATACGTTTTAAATGCCGTTTACTAATAGTTATTGTTGTTAATCTCTTGTGTTTAATTTCATGATTGTTAAATCAATTACCTAGTTTGCAGGCCGTGAAGACTATTCGCATCTTTAGAAAATTGAATCTGGGGACCGAGAAAAACGAAAATGAGCCAGTGTTTAAGCAAGGATTTTTTTTTTTTTTTTGTTTAGAGCAAAACAATATCGGTTTCTCACAAGACAGTTACTTGCAATTAAAAAAACTGACTTATAACAAAAATGCAAACAAAGAAATATTCAGGTCAGACTTCAGTATCCAATTATGAACCAAAATGACTTTAAGAAAAAGTTATCTGTCTTTTCTTGCATTCAAAATAAATATTCCGAAGAGTTGGGATCTGATCAAACAGCTACTGCTCAATACTACAATGAGTATATGGCTTGTTTAAAAAGCGCATTAAAATTGAAAATCATTTCTTAACGGTTGTGTTTCTAGTTTACAATTCTCGTTCTCCTATTGCAGAATTGATGCAGTAAATGAGGCGGGATATCAAATTGTCCTTTTTTTCAGTTATGTCAACTTCGGATTTGTTGCAACAATTCCCAGCTTGCGAATTCATGCGACAATTCTTCACTGAAATTACGTCCTAAAACAATCCAGAACATCACTGAATCGATAAGTCACTTTTGTGTGATGGAATGCAGAATCAGAGTTGAGTAAGAACAGAGAAAATCAGGGAAAATATTTTCATGACTGAATAATGTGATGAATTTATATAAATAGTACACGTTGTCAAAAAAAAAAAACTAATAATAATAATGTCAATTGTTTTCATGAACCGAATTTAGTTCGAATAGGCTGTCCTGGGGTAGACAAAGTGCAAAGGCAAGTTTATTGGAACTAGATGTCAAAAAATATCCCACATGTTTCTATTGATATAATTTCAACATTGTTTTTTACGTAAACAAGACAAGTTTGCATTCTAGTTCATGCCAGTCTGCTCACTTTCGGTAGCTAGAGGAAACGATGGAATGCGAGCGGATTAAACAAAGTGTTGGCCGCCGACGCTTCTACATGTTTAACGCCAGAAATTCCATTACATTTGAATCGTGCGAATTAGAATATTCTCTCAAGAAATGAAGTGTTATTTGATTTCGAAAGAAATCTTTCGGGAACTGAATAATAATTTTCCAAATTAAAGAATATCATTATGAATATTTTCAAAAGTTTTCTTTTTTTTTATTCCATTAGAGATATCTTAGCAGTGTCGTATATTTATTGTTGAAAGCTTCACTTAGTTTCAATTTGGGTTTTCTAAAGAAGTGTTTTATAGATAATCAAAAGATTTTTGTATTGTTATCTACATTTGTCACGTGTTGAATTGAGATTTCAAATATCGTGTGATATTTTGAACATATTTTGCAGAGAGTTTATTTTTAGACTTTATTAAGATATTTCTATATTTCTAACATTTATGCAAATCTGTTCTTCCTTATCGTTAATATATATATATATATATATATATATATATTGGATGTGATGGATAAATTATCTAAATGAGGGAAAAATTAAAACAGCAGAAACATGTCATTTTATATATTTACCAAAATTACACAAAGATATATTGAAATACTTAAGAGTGAATTTCTTGAATGAAATTGTCATTGGCTTCAACCACAGCCTCATAATAATCGAGATGGTGGGGGCTTTAGTCTGAGGAGTTAGGTGGCCACAGGTAAGGGGTGATGTGATCGCAGAAATTGTCTGACAGCAGCTACCCTCTTTATCCAGGGCAGCATAACCTCATTCAAGGCACTTGATGTAGGCCTCCGTTTTGTGTATGAGACCCTCACGAATAAATTCAGCAGTTCTTGTCTTATCAGAAAGATCGGGGTGACTTTCTGAGCAGCCGTACATTCGTAATTACGATTAAACTTATCAAATTCTTTCCAAATCCTCTGCACTGATCTCAGATTAATACCTATACATTCTAAAATGTTCGTATTGAAGCTTCTGGTGCTAACACGAAGCAGTAAAAGATGTCGTTTCAAAATTTCTGGTGGACCAAATTGAGTCATGGTGGGCTTTTTCTCACAGCGGGTGCCCAACTGACAATACTATACAGTAAGCAGAATAAAAAGCAAACCACGCGCATGCGCAAAATTATATCTATAAAATGGCGATATATTTATACACACACACAGACACACACACACACACGCACACACACACATATATATATATATTTAATAAAATGGAACAAATTTGCATAAATGTTCGAAATATGGATACGTTGTTAGTAAAATGTAAAAATATACTCAATAAATTAATATATATATATATATATATATATATATATATATATATATATATATATATTTGTTTATGATGTAGGTACCTCCATAGATTTACTCAAAAATGAATATACCTTGATGAAAAATTGCCCTCAACTTAAAATTTTATCATCAAAATATTTATCATGATAAGAGAAAAAAACTTATTTTTTAATTATCTAAAAAAATATTGAATGTCTTTGGCAGGTTCAAAATTTTGGCTTAAAATCCTTGTGTATTTCTTTTTAAGTCAGCGGTTTACTTACCATTTACGATTAATATTTTCAAAATTTTTTCAGTTGATTTAGAAATTTTTCAAAAACCAAATAATTGTTGGATTTTAATGAAAAAATCAGGACTTATTAACAGTTGAATAGAATTATTTTTGAAATTTATTTTTTAGAAAATCTCGGTAAAAATATATATACTCTCCACCCACTTCTCCAATTACTGAATTTCATGAAATTTTGTAAAATTACTTCATTAAAAATTCTATTAGTTTAAAATAGGACATCTTGGAGATAGCAAATCATTTTTTAAAAAGCTACTCGATTCCTAAATATCTGCTTTAAATCATAAAATAAAAAAATAATAAAACTATATTATTTAATTAAAAAAACTTTTCATTGCTTTTATAAATAAGCTTTATGAAAAGAAAATTACAGGATGAATAATTAATTTTTACAAAGAACAGATTTCTTTTTTTTATGTTAAATATTATACTTTATAATATAGCAATCGTTCAAAACTCTGCGTTAATATTATTATATCTGATATTTTTATAAAATATTTCTCAATCAAAAATTGAAAAGCTTAATACAAATGATTTTGCATCATGACTTTTAAAATATTTTAAAATATTTTTTATTATTTAAATATTCCCATTTTTCTATGTGCATGAATAATCTTGTTATTAAATAGTCAAAATCCGAAAGTATGCTTTACTTTCTTAGTTCTTGAACCATAAAATACCGCTCTCAGTTCTGGCCAACCATACTTAGCTTTTCAACACTTCAAGCAGTCAGTAATCAGATGTCGGAAAAACAAGACCCCGTGATTAAGAAATGATATAACCTAGCCTAGTATAAATGAGCTAGAACACCTCCAAGTATAATCAAGCCTGGGAATATCCTCTAGGCTTTTGCAAGTCGATCCACCTTGAAATACCTGATGCAGAGATGATAGAGAATTTACACTAATGACTTTGGAAAAAGCGCTAATCCACTTTTCTAATGATGATTTACTGAGCATTGTAGTAGAATTTGTGCATTGTAGTGTACGTGTGTAAAAAAGGCTTACATATCAACTGAAGTGCCGTTCAGTTTGGAGCCGATACCTAGTAATTTGTGTGGTCCTGGGCATGATGGTAAACTGCATCTGGCAGCAAGGCCTCTGATTGGGAGGTTGTGAGAAGCGTAGAACCACCTTTTAATTGCTGTTGTTCTCAGCTCCACCCTGACCCGGAGTGGTAGAACCTGTTAGGGTCCCAGCTATGGGCAAAAAGTTAACCTCCCAATCTGGGGTCAAAACATTATGAAAGTATAAAACTACATTTTTATAGAAATATATACATAAAAACAAACTTTTATTAAAAAATATACACTTTTGAAGGAAAAATATTACTAACAATACATTTTTAAGAAAAAATTACCATAGCACATTTCTGAAGAAAAAAAAATTATTTTAAGCAAAATATTTTTGAATACAAAGCTAGAAGACAATTTCAGTTTTCTAAAATAAAAAAGAATAAAAACAAAAAATTAATTAAATTAGGACTAATTCAACCTCTCACTATAATCGAACATTAAAAAAACAAACACACCTTAAAACCCAACCTTTTTGGCATTAAATAACCCACAGAGGTTGATATGCGGTTAAACAAAACTCAAACTGAAATTAGTAACTTGTGATTCCTCCTTTTACTGGTAGAACACCTAGGTGATATAGATCGAAGTTTGCTAGAGTTCCAAGTTTTGGTTAAAAGTGTAACTAACCAAAGACTGTCTAGAATTGTTTTTTATTTCTTGGATGAAATGGGAAGGGAATTTAATGAGGACAGTCAAGCAAGCTTTCGGGAGAATATTATGCAAAAAGAGATCTCGAAAACGATTACCGCATTTTCTTGAGTATTATATGATTCCGTGTTTCCGAAGCTAAAAGCGGAATAAATTACACCACAAGAGTTTAATACGACCCAGAAGTACAGTTATTTCTATCTAACTTAAAAATCAAGAAGCCGTTAAAATGTCAATGTCATATATATAATTCTATTAAAATATTTAATTTTTCACTATATTCAGTCAGTCAGTTAAGTGCCATACGTCATACACGCTTGGGCTATCATGTTTCAAAAGAGGCATGTCTGAATGGGCAAATGATTTTCCCGCAGTACACTGGTTGTCAACCAAGGCAACTTAATCTGTACAGTTATTTAACCCATAGCTGGAGGAAAGCTACGAATTAATACCTTCACCCAAGGGTATGTGCGGGTAAGTCAATAAAATGAATTCAGCTGGAATTAGAACCCGGCTCCCCGATTTCTCGTTCCGAGCCGTCATCAACTGCACCACAAAGCACGAAATTGTAGAACAGAAACGAACGGAATATTTCGCCATTGCGTGTTTTTTCTCATTTTCGTTTCAAAACTTATTTTAGATTTTTCAGGTAAAGGTGATTAGTTGTAGAATTAATTTTCTGAAAATATTACCCATGTTCTGTTAATATTTCTTAGGTAATGAATTCTAACTATTTACACTATTTACATTGTTCAAATTGTTGTCCTCATCCTTATTGTCACATTCACGACATTTCGATAGTTGTAAGAACTAGAAATCATCCGATCTATATAATAACGATCAGGATAGCAGTCCGAACATGTAAATAGTGTAAATAACTAATTTTGTTTATTTCCTTTATTAATTTTTAAATCAGTTTCGGTGAATTTCTTGAGATGTTCAATTACGCTGATTTCTAAAGAACAAATATGGCCGACATATCAAACACAAATTGTAAACAATTGTTAACAACATCTGCCTACTTAGTTTTTTTTTATCTATTGATAAGTGTGTTTGTAATCTTGCTTTTTCAAACAAATATTTTTTCAAGCTGAGTATAAATTTTTACTTGCTTATAAAACGACACCACACTACCTTAATTTTAATTCAGAATTTCTCGCATTATACGCAAGAAAATACGGTAAAATGTCAGGTGATGAGTAAAATGAAGAGCTCATGGTGAGGGTGACAATCAGCGGAATGTAAAATTCAAATATCTGAACAATAAAATGAGATAAAAGGAATAGTATAACATTTAAAGGAATATGCAAATAGCGAAAGGCACGACTCAGAAAGAGTGTAAGGCACCAAAGGGTAAGAAAATGAAATTAGAAACAAATGAATGAGTTTCGAACTGCTACATAAAGCCTATCCTTCTATAAGTTACTGAAAACGGGACAATTTTATTAAAAAAATCACAAATCAAAAGAAAAGATTGCTGAGAATACTATTGAGAGAATATGGAACAAATGATGGATTTCGAAAGAAAACAAAGAAACTTTGATTAACAGAAAATTCTTAAAATCCTTGCGATATTTAAAGTGCGAAAGTTTTAACGCACATAAAAAGCATAAAACCATCAATCTGATATTTTGTAGGAAATGGATGGATGGAAATGTACCGTAAAGATTAAGTGGGTGTCATAAAAAAGAGTATATCCCTGAGAGCAACAGCATTCAGGAACTTGCAGAAAGACATGATCCCATACATCCTGAAGAACCATGACATATATATATATATATGTGTGTGTGTGTGTGTGTGTTTGTGTGTGTGTGTAAATTAAAAGTACATTGCGACACGGAACTTTCCATGTTCCGTGATAGAATCTCCTCATCAGGCAATGATGCATGTTGGTTGTGAAAATGATTTGCATTTTATCTATATATATATATATATATATATATATATATATATATATATATATATATCATGTAAAATGAATTGGCTAAATGTAACCGTAAGTTGTATGCTAAAAATTTTTGGGGGGAATTTCTCACATGTTTAACGCTCTTCCAGCTCCATGCTTTTCAGCCAATTTTGATCTTCAATAATTTAGCTGCAATATCTACGTTATCTACTGTCTTCTTGATTACTATTCCTTTGTTTTCACTCCTTAATAATATTTCTCTTTTGTCTTATTCAATCATATCTTGTGTCTTAGTGGCTTTACTGCCTTGAATAAAGTGATATCATTAAAAAAAACTAATGCTTTCAAAATGTCATTCAGAGTTACACAAACAGCTGTATATTTCATTAAAACTACCGCTGAAACCACCGCTCCACCTACTTTTAATACCACCCCGACTGATTCTAACAAGTTGAGGCACATCCTTCCCTCCTCTATTGTAAAACGTCCTGATAACAAAAGAAGGCCTTATGCCTGACAAGAAAGTTGTGAAAAGATTATATTGAAACAATTGTTAAGTCTGGTGCTAAGAAAATCGTTTTACTATATCGTGCAGTATAGTTTTACTCTCTAGATTCTCTCTAACATATTTATAAGCCTACCGTTCGTCCATGCGTTGAATATTGATGCCACATGATGCCCGGTGTTTCTGCTGCATATTTAGAGATCCTTCATAAAATCCAAAGAAGAATCGACAATATTGGTGTTCTTGACATGGCATCCCGGATTTATTTACTTTCTCACTGCTTTAAAAGTAACTTCCCTGTAATTTTTCTATGAATATTTTCATGTTGATTGTTCTGATGAACTCTTAAGTATGGTATGGAGACTTTATGAATTTAAGTACAGTACTAAATTGGCAAAAAGGTTTTATCAATTTGAAGATGAATTGGCTAAATGTAACCGTAAGTTGTATGCTAAAAATTTCTTTTTAGACACTTCTCACATGTTAAACGCTCTTCCGGTTCCTTGCTTTTCAGCTAATTTTTATCTTCAATAATTTAGCTGCAATGTCAATCGTTATCTACTGTCTTCTTGATTAATATTCTCTTGTTTTCACTCCTTAATATTTTTGCTTATTCTCTCACACTCAATAATATTTGTGTCTCATTGGCTTTACTCCCTTACATGTGACGATGTGATTATATACATAAATATGTGTAAGTATGTGTCTGTGCGTATGTGTATGTGTGTGCTTGCGTGATGTGCAATAAGAATTTTCTTTCTTTCTAAATTTTTTGTCTTCCTCCATGTCAATGTAGCATAGATTATTCCTTTATTTCGTTCAGTTCCAATAATATTAGCTAATTTAATTCTGGTTTCTTTTATTGTATATTCTTGTTTGTACGCAATGTTCTTTTATTATTGAGATTCTTTCTGTCATATCTGTGAAATCGACACTTCCCAAGACGCCGCGACAAAATTCACCAATATTCGAATTTTATTCGAAGTTATATATATTTATTTTTTTTATTAGGGTATTGAAATTTTTTCTTAATTTTATTGTTATAATCGTTTAATGATTGCTTGCCTCACACAGGATAAGAAACGCGTACGGCTCAAATATTTATTGCCAATAAAACAGATTAATATTCCCGTGGGTCCTAAAACCCGAGTCGGTTTATTGCGCACGTTTGAAAATAACTTTATACGCTCCCACTCACAACTGTTTCAATTGTTTCCTGGGGGACATTCGGTTTTTCGGCGGTAGAGACTGGTGAGGTGCGCAGGAGATAAGGAAAGTTAACGGTGAAGAGGCGATTACTAAAATTCTGTCATCTCGGTTGGCCAATATTTGCCAACGGTATAAATAATTTTCTTAATTCTTCAATTTTGGATTTATTTGGTTTTTAAGCATCGAAAATCGATATTAAATAATGTATAATCACCAGAGAGAAATCAAATATTTCACTTAAAAAAAAATTAGACATGCACAAATGATATAGTTCATTACTAAGCGTAGCTAAGTGTGGCACAAGGAAGCAAATATGTAGCAATTTCAGCGAATATTGAGCTCAATGAACAAGCAAATTTGCCAGTAAGATTTTTAATCGTCAAGCAAGGAGAGGAATCTAGAGTTAGTAATTTTTCTTACTTCTGGTATACTTAGTGAAAATCATATTCCCTGCGTCGAAGTACGTCTGCAAAAGGAAGTCCCTGACAATGACCTGTTTATGGGAAGTGCTTCATTAAACTCAGCATGACATGCATAGGATAAAAATCCAAGGAGACCTAGTGAGGATCAAATTCTTTCTGAGAGTAAACCCATTTGCAAATCGAGGTCGGTGACAATGACCTTCTTATGGGAAATGTCTGAAGGTTTTTCCTAAGCTTAACTTACCATTGATAAAATCACAATCAAAGGACACCCAGTGAGGATCATTTTTTTCTACACTATGAAACGTGGTGCAATGGTTAGCAAGCTTAACTTGCTAGAACCTATTACAACTGAGTAGTGAGTTCGATTATCATTGGGTGCCCCGTAATTTTAGCCTTGTGCCACATTTAAGCTGCACTTAAAAATTCAACATTATAAAATAAGTTCGCACGAGTAGCTTGCAAAACATTATTCCATAATAGGTTGAATTATGCATCAGTTACGCATTTTCTTAATTTTTTTTTATTTTTTTACTTCTTTCATCAGTTAAAGGAATGTTTAACAGAGACATGCTATTTGCTCACATGAAGGTTCGAACAGTTAAAGGAATAACGCTTAGCACTTATACTTAACACCATTTAGTGACATTGAGGATTTAAATATACCCCCACCCGCATTCAATACAATTACCGAGTCCCCAGAAGGTGTCCCGCGACTTCCAATCTTACAGTCAATGCATACAAGTTTTAAATAATCCATCACTTAATAATTACTAAGTTCCGTATGTTAACCACAATTTTCTAACTACTACATGCCTTCATTTTAGAGTTGCGAGAGTGATCATTGGATTTTATTACTCCAACTCTTCGTTTGCGAAATTGTGAAATTGTTTACAATGTTCCTGCATTCCAAATTTCTACGTATATATCGAAGTTTCTTCATATCTGTCTTCGGTATATTCGTTGCTATTCTACTCTAAACAGACACATAAACTTACGTACAGATATACACACACACACACACACACACACACACACACACACACACACACACACACATAAACAGGCACACGAACACACATACACGATTACACAAATCTCTCTCACTCTCTTACTGATTACTGTATGCGACACCTTGGAATCCAAAAGTTTCAGTTTTAAATAACACACAAAGGGTTTATAAGCCATTAAAAATTAAATCAATCGATTCTCTCTATCATCACACACACTCTCTCTCTCTCCTCTCTCTCTCTCTCTCTCTCTCTCTTTCTATATATATAATGGGTGCGTGGCCGAGTGTTTAAAACGTTTGCTTTCTGAACATGAAGCCTGCGATCCCAGCATGCAGCACTCTTGAAAAGTATATAAAGATCATACCACGATCCCAAATATGTTTTCTATTGACCATTTAATTCATGTACTTTTGGTTTATAAATGACTTCTTTGTATTCCAAAGTACTTGAAGTGGGCATTTATTTTTGTCCATGCAGTTACATTTTTTATTAATGATCTTGCCTTGTATAATGCTATTTAAATTTCTGGCGTTTTGTTTCTTTATGAAATTTTCTAAATTACCAGTACGGCTATAACTAAGTTTAATGAAAATTTTGTTTAGTTCTGCACTTTTTGGAAAGTGTTTCTCGGTCAGTTTAAAAAATATTTGTCCCATTTTGGTTTTGACTTCTAAGTTAAATGGTAGGTTGAACCAGATAATTGTTTTTTCTATCATTGTTTTTTATTTGTCTGTTTAGTTGGGGATTGTATTCTAAAATGTACTTATGGTCAGATTTTCTTCATGACTTTTTATGGTTTCTTTCTTTTCATCAAATATTGTTTGTTTGACGAATGATTTGATAGCTTGTGTTTTATTCCTTTGTGAATGCTCTTGATTATACTTTTTGGATGGAGAAACATTGCCAGATTGTAAATTTAATTCCACTTATGAATATTTAACTACTTTTCTATTTGTGTCTACTATTAATTCAAAATCTAGTTCTTTAAATAATTTGAAAAGTTCTTTCTTTATTTTATCATTTTCTATTTTGTTGTTCGATGCTATCATTAATCCGTCATCTCTGTATAATCCGTGGTTGTCTATGTGGATTATTTTCTTGATTTTATTTAAAATATATATACCCATCAATTTTGAAATTTCGGCTACCTCATACGGTTCTTGTGGTACATCAAAGGTGCCGTTGTTTGACATTTTAATCCATGTTTACCTTTGTGGAAAAGTATTGATTTGAGGCTATGTTTGTGGTGCATTGGATATCGGCTCGGAACGAGAAATCGGGGAGCCGAGTTCAAATTCCAGCCGAATTCATTGCATTCACTTACGCGCAAATACCCTTAGGAAAGGTATTAATCCGTCTATTCCTTCAGTTATGGGTTAAATAACAGGACAGATTGGTTTCTATAGCCTTGGATGGCAACCAGTCTACCGCAGAAAGCAATGGCAACCTACTGCGGGATAATCTTCTGCCCAGTCAGTCATGTCTCTTTCGAGACATCATCGCCCAAGCGTGTATCACGTATGGCACTTAACTGACTGAGGATTATATCAATATGTTCAGATGGTATGTTCATATCTCTTTTAGCAAAATTAAACGCTTCCATCAAACCTTTTTCAGAAATTAATGGGTAAAAGTTTTTTATGTCATATTTAATGAACGTATATTAATTTTTGCAATGGATTTATTGGAACCAAGAAATACAATCAGTTATGTTCTTCCACTGGTTAGCTTGAGTGGCTGTTCTTAGTAAATCACAAATATTTTTAATATTTGATGGCTTATTTTGCCCACTTCTGTTTTTGTTGAATTTATAAGTCGGTATGAGATGTTGATGGGAAAAGCTTCCTTTTAATTCTTGCTTGTTAAAACATATATGATAGTAAAGAAAGTGTGCGCAGGTGTAATTTTTATATGTAGTTATATTAGGCAGGTCAAAGAAATTCGTGAGTTAATAAAATAGTAAAATTGATAATACGACTAATAATATTTATTGCATATTAGTTGACCGTTTAAAAAAATTGAAGCATGATAAAAAATATTAAAAAATTGAAATTCCCGATTTTGACGCCGAAAATCAAAGTTAAAATACATACTTAAAATAGATTCACGCATTCTATGATTGAACAGAAAGTAATGCATACTTGAATAATACAGTTTTTACAGACAACCTTCTAAAATCCTTTACAACCCTAATGTGGCAAACAACGAGACCAAATCTATTATATAATAATGTAAAAAATGTAAAAAAATCCCGGAAAAGAAAGTGACATCATTTCTTAGTTCTCGTCTCGTTGAATAAGGATATAGGCGGTTCCAAAAAATCCAATTTTTAAAATCCGTATTAATATCCATGAACATTTCTTAAAGTTAAATATTTTGTCAGACTAATGACATATTTAGTTTTATTTGCAAATGCTTGTTGCAAAATAAAATCATTACCTTTGCCTTGATAAACTATATTGTTACACAAAACGCGTTTTTCTTTCGTTACGTAAGCGTTCTTAAAAAAAAGTAAAATCAGTTATTGCAAATGTTCTGAAGACACCACATGGTAGAAACCTAGGTCGTTTACAACGTATATATATATATATATATATATTTAGAGAGAGAGAGAGAGAGAGAGAGAGAGAGAGAGAGAGAGAGTAGACGGCACCCTTAGAGGAGCCGTCGATGGATGTGCTGGCTCGAAGTCACAAGTCATCGTGACCGAGAGTTTGAGCGTTCTGGCCTTGTTCTGATTATTGTTTACGCCGTGCTTTAACTTAGTATAGTTGTCATGTAAATTACAGGTGGGATCAGTGGGTGTTGAACAAACACAAATGTGCCTGCAATGGGGATTAGCCAGACACCCTTGTAGATAGGCATCCTCGTATACAGCCATACATACATATATTATTTACATATAAATATTAAAATCAGAGAAATTTTAATAAATGGATATTTTCTACTTTTTACATTTATTTAAATATATTCTAACTTGAGTCCCTAAGTGTTTACAAATTACTGGCTTCGTAAAAATTTCTAGAACTGTTTCTCATTATCGAAATCATAAGGGGCTTACTTTAGTATAGTTAAAGGTTACAATACACATATTCTAGCGTGTGTGTGTGTGTGTGTGTGTGTGTGTGTGTGTGTGTGTGTGATGAAAGAGATATGAATGAAGAAAAATAAACGAATAAAAAGCTTGAAAAAATGCAAACCATAGATAAATATAAAAAGGATCAGAGAGAGGAAGAGAGACAGAGAGAACAAAACAAAAATTAAATGTATAAAAAGGAGAAAAAGAGAGGAAGGGGAGAAAAGCAAGAAATATAGAAAGGATCTAAATGTGGGGAACCAAGAAATACAGAAAAGATCAAAAAGAGAGTGAGGAAGGGGAGGAAGGGAATGAGAACCAAGAAACATAGAATGTATCAAAAAGAGGGGGACAGCAGAGAGAAAGCAAAAGAAATTAAACCAAGAAATATAAAAAAGATCAAAAAGAAAGCGAAGAGGAGAACCAAGAAATATAGAAAGGGTCAAAGAGAGAGATAGAGAGAGAGAGATAGAGAGAGAGAGATAGAGAGAGAGAGAGAGAGTGTGTTTGTGTGTTTGTGTGTGTGTGTGTGTGAAAGGGAGAGAACCAAAAATAAAGAAAGGATCAAAAGGAAAGTGAGACGGAGAAAACCAAGAAATATAGAAAGGATCAAAGAGAAAGAGAGCGTGACAGAGTTCACCAAGTAATATACAAAGGATCAAGAGAGAAGAAGAGAAGCAAGTTATATAGAAACGATCTCATGTAGAGAGAAATGGAGATAGAGAACCAAGAAATTTTGAAAGGATCAAAATGTGTGTGAGGGGAAGAGAACCAAGAAAAATAGAAAAGATAAAATAGAGAGAGAGAGAGTGTGAGAGAGCAAAAGAGAGAGAACCTAGAAATATAGAAAGGATGAAAAGAAAAGAGAGAACCAAGAAATGAGATACCCAGGGAGAACAATTAAGACGTAAATAATGTGTAAATAGAAATGCAAGAGCCATAAGCCAGTGACGAAATAGAAAAAGACAAACTGATTCAGATAGGGACACTGAGAAATGAGAGGGTCATCGAAAGAATCAATAAAATATGGAAGAAAGGCTGAGAAGGTGATCGTGTAATTCATTTTCAGTAAGAAAAATCCGTTCCAGTAAACAGAGAATCCCGGTTATTCGTTTTCCTTAATCAGTTGCCATTGTTTATTGGTGGTGTCTCGTAGACTCGGATGTCTTTTGTAGCTCGAGAACTTTTGTCACATGTCAGAAGATGGAGGATCTTCACACTGCGCTACACAAATACATGGCGCTCCAAGGAGAAGCAAATTTTATTTTCAATTTTATTTCGGTTTAGCTCAAAGAAAAAAATGTATGCAAACTTCCCAAACTTTACTTTTATGAATAGGCGGCGGAGATAACGGCATCTATAAATGAGACTAAAAGCAGGTGTTTTTATTACCTTTGTCAAAGTCTAAATAGAAAGAGACATTTTTTGAAAAATTACACCTGTATATAGATGCATAGTAATGATTTGTTTATGCACACACATATACGTGTATATATATATATATATATATATATATGTGTGTGTGTGTGTGTGTGTGTGTGTGTGTGTGTGTGTGGATATATATGAATTTATATAAATATGAATATATATATATGTCTGTGTGTGTATATAGTGGATTCTTTTATCATGAACAATAAATGAGAGTCAGCAGAGAATGGTGCATTTCACTTTACACTTATGCATGCTTGATTTGTGTAATTGTGAAGAAGATCTGGTATGGGGAAGACATTTCATGTGTACTTTCTTGAGTGTCATACTATCCAAACTTGCTGCAGGTGACAAAGCCACACTGACCGATGAAATTTGTTGAAGCTGGATTTTGATGGCATCTCTGCTACAGAGCTTGACAAAGATCATCATGGTGCTTCAGTCTACTATCTTTAAAACTCTTCAAATTTATAAGACATGACTTTCGCGACTGTTTTTGGTGTGATGCTTAGATTTCAAAGGTTTTCAGATAAAAGTAGAAACGTTTCACACATACACAACCTCACACATATATCTAATTATTATTATGATGATTATATGCTATAACAATAACTATATATCTACGCTCTACTTTCGTATTGAGCAATTTTCAAAAGTAAATATCTGTGAAATGTACTACCATTAGTATTCACCACTTTACATATATATATATATATATATATAGTAATTCACATACAAGCATGCTTTGCTGTATCACAGCTCATCAGTGTAGCTATAATTCCACTTGTTTCCAGTAGGGATCGAAACTCGATCGATCTGGTGTTAGTCGGAGACCCAAAGCCATATGCACATGGGATGAGACAGGGGAAATTTTAGCTTTACCGTCTTATATAAATGCGGTGTATACACACGCCAGTCACCGGGAGAACACAATTCATTACTGTAGTGTAACGCGTAATATATATATATAATATTAAGGCAAATAAAATCAGAAAATATCCATTATCTGAAATCTTGATCAAAACCATAATAGTATATTTAATAGTCTATTTGATCTATGCAGCCTGAACTTTTGTCAAACACACACACACCAACATTATATATATATATATATATATATATATATATATATATATATATATATATACTGAAAACAAATTATGAAAAACCTCGAATTAAAATATGGAAGGCTACCACGGAAACAACAAACAGGTTTCATAATTTAAAAGAAAAAAAAACAACTGCTCTTTTATCCAATTCGATATTTAGGAGTACTATCCATCGATATCAAAGGAACTATTTGTTACAGAAATGGAATTTGCCACTGTTTCTTCGGATATATCGGAAGAGGAGAGAACCATAATAATAAATGCAAAAACATCTGTGATCATTCGTAAAGACGAACAGTGGAAAAATAATTTCAAGAGAGATAACTTTGATATTACTGCGGGATCTCTGAACTCTACTGAAACTTCAAATCTGGTAGGCTTATTAATGCTACACAATCTCGCGGCCTATACTGAAGATATTGGATTATATAGGGATGATGGGCTTATGATAGTAAGAAATTCCACAAATTTTAAAATAGATAAAATTAGATAGATGATACATAAAGAATTTAAAAACGTTGATTTAAAAATAACTATTAAAACAAATACAAGAAAGTAGATTTCCTAGATGTAATCTTAAAACTGGAGAAGGATACAGACCAACCTTATAAAAACTAAATACGAATCGTTTATATATCCACCCAAAATCTAACCACTCTGTATCTGTTATTAAACAAGTACACTCATCAATAGAATACAGAATTAGTAGAAATTTAGCAAATGGAAAAGTATTTAATATGCATAAAAAATTTTATAACACTGCTTTAATAAATAGGGGATATAAAAACCCAAATATTAAATACGTAAAAGGGAAAAGCAACCAACCCCCGAAGAAAAAATAGGAATATAAATATTATTTTGTACACCCCACTTTCAACCAAATGATTAGTAGTAAATTTGGGAAGAAATTCTTCGCGTTAATTAAGAAACACTTTTCGGAAAAGAATCCATTATGTAATATTTTCAATAAAAATACTATCAAATTAAGTTACAGCTGTATGAACAATCTGGAAAAATCATAAAAATCACAATAATAATATTTTAAAAAATTTTAACAAAAAAAATTAATCCAATAACGGAAAATAACAATTTAGACAAAAATAAAAATGTAATTGTAGAAACCCTATAGATTGCCCGTTAGAAAACAGGTGCATAACGGAATCAATCATTTATCAATGAGAAATAACTTCAGAGGAAAAACCTAGTAATGTAAAGATTTATCTAGCTAGTACTAAGAACTCTCAAAAAAATGAATTTATCAACACACATCTTCATTTAATAATAATAAGTACAGAAATAGAACATCCCTATCGAAATATTATTAGTATCTAAAGGAAACAAATAAAACACCCACATTAAAGTGGACAATTCTAAAAGCTAAAACATGTATGTCTTTCAACGACGTTAAGCTCGTTGTGTCTATACGAAAAATTATGTATTATTAAATAAACATATAAATCTATTAAATAAACTTAATGAAAAAATGTAGACATTGTAAAATGTTCACATTAGAGTATGGATAAAAAAAAATGTTATATTAATTAATATGTATATAATCAATAATTCGATAAAAGAAAAAGAAAAATATTATTTTTAAATTAATGGTTTTGAAAAATTAGAATTAAATACATAATGATAAGAAGAGTAAATTTACTGAAAAGCCCCTTTAAGTTTGAACAAAAAGTATATAAAAAAAATTTGTTTCTGCATTTCTTTCCTTTTTTTCTCTGAGAAGAGGTCAACATATGGAGAATGCAGAAAGGACATTTTTAGTACAATGGATAAATCAAAGGTGAGAAGCAATAAAAAAAGAAAAAGGAAATTAGGCTATAAGTAGGTTGACACTTTAACCGTTAAAGAGAAAAAAAGAAAAAGAAAGAAAAAAAAAGAAAAAGAAAGAAAAAAATCAAAAGTATGTATTTCCCCTAGAATAGAAACTACTGACCAAATTTATAAGTGAATCTTTATTCTGATAAGTTAAAAGGAACACACACATAGATTTTATATATTCCCACATACATAAATATAAAACAGATATTTTTTTGTATTTAAATGTAAATAATTTCCGCAATCAACATCCAACGTTGCCTGATGACGAGATTATATAGAAATGTCCGTGTCGTAATGTACTTTTAATTCATAATTTTACACACACACACACACACACACACACACGCACACACGCACACACGCACGCACACACACACGCACACACACATATATATATATATAAAAGTGTAGTACAGAACTTTTGGGACTTTCTTTATAGCTGTCCTAGATCATAATAATCTTAGTATATCTTTACCATACACTTAATGAACTAGCTTGCCAACTTTTTTCCTTCCAGATTGAAGAAGAGGGCTGGAAGAGCTTTTGGAACACACTGCTGGTCACAATTGACTAGTAAACAATGCTGTGGAGAAAAGAACACAGTTCAGAAGTATGCAATGAAATAAAGTTTTGTTTTGACAGAGATATGTATAAAACAAATGTCCTTTACCGTCCCTACAGTCCAGACACTGTTCCTCTGTGACTTTCGGTCGTTGTCCAACATGAATGATAAGCAAAGAGGATATAGGAAGCCTACTTTTGTAATTCTTATTATTAAATGAATCTCCTGAAAAGTCTAAAAACTTCTGGAATGCACCTTCTGGATGATATATATACAAAAATGATAGACAAGATCATATTTTATATGAATTTTCATATTATCATATAATTTTTTTCTTTATAGAACATTAATTTCGGCTATACTTTTAGCCATTATCAAGGATTAATTTTATTTTATGTTTAACTGGTTGCCGTGTTCGGAGTCGATATTTAGTGTTTGATTTTTAGTTTCTATTAATAATAATACCATTATTTTAGCCATGTTTTCCATGAGTATGATGCTATTCTATTTTTATTATCGGCGAGTATGTTACGGATACAGTTTGGTAGGTGGGATGCAATTCAATTCACGAGGGATTTGGAAACGGCAAGCTCTACTGTTTGGAATTCGGATCAGAAACCCAGATACGAATAATTCAGAGTGTTTTGGTGTCAAAGAGTGCACAGGATTCGGTTTGATTTGTCTAATGGCGATTAGGCAGATGGTTGGAGTGTTCATTTGTGATGGTGACGTTATACAGTCATTCATCTTTCCACAGGTTATCAGACTCAACACGAAGGCCTACAATTGCCTTGAGTTGGTAATGCTACCCTGGGTCAAGAGGTTGTCTTCCGGAAGATTCTATGTCTGGCAACAGGACATTGCATCTTCTTACATAAGTCATGGCTGTCAGACAATTTCTGCGACCACTTCACACCTTAGATCTAAGCATATAATTCCTTAGGCGTAAACCCCCTTGATGTGAGCCAAGTAGAGTAAAAGACCAACAAAACTTCTTTATCACCAAAAATGAAATAAATGCAATGATTCTGGCAGCATTCACCAACTTAAACAAGGTGACCGTCCAGAAGAGTCGCAGAAGATTCCAAATTCGTCTAAGGCCCGTAGTTAAAGCTAACGGTTATTTTACTGAATAAGTTTACTCTTCAGTATATCAAGATATCTTTGTAGAATTTTGGTAAATGTATCTGTTTAAATGACATGTCATTTTTGTTTCATTTCTGAGTAGTTTAGACTACAAATAATCCCTCATACACACAAAGTATATATATATATAGCGGCAACTCTGTGTCATGACTCCCCTGCAAACTTCAGGTCACGAAGATTCAATCGCTTCGAGCTGACTTTTATATTTTCATAAAAGAGGTTATTCGGGCACCTTTACCCAGACCCAGATTACTTTAAAAACCATATATATATATATATATATATATATATATATATATATATATATATATATATATATTTGTGCAGCTTGCTGTCAGTCATGTTTCATTACCATTGATTCACTGATGTATTTCAGCTCAAAAATAAACTCGGGACAAAAAAGATTTGAAGGTATATCTGACGTGTATAAAAATATATAAGATCTATGGGATTCATCTATATGTATAAAATCACATTTCAATAAAACAATGATGGAATTGTATTCTTATACGCTAAATTTCTCAGGAGGTCTACAGGGATGTGAAAAGATCCACGATCCAAAGATACACGACGAAATTTGTAAGGTTGGGTCGTTAAAATATGATATTTTCCAGTTTCATGTAAAATGTTGGTTCAAGAAATGTGTTTTAAATTGAAACGAATAAAATACTGAAAATTACATACAAATGCTGAAGAATCACCTGATACAAGACTTGATGAAAGAGATTATCCAACAAGACGGTACTTACGGAATAACGATTGGGTGCAACGTGACTTATTCTAGCTGATGAAGGTCTAAACTTTTTAAACGATCGGTTACCATCTTGCGAAGGTAGACAGAATTCAATAGACGAATTAATCTGAAAAACGCATGCCATTTCGAGCAATTATATTAGCTCAAAAACAAAGAATGGTACCTCATATATGGAAGCACGTCGAACGATTTGTACGCACCCCTTTTTAGTGGTAGTGTGTGTGTGTGTGTGTGTGTGTGTGTGTGTGTGTGTGTGTGTGTGTGTGTGTGTGTGCATTGGATATGAAGGAGATTGATAATATTTATTTCGATTCTTCTATGATAGTTTATATGAATGAGAATGCACACACACATCTCCCCACATAGATTTGTGTACATGAATTTCCAAGTCTAGTGGTTTGGATAGCGTATTACAAGAAACGATTGTAGAAAAGCACAGAAAAAAAGCTTAAAAATTATTACAAAATTCTCATAGAATTTCCCACTTATTACTGAGAACGTTGGGAAATGCTGGTTGTAGCTGAGTGATTGTATCTTACTTCATTCAATTTCTCATTGAAATTGCCTTTCTGTCAAGAATAGGTATTTGCATCGTTCATTACACACATCTCTCTCTCTATCTCTCTCTCTCTCACACACACACACACACGCACACACTCTCTTTCTCTCTCTCTCTCTCTCTCTCTGGTTTCAATTTTTCTTAAATTCTGAACTAAAATTTACAATCATTTATTTAAAAGGTTTTAATGTTGTATCAAGTGAGATTTGAATGTCGATTATCCGATCCGATCCATGAAAGTACATACGTATATCCCGGAGCGATTTCCTTTCGCCATAATTGACGCTAGAAGAATGATAAATCTTTAGGCTGATGAGTGGCTAAAGGCTTCAGATTTGAATTTCTGTTGTTACAATCATAACGAGATATTCAGATATTGCAAAGGGAGTAATAGGGACTGAATCATGTGTGTAGTGGTTATCGGGCCCGAAATCGCTGAGCTGAGCTCAAATTCTTGACTGTTTGATTCATTTTGCGCAAATGCCAGTGGAAATGATGTGAAACTGTCTTCGCGCAGCTATGGCTTAAAGAGCAGGGCAAAATCTATTCTTTTGATTTGGAGGTCAGTCAAACTTAGCTAAACTAAATAATTAACAACACGGACATATCTATTTTACGTCATATTCTCTTCATTTGTGATTATTTTGTTTTTGAATTATTATGCAGTAGCCAGTTTCAATGTCCAATCTTGCTATCTATAAAAATAAAAATTCAGAAGCGGATGTTTCCAATCACTGTTCAGCCATTGAATTTCTCCTGACACGTAAAGTAAACTATACAATATCCTACAGAAAACTGAATGCATGGTATTCATTAAAAAGAAAAGCACAAAATGCCAACTACAAGTCGGGGATACTAAAATCAAACAGGTACAGAAAGTTAAATCCCTGGGAATTGTTCGAATAGAGGACGTAAAATGCGACACTGAGACCCGGAGGCGATTTGGTATGGCCAAGGGTACATTCCAGAAGATGAGTATCGTATTGAGAGATAAGATTTTGTTAGAAACAACAAAAAAAGTGTAGTGGATTGTTATGTGATGTATGTCTTTCAATACAGAAGCGAGTTCTGGACCATCTCATCAAAGATGAAAGATGAAAGAAAGATTTGAAGCAATCGAAAGATTGAAGAAGGATGCTGAGGATACCATGAAAAGAACATGTGAGCAACGACAAGGTTTTGAAGAAGATGGAAATAAAAAAAATCACTGACACATAACATAAGGAAAAGACAGCTGAACTTTCTGAGACATGTCCTGAGAAAGAGAGCTTGGAGAACCTGATGCTCACGGGACAAATAGAGGGAAGGCAAGACAAGGGAAAACAACGCGTAGGATACTTGAAGGACTTCAGCAGGTGGATGGTGGAGCCAGATAACAGGAGAAGAGGTGTTAAGGTAAAAGAGATGGGAAGATAAGGGGGGCCATTATCGCCTTGAGAGATATATCAGAAGATTACTTGGGATAGCGCGTTAACAGTGATAACTTCCTGTTTCGGTCAGACCAATTTCTTTTTTTTTTTTTAGATATTTTGCCCTCAGATGATTTTCTCTATTTCTTTTATTGTTGAAAAGTTTTTTCAATTTTTCTTTTATTTAGAATTTCTGGATTTTTTGGCTTTCTATTTCCGTAATTCTTCCGTGTGTGTTTTTCTGCGCGTATTCACTCGTTTTAACAACCAAGCTTAACTGCATTTCTATAAAAAAAAGAAATCTATAAAAAACTGAATTATATCAGGTTACGCACCAAAATAGATTGGAAGCTAAAAATCTCAGCACCCAGTATCGCCAGCATTTTTTTTATAATCAAATCGCCCCAAGCAAAACAGTTTACTGCCACTCGTGCGCAGGGGGTTACATAGGAGGAAAGTGATGAGAAAGAGGGACAAGATATAGTGGATGTCAGGAAGTGGGTAAGAGAAGGATGATAATACGAAAGTGATAAAAGTAGAGTGGAAGGAAAAAGAAGCATGAAAGAAAAGATGCAAGTCAGTGAGATAGGGAATGGCTATTGACTCTACATTAAATATTTTGGAGATTGTAGCTGTCGGGGTAGTAAGTAAACGGAAGGGAATTCCACAAGCGGAAAGTGCGAGAAAAGAAGCTAATAGAGTAGAAGCTGCGTTTATATTTTCACAGTAAAAGTGTGGGACCTAGTTGCTAATATAGTTGATCGATTAAAATCATACATAGTGGGCACCAGCGAGGTAAAGTGTATTGTATTTTGTCCCTCCCGATATATATATAAACCATGATTAGTCCGCAGAAGTCCCTTCAAAAAAATGATACGACGAAAGAAGAGGTTTCTTTTTTTATATTCTGTCATTCATTAACATATAGCAAAATTTGTTTTTGACCGAAGTGTTTTGCTAACAATAATATCTGTAAATTAAATTTTCCCCCAAAATTGAGACTCTGTAATTAAGTAGCGTTTGGCTAAAAACATCCCAATCTTTAAAGAAGTTAAATATATCTACTATTTAATAAACTATAAGCAGAAACTTTCACTATAATAAGAGTTTAATTAAAACTTAATTAAATTATAACACGGATACTTATCAATAACAAAAATTTTCGGCTATATACAAATTATCTAATCCTCATAATCACAAATTTCAAAATAGATTACATTGAACAGCAGTGTCTAAAAACATCTACATCTACATAAATTATATAAAAATTGCCCAAATATTTTGTTTATCCGAGGGCTTTCGGCTATACCTTGAGTCATTGTCGAGGATAGATGTGATTTTACGTGAAACAGAATGTATGTAGAGTTACGTATGTTTTTTAATGTAGTGCCCATGAAAAAAGCAGACTAATAATAATGGGGGAATTATTGATAAAAAAAAAACACTTTATAATATCAACACATTAACAACATGCTTGCCGTGTTCGGTACATAAAACATACATACTGCTCTACTAATATACATAACACTACATATATTGTTACACGTAAAGCAAAATCCATCATCGATAATGGGTAAAAGTATAGTCGAAAGCGCTCGGATAAACAAAACATTTGGACAATTTTTATAAAATTTATGTCCTCAAAAGAAAAAATATCATAAGGTCACATGAGAAATGACATAAAAACTTAACCATAATACCTTGTTCATCGTTTTTCATTAAGCCTGCATAAAAGAGTAATAACTGCCCAAATATACCACATGTATATATATATATATATATATATATATATATATATATATATATATATAATTTTTAAATGAGTTATTAATCGACCTAGATTTCTACCATGTGGTGTCTTCAGGCGATTTTACTTATTTTACCAGTTTTTGTAAGAACGCTCACGTAACGGTTTATTTCTTGAACGAACAGTTTTCAAAATTAGAAGAAAATATAACGTAGGAACCTAATAGGTATTTTTTGGTAAGGATACACTTAATCATAATTTCTGTTATTTCGTTCAGAAATTCATTTTTTTTTTTTTTTGGAAATAATATAAATGCTAACTTTTCTTCCTGGAACAGTCTACATATTTTGCCACCGTTGTAAGGTTTGGCTGTTTTCACTATAATCCGCCATATATGTGGGTCTTTTCCATATTTCAGTTTCAGTTTCCATACGTGGCTAGCCAATTTGGCTCAATTTTTAAGATTTCTATTTTAAATGTAGGTCTGTGATTGAACCATCTGGTCTTAAATGTGCTTTTGGTTCATCCCAAATATATATATATTCAAAATAATCGATTGCCTGTATCATAATTCGATGAACATTTGTCTAAAAATTAATGAAGAATAACACAAAAATACTCATCTAGAAATACGTGGAAATTTATGACGTGCATTTATATGTGAGAGCTCCGGTTAGGCAAGATAAGACGAATAGGAAAAGTGTGCTGTGTTTGTGACTAAATATATTTTGTATATATTTCTTAGTATATAGGCTTCGTGATTGAGCAACGCTGACTGATTTGCTAAAGGATCTCCAACTATTAGCTTTTAATCATAATATCTCATAAAATAAGTGCTTCAACGACTGAGATAAACTAAATGACCTGGACGAGATTTCAAGAAACACATAAGAAAAGCAACTGTTCCATCATAAAAGCAATAAGAGGAAACAAAAGAAGAATATTGCTATAAAAGTGTTAAATGAATTAAAAATACATAAGCTCTATCCGATTACATCATTATCAAGAGCAAAATAAATATTCTGCAAGTTATTATGTTATACTGTAGCTATAAACTGTAAAATGCGTTAAAAATGCGTTAAAAATGCGTTAAAAATGTGTAAGTAATATCCAATTATATCATTTTGAAATTGAAAAATAGAGCAACAGCAAGTTTGGAAATTTGGTTCATTTGTAAGATTGCATTCAGTATATATATATATATATATATATATATATATATATATATATATATATATGAAGTGTGAGAAAAGACCAACACATATTGGAATGGTTAACTAGCTAGCATTGTAGTATATAATTGAACTCTATCTGTACTGAATGCTTTTTGGCTTTATATATATATATATATATATATATATATATATATATATATATATATATATATTTGAATTTGTCCAGCGTCTGTAATATTTAAAAAAAATTTTTTCTTTAGTTTCTTTCTTTTTCCCTCCCTTCCTTCTTTTATCTCTCTTACCACCTTTTTTCCGTGTTTCTTTAACTGACGTCGATTTAACACGGCTGTCTGTTAATTTTTAGTTACATTCTCCCCTTTTTTGTGCGAACCCAGACGATGTCAATTTTTTCTTTTCCTATTTATTTGATTTTATTCTATCTTTTTCTTTTTCTTTTTCCTTTTCTTTTTCTTTTCCTTTATTTTAATTTTTATTTTATTTTATTTTATTATTTATTTTTTAATTTCTTTGCAATCTATTTAAAAAGGAAAAGTAGACTAATTTTTCTCCAGTTTCTGAAAGGTTTTTTTCTGTTGCTGAGGTGATGTGTCGTTCCCCGTGGGGATCTTCATATCGAAATGGCCATTCAACATCTTTGAATTAATCCTTTTTTAATATATATATATATATATATATATATATATATATATATATTGTAAGTTTATTAAAATGGTTTGTTAAAATGTTTTTTAATCTGTGTGTTTTTCACTTTTCTGTAATATATATAAAGCCAAAAACTTATCTTCGCGGACGCGTTTCATATTTTGATAAACTTTATCAATCTTTCCGTGAAACAAATCCTTACATTTATCCTGGAGACACATATCAGAAATTAGGTTTATTTTAGTAATATTACCGTTGGTCTTTTTAAATGCAAATGTAATCTAGCTTATAATATTTTAGTAATTAAATATCCTCATGAATAATGGTTTGGATTCAATCGCAATCTTTTGGTAAAGTCCGTTAAATTCTTTAAATGAGAGTATTTATTGTACAGTTCTTCAAGTTTCTTACCAAAAACTAAAACTCTTGAATAACTAAAGGCAGTCCAATACACATTTAGCATTTTTTATCAAGAGTTCACTAATCTTCGAATCTTTACAAAATATATTTATTACATGTAAAATAAGTTTACAGATAATTATAGGTAAATGCACCTTACTTCAAAATAAAGACCGAAAAAGCGAATATTAGGAGATAAATGTTATATAACTTCATTGTTGGTAAAACAGAGTCGAGAGACTGTCTAAAATGGCGTTCAGGGTTATGCTATCAGTGTTGTGAAGGAACATGACATGTATAATTTTGGAAATGCCTAATGAGTTCGAGGTAATTTAATTCAATTGTGATCTATAAACAAATACGAAAATTACTTCGCCATCAGTAGAGTTAAAGTTGGGAAAATATTTTCCTAAATATTCAATTA